>CM041778.1:13665620-14043394 GCA_023374045.1 Limonium bicolor | reverse complement strand
CTCAGTACCAAAAGCTTTAAACCTTGACGGATATATATATTGAACAGATGTTAATGCTTACATTACCATGTAGCCTATACTCTACGACACAGAGTCAATGAGACCGGGATTACTGAACCAGAATTTCCACCTACATGGCGCACCTGCTATTGCAAGCGCTATGACAAGAAAACCACTGAAATTTCCACCTGCCTTGCGCACTTGCTACAGCAAGTGCAGCGACAGCAACAGCAACAGTGACAACTACTGCAAATGCAACTGTAACAACTACTACTTTTAATCCTTTTTTTTAAAAAAAAAAGAGAACTGTTTCTCAAGCTTTTTCATTCAAACCTGGAGATTAGAGACATATGCAATTTTGGAAGGACCGATAGTCCAACCACTGCAACTGGACACATTATACAGCCACTATGACTGTAAAAAAAAAAACAACAACACACACACACCAGTTTAAACGTCCGGGGAAGTTTCAGACAGGGCTATTAGCCGAATACCATCAGAGAATACTTGCATTTAATGCTAATCACTACCGGTGATACATGTTTAGTCCTTATGGACAAGCATACCCTTTGTAGATGCACCACCGTCAGTGAGGATGGTTGGGAAGTGAAGAGCCAAGCTGCTCAAACTATTATGCAATCTGCAATGCATCCAATTACATGGATGAGGGGACGAATATGAACTATGGATGAGAAATGACCAAAAAAAAAAAACAACAGGGAGAAAAAGGAAAAATGTGTTGTACTCAATGAGATCAAAAAAAAAAGAGAAACAAGTTTGCTAATATAGCACGAATTTTACTTACACCGAGTTGGATAATACCAGTTTATGATACAAATTACCACTGATGCCACCAGGGCAATGGCACTTATTACGGGATAGCTGATAAGATGAACTATTACACAAAAAAAAAGCAAGCAAAAAGAAGACAAAAAAAAAAGAAGAAGAAAAAAGCAGAAGAGGAAGCAAAAAAAAAAGAGGATATCCATCAAAGGGAGATTGACAGCAGAATACTTCACTATAACCGTGTGACAGACATTACCAGTTTACTAAACGAGTCATGGGACGACCGCACTCCGTTAGGAGCATGTGGGCCTGACAGACTTATTTATGAGTTAGTCGGGTAAGTAGTAATGTATTAGTACGGTACCCCATGCAAGTAGACAAGTAGTGTTAGGAACGCGAGAAGTAGTCAACTCCATTCTACGGACAGTAAGACGGATTACCTCGAAGATGGACGAGAAGAGCCGCAGTTAAAACAACGGGCTAGAGAAAAAAAAAGGGGGAACCTTCAACAGAGAACAGTGGACAGTATACAGAGAAGACAAAGGAGCAGTTTAGGGACAGAAAATCAAAAAAAAAAAGAAACAGGAAAACCCATTATGGACGAAAAATATGTAGAACCCTCATAAGGATCAAGCAAATGCTTGCAATCCAGAAGAAATCTACCAGATGATATGGACTTAAACGCGTGACCACGCGAGGAGAAAAGATAAAGCTATATATATGATAACAGATACCTTAAGCAAGAACTATGGATTTGGAATGTACCACTCATAGGATAATTCGCACATCTTATCTGTTTGACTCATGAAATACTAGCTGTTGAGCGTTTACGCCTCTGCACTCTGTATGACTGAGTGTTTTGGTATTGCACTCGTGCAGTTATTAATCTAGTGGGAACACAGAAAGATAAAGTGGATATCAACACGAGTGTGTAAAAAAAAAAGAACTACAACAGTGTGTTACTCCGGAACAAAATACCAGGAGACATGGATGACAAGCATTATCTTTGTGGACATTTAGGCTGGTACGTCTTAGTATTACAAAGACAAGTGCAAAGAGCACTAAGTACTAACAATGGCCAATGTCATAGTATACCTCAACTGAATATCAGTGAGAAAAGACACACGCATGTATGCTAGTGATTCAAACAAGTGGATTCACAGCAATAAAAAAAAGAAAGGCAAATTGAGCCTGTGTTCATGGGTCTGCACCTCATACGGAGCAAGTGGGCCCATTAGAATAAATTCGGGAGAGAGCACAAATTGTTTAGTGCCACATCCCTTACGAACTGTAGAGGCCAGAAGGGCTAGAATCATACCCGTCTCTCTGATATGAGGATAATCCATGAGTTGGAGAACTCTTTGAGAGCCAAGTATCCAGCGCTCCTTGTTGAGCGGCTGTTGTATACTTGTGGGGTACGGGGGCGTAACACTTTTTAAGGGGGGGTAGAGCCTCTTGGCTGTGCACATGTGTGCACTAAGTTTTGGCTGTTTGATATGCATTGCATACAAAAAAAAAGATAATTGGTAGCGTGCGGGGCATACGAAGTTTGTTTGGTTAGTATGTGAATTATTTAGTATGCATAGCATACAGTGAATTGGTTTTGTTGGTTATGGTTGGTACGCGGGGCGTGCGTTGTTTGGTTTGTTTTTGTGTGAATGTACACTTGTATGTACGTACCTTACGAGATACCTGTATGAATGTTGTGTCTACACCATGTGTGTAACACTTTTCTTATGCTATTTGTGATATGTATTCATATTGCTTTATAGAATGATTACATATGGTATCGCCTAGATACGAAATGAATCATTAGATATGGAATGTGGAACAATGGAATGTTATGGACACCTCAGAAGGTTGTCAGGACTTGTAGAACTGATAGGAAATGATGGTGCTGATTGATCACCTATATCCATATATGATTGAACTAACGCCACAACGTGATGGCTATGTGCTGTATAAGCGCAACACGATGTATGTAAATGATATATCACATAGATATACATTATGGGAACAATGGGTAGTTATACATTTATATACTTACCTATTTGATTAAGAGACTTCGGGATGAAGTCTTTTTAAGGGGGGTAGATTGAAATACCCCAAACTTATTAAACACGGATTAAATATCTAATCATATTAATTAAGGCTTAAACATGCCTTAAAAGTCAACTGAGAACAACAGTGGCCAACATAAAACAAGATGTTGCACCCTTTGACTGTTAAGGGTAAATAAATACCCAAATGAACTATGTAGGACCTAAAAATTTGTCCTAAGTCTATTAACATAATATTAAACATATTATAATTGTTGGGCAACACTCCAACACAAAGAAAGAGCACTTTCATGCTTCAAGGTCAAAAAGGGCAAAAAGGTGCTCTAGGAAAACCTTAAAAATCAAATGACCTCTAAATGATATAAAATTGAACACCATGATCAAATATCATGTAAGGAACACAACAAGACCGTTTTCAAAGAAAACAAAGCTCAGAAACATCAGACAACACAAAATGTGCGCTAAAACTCCTTAAAGCACGTTTTTGTGAAATTGTCTTTTAAATTGGTTTTAAATGGGCTAAAAGGTTATAAATACCTTTAAACATGATAAAATATCATATTATATGATATTAGGAATTTAATTCCAAATTTTACAGATTTTTACAAATTAAATATTAAAATATTAATAAAACCCTAAAGTGGGGCCCACATGAGTCAAAATGACCAAGTTTGGTCAATGGGCAGTAAATGACCCATCTAACCCTTGGAAATCGGCTGGCAAGAGGGAGGAGACAGCATACAATGATTGTTAGACAAGTCATCACCTAATACATTTACTTTTTGGAAATTAAACTTACTTTTTACATTATTTCAAACTTTACTTACCTTACCCATCTCCTCCTTCCTTCCTTGTCCGTTCCCACTCATCCCAGCCGAGCTCTCCCTTCCATTGAAGCTCTCAAAGCTTGCTCTTGAACATGGAAGGCAAATCTAGCTCCTAAGTTCCTAATGTAAGTGTTTTAATGTCATTTTTAGCTCTTTTTCTTCATCTTCTCACCACCAACACCTAGATTTCGTGGCTCATCAATTCCTATGGCTTATTCTCAGTGTTCTAAGGTTATAACAAGAGCTAAACTCGGTTGAGACCAGTAGAAGGACCAAGGTTGTTCAAATCTACATTTTAAGGTAAAAATGTGCTTTAAGCTCATAACTTTTGATTCCCTTCGAGTTTGGCTGTGAAACTTTGGTCATAGCCTCATCTTCTTCTCCTTTTCATGTGGAATCTGTTGGTTAGCCATTTGGAGCAAGGATGGCCGAGATCCAAGAGAAATACTCTCTTTTAAGGCATTTTTCCAAGGTAAAACCTAATAACAAGGTAGCACTTCGAGATCTAACTATTTCCTATGTCAATATGGTGGATCTAACACCTTGTGGTGTGCTTGGTTCAGGTCGAAACCACTTAGAACTTCCCTTGCATTTTTAAGGTGATTTTTGCCTTAAATCTTACATTAATTATTCCTTATGGTTAAGCTCAAGCTTGGAGTGTAACCATATCTTGTTTTTGTGTATTAAACATGTCTAAATCAAGTGGTGAATTTTCCTACAAGTGACCGAGCTCATACAAGGAATAATCAAGGTATAAACACCTTAAACTTATGATTTTTACAATTTCTAAGCATAATATATATATATATATGTGGCCGAGAGTGAAACTTTAAATATGGGTCATATTGACCTAAAAATGGAAAAAATTGACTAAGATAAATTAAGCTAGTCATTTAAGAGATTTAATTAACATAATTGTCAAATTTAAGACATTATGTGGAAGTTTGGTAAATAAATAAAATTATATGGTGAGGCCGAAATTGTATATGTATTTTGGGACATTTATGTGTAATTTATTTTGTGAGCAAATGTTTGTAATAAGGCCATGTAATTTAGGCCATTTTATTTATGCATTTACAAGCTTTTAATTAAGTTTAAGTAGTATAAATGCATTACCGAAAATAAATGGGGTATTAGGTGTAATTAAATTAAATTTGGGGGCTTTAGAATAATAAGGCCGAAAATTAGAGTTAAAAAGGAGTTAAAATAAAGTTTATAAGATTTTATAAAGTTTTGGGGTTAAATGGTGAATTTTAGAAAGTTTGGGTACTAAACCGTAATTATAAGGAATTGTTGGTCAAGGAAATATTAAGGAGGTCAACCTTGACCATATGCTAGGTTTTGACCAAAATAAATAAGTTAGATAACTTATTTAAGGTTTTACAATAAGTTATGTATTTAATGGTAATATTTTTATAACATAAGTGGTAAATATGTTATTACCAAAAATTAAGGGGTGTACAATGGTATTTTAAACACCCATGGGCTATTAGGAATCTTTAGGAATTTATTTGGTGAGTTTTGGAATTAAAATGAACTATATAAGTATAATATATAGTTATTATGTCATTATGACACTTTGGAGAAAAATAGATGGCGGAATGGTAAATACCAAGAGTATATGGGTTAATAAGGATATTTATAACCCTTTGGTGGAATTTGGAGATTTTTAGAATTATATAAGAGTATTTGTTGAGATATATGTATAATATAGTTCTAATGATATTATCAAACTATATGTTATAAATTGGGCCTAATGACAATATAAATGTATATTGAGGTCTGTTCGGAATTGACAAAAATAACCATAGGTTATGCTCTTTTATAAGTTAGAAATGTTATATTAAATGGGATATATAACATGGTAAAAAGAAAGGGGTGATTTTGTAAATAAAGGAAATTATGGTTTAAGGAAAAATATAAGGTTTAATATATGCCTATGAGGCAATACACAATAGTTTTGTATAAAAACTATAGATTATAAGTTAAAGGAAATAAAAATATCATAGCAAAAGATATTAGTATTTCGGTATAACATTACATAATGTTATGTGGTCAAAAAGGGAATTTAAATAAATTCAAGGGCTATACCGAAAATATAAAGGTTGGAAAATGGATTTTAGACTACGGTCTACTGTGTTATAAATGTTATGACAAGTAAATGGTATTAAGGTGGTTTAGATAGAATTAATATAAGGAAGGGTACTCACATAAAATAGTGTGACAAGCTATAAATAAATGGGATTTATAAACTAAGGTATTTATTGAATAAACCTTAGAAGTTGTAATTATACAACATAAAGTGTTACTCATGTTAGGATAATAATCTTAATATAAGTCGTACAATATGATACAACTAATGGGAATAACCATCTAATAAAAAGATGATAAAAAATAACATAGAATATAAGAGTTTATTAAACTCAAGGGAATTACCTACGTGGTAAATATATACATACACAAGAATAATGTATATAAGGTGGATATATATATTTTGGTTGGAAACCATATGATTTAATGGTGGTGGTTATTTAAAAAAATATATATAGTTACGAACTATAAGTTATGAGTTTTGGAAGCAAGTATTATTTGCTAAGGATAAAGGGATTATATAATACATTGTATTATAATGGATGGTGGGAAAAATAATATAATATGATATAATAAATGATACAATACGAAAAAGAGTATAATGTAATACAATCATGCATGCATACATGCAACTATAGGTTACGTACCTAAACTAGAGGTGGATAAGATTAAAAGAAATATAAGGAATTAAACTTAACAGTTGGAATAGTTTTGACGTACGCGTTTTAAGTAACAAACCGACTGTTTTAAAGAAACCCGTAACAACTGTAGAAAACAGAGGTGAACTGTCGGGGTTGTTTATTATTCGGAAATACCGGATGTAGTTAGTCATGGAGACTGACTTATAGTTTGTATTACCGTTTAGTGTATACTTCTGACAAGACACTTGACGAGCTAGCGGACTAGACGGAGCATAGGATCTTGCTGATTCATACTCCACCGTAATACTGTCAGGGTGAACGGTATGTAAAGGGGTTTGCCGAGTTGACCTAAGGTTGCTCCTTGGGCTCGGATTTGGTTGATATAACTTGTGTGTTATATGTGTGGATACATGTATGTGATTGTGTGCTACTGCATTAATTATTTTATGCACGAGCGCCCTACGGGACTAACACTACTTCGACTATAGATCGACTTATATAAACATACATATACGTTGTGATGACATGACGGTTACTTGATATAATACCATGATATTAATATTAAGTATATGGTAACCTAAGTAAAACACTTAGGGACGAGTCACGACATTGTCGGTCTCTAGAGCATGGATCTCTAACATAAAGATAACCTAGATGACTTCTAGGTATGCGAGACCCATTGGGCCGCTGGTTAATAAATATATTCTCCATAAGACTAAGAGCAGATCTTAAACATTATGAGAGAGTGATGGTATGAGATTGAGGTGAGGAATCCCGGTGGTTTACGAACCACTTGGTTGCGCATTTGTGATCATTGAGGGGTTTCCTAATTGGATTCCGCTCCAGGTTATATCCAACGAACCCAAATAGGTTTGTGGATCAGGTGGCTACGGCCTTTTTATGGACGTCTTACGAGACATAAGTGAGTCAGGGGCCTCCGGACCTCTGGCGAAATGAGCACCTTTGTGTGTACGGGGGACTACTGTCCATGGTGAGGTTATCGGGTTGTCCTAACATGACGCCCTGCTGATATTAATTAAACATGGTTGGATGGAGCCTACAAGGCTAAGGTAAATTAAATATGAAACTGTACGCCACGGCGAATGTACATGGTACATAATTAACTATGGATGTTGTACGCTACGGCGAATGTACATTGTACTTATGGATGGGGTTTGAAAGCCAAACTAAAATAAATTGACAGTGGATGGCGACACTATGGCGATTGTACATTGTACAAAATATTGTTGTTATTACTCGATACGTTCGGTATACAAATATTGCTTGAAATATTCTATGAATGTTTGGTTTGGATGGATGAATAATGTTTATGAATATTTGGATGTTGATTATGTATATTATACATTTATGCTTCAGTTTGGATTATAACTGTAAAATGGAAAAGCATGAAACCAATCTAATAATAAGATGGTTAAAATGACAAGTGACCATTAGGGTCCAGGCCCGGCATACTCAGCGTCTATCGCTGATACTACACCATTTCAGGTTGATGATCATTGTCGGAGCTGAAGAGCAGGAACAGGGTAATTGGAGATGTTGTATAGTAATGAAGATGGTGTATGGTCTTATGGTAAGGTTATGTATTTTTCAGGATTGGGTAGACGCTCACTTGTCGACGTATATGGTTTATGGACTTAGTATAATGTATAGGAGTTTCTCGTTATCACTGCGGTTAGCAGTTTATTTGTATTGGAAGTTGGATGTAGTTTGGCTGCATTGCTTGCATGGGCGAGTAACGGCCGGTGACACCCGAGTGAGTGTTGTAATGGTTATTTGTTTTTCCGCTGCGAGACGTTTTATTTACTGCTACGTGAGAGATTATATCGTGATTATTGAGAGGGGTGTTACACGTGTGGTCTAGTACTATAACTGCTTTATATACTATGCCTTATCCTACCTGTTGCACTGCCTATTCAATATTTGCTTGCCTGGAGTCCCTTTACGATTAAGGGGGAACCTAAATGGAGTCTTTGAACTCAACTACTACTATTGCTATTAAGGGGGAACTTTGACAGGGTCGGTTCCCCTAGTTCTTTGTGTTTCTGTTTTTTCATTTCAGGATTGACTCCATCGGGATTCACGGAGGTTTGCTACCATCAGCAACAAGGGGGAAACTGTTGGGACATCTGAGTGTTGCAGAGATAGTCAATCATCCTCAGTCAAACACAAAGAGCGAGCTACTTCAATGGAGTCCATGCAACTAAGGAGACTTCACAGACCCTCCCGTGCTGTTGCGAATAATGAGGAGCTAACTCGGGAATGCTTCAACACCACAACGGTTATAAAGTCTTCCCTTCACACCCGAAGTTTGCGGCCCAAGTCAGAAGACCACTCAAGGACGTTGGACGTTGCTCACTAAGTTAGTTCCGGTATTTGCGAAACTAACTCCCTTGACCTGTTGATTGTAATACTAGTATAAATAGGTTATGTAATAGCTTGTTTTAAGTGTGCTTTCATTGAGAGATATTTCAGAGTTTAGAGATAGAGAAAGAAACTGCTTTGTAAGCCAGAGAGAGAAAATACGTACCAAGTTAGTTAGTGCATCTAGATAGACTTTGCCTAGGAAGATCCTAGTTTCACTACGCTTACCATTGATCTGATCAGAAAGTGTATTGGGTGAGTGAGTGAAAAACCGCTAAGTAGATCTCTTCTACTTAGTGGACATTTGTGAGTTGTTTTATTTTGACCAGGAAATGAAATAGCGTATTTGTGTATCTTGCTGAGTTTCACAGAGTCCTTCTATCCTTTCAGCATTACTTCGTTTCAGTTAACTTCAAAGCCTTTCGCACCCTTAGTTTAATCAATTCGATTGAGTGTCTCTTACTTTTAAAAACTGATTGAGTCAAACCAACTCTTAGACTCACACCTTTGGTTGGTTTGAGTTAGCCACCCGATCCTGCGGTTTTTAATATGTACTTTACTGATTATTTCAGAAATATCTCTTTATTGTTCTTCGAATGCATATATTATTGATTAATATCATAATATCATGCATTTGAAAAACTGTAGGGGATGCTACCGAAATTTTCAATAAATTACATATTAAAAACACATTCACCGGTGGGATTTAATACTCATGGATGGATTTAGGTTGATAAGATACAAAAGTGTAAAGACTCTGCCACGGGTGATGGTATGAAATGGCTGCCTTCATATAAGTAGCTAGAAGGAGATGGAACGTTCATGGATTTACAGCGGAAAGTTGGGTGACAAGTTTTTAGAAGGAGTCGATAAGTTATGCACGGTGTTGCCGAACAATCTAAAACCTTCAGATACGGGATACATCTTTTGTCCGTGTATTGACTGCCAAAACAATTTGAGATATCGCGGCGTTCAAACAGTTAAGGAACATCTGATTCGCCGCGGTTTTATAAAGGATTTCCAAGACATAATCCAATGGCATGGTCAAAGTGTGTTCGATGTTATTAAGCCTGATGAAGGGGATAATGGTCAGGCAAACACAGAAACAGAACTCGGAGAGGATACAGTTGCGGGTGATCCACAAGACGTTACAGTTGATGTTAAGCCAGATTTCTGGGATGATGACATTGAGACTATGCTCAAAGATGTGGAACGACATATGAAATACCCCTAACTAATAAAACATTGATTAAACATCTAATCAAATGAATTAAGGCCTAAACATGCCTTAAAAATCAATTGAAAACAACAATGGTCATCATAAAACAAGAATTACCCCTTGTGACCATTTAGGACAAATATGTGCCCAAATGAACTCCTTAGGATGAAAATTTAATTCCTAAGCATGCTAACTCAATAATGAACATAATAAAACCATTCTCAAAGAAAACCAAGCTGTAAAACATGTTAAGACATAAAATGTGCTTTAAAACTCCTTAGAGCACGTTTTTGTGAGATTGTCTTCAAAATGAGTTTTGATTGGTGTTAGGGCCTTGATTACCCTTAAATATACTAATGTGACATAATGTACCACATTATAATGTCTAATTCAAAGTTTTTCAAAAAAAATCAGAAATATGTGCATTGGTTTGTGAATAGTACTCAAATAGTGCTAAAATGAACAACAATGTCTAATATAGTCAATGGGTCAACATTGACCCCCTTTGCTGACCATATGGAGGCGGCAGAAAATAAGGATAAGGAGGACACTTTGCACTTGGATAAAAATATCTTCCTAAAGGGATGAATCATCAAAAACTATTCATTAAAGTAAACTTACCTTACTTAAAAACTATCATTAGGCACCATTCTCCTTTACCCCTTTCACCAGCAGAGAACGCCAGCTGCCTCCCTTTATCCTACATTATCATCTTGGACACACTATTTTCAAATAGCAACTCCCACTGATCTATGTAAGCTTCTAAGGCATAGTTATCTCCATTCTCTTCATCTTTTCTCCTTCTGTCCATTGAGATAATCTTCAAGCATTTCCATCAATGCATGTGTAGACACCAAAAATTCTCACCCCATAAAGCAAATTCCAGAATAAGAAACACAGTAAGGGGGGTCGTCATCTTTCTTTTTGAAAATGTATTTACATGCGTGCCAAAATGAAGCGTCGTTTTATCTTAAAAATTTTCAAACCGGTTTTTGAACAATTGAGGTTGAAAACGAATTTTCAACAATAAACAATTTCCAAAGTATAGTATTTATCCTTCAATCGAAATTTTTATGTTTTGTAATCCGAATTGTCTAAAGATTTTGGTCTTTTTTCAAATTCACACATTTCAAATCTTTCAAACAGGTATCATTCTTTCTTTGCTAGTGACCAACAAGAAAAGCAATAACACTTCAGTGGTAAGAGTTCCTTTCTCCTCTCCACTTGTCTTGGGTTCGAGTCTAAGAAGCAAATGTCTTTTGCTGAGTTTCTTTTCTTCTAAAATTGGTCCAAACTCACCCGTAGCATTTACTTCATCCGACCCTTTCGTGGTTTAGCTATTGTTTTTAAGCCCACCCAAATTGCTGGCCCACCTCGTTTCTCCTTTGTCCAGCCCACCATACTAAGCCCCATTTGACCTATGGTCAAAGCCCATGACTAACAAAAACCTAGTTGTTCCATTCTCTTCTATTTAACCCTACTGTAGTAATCTTGGAAGGGGGGCCGAGGTTAACTCGCTCATTCTCGTTCTCCAATCGGATTTCTCAGGTCCTTTCTTCTTCTCCATTTTGAACTTGAAGAAAACCAAACGCCCGAAGCTTGTTCTTCTTCCGCCTTGAACTACCACGAAAATTACCCCACTCTGAACTTCCGAAATCGTCACTTCCTTCATCGGAAGCTTCCCGATCCCGACCAATCATCTCTCTCATTTTCGATTCCAGGCATAGTTCAAGCTCAAAGAAGAGAAACGCCAGAAGGTGTTCTCATCACGTCCTTCTGGAACCGCGGCGAGCACACTATTCTCCGATAACACCCCATTCCTCCTCATTCGTCACAAGTAATAGTAGAGTAAGGGGCAATCTTCTCCTCCGCTCAGTACTTCTTTTCCAGAGAACGATTTCAAATGCGGATGCTCGTTCACCATCGTTTTTCCAATTTAAGCTCGACCTGATTTCTCTTTTCTTTTCTGAATCTTCGAAACTGATGCTATACTACCTATTTTCCCTTCTCACCCTATTACATTTTCAATATACTCTCTGGTTCCAACAGAAATTCGCCCGATGATCTCTTAAGGAGTAGGGCATGATTCTTCGGCTTCGTTGGAGTTCGAATCCAATTCTAGTGCCGACATACTCCTCTCTTTCTCGTCCATTCACGTAACCTGATTGAGATAATCACTCACGCCTTATTTGCTCGATTTTGGGTTTTGCTTAAGACTCCCCGTTCTCCCGTGTTATTCGTATCTCTCTCTGTTTCTTTCCATAACTTAATCAGCTTAATCGATGCCTAGCCCATGATGGGTTCAGGGATTTTCTCAAAGCTATTCGAAGGAGTAACTATGTATGTACTCCTATTCGAAGTCGTTCTGTGTTGCGAGAAGGAACTTGTTTCCCTGTGAACAGCTTGAGTCTATTACATGTTATATGTTGCTGGGTATATGTTTTTGATGTCCCTACTGAGGTAAATCATTTTGACTCCACACGATCTGATTATTTGAGCTCAGCGAACGCTCCTTCAAGCTCCTGTCGAACTGTTACCAACCTGAGAATCGATTTGGTCTGCCTTACTTGTTGAATCTAATGCCCCTTTCATGGATATGTTTTTGTTGTTGTTTCAGTATGGTTGTGTCTCGAACTCCCTAGCAGGAGGTTTAAACCTCTTTGTTATACACGGTAGCCTTGTTAATCTGATCAGCATAATATGTGAAACATCAAGCAGGAGGCTTCCATTCTGCAGGGGTTTAACTTGCTCAAAGAAAGTCCAATCCGAACCTACTGGTGTCCTGTGTTCTGTCTTTGCATAGCTCATATTTCCTTTCTTTTATTCTATTTACTGGTATCACAGTTGATTGATTGTGTGGCCACAGACTAATTGTGCATCTTCTTGTTTGTTTTTCTGTACATATGTATGGTTTCGCAGGAGGTTTTCTCATCAACTTTCCTGGTACACCTCTCCTACGACCAAAACGACTCTCTGACCCTTTTTTAAGAAGAAATATGCATTGATTAGTCATGTAATCTGTCTGATTTGTTTCGTGCTTTATAGATGTTCATTCGCTCTGGTTCTAAACGTGTATAATATTCTCCTTCATCTGTTTCGTTTGAGCTTAGTCATAATCTGATAAAAAGTAATCCTATGAGTTCCTGCTATTTGTGTATGACACACTACGTGTGGTTTGGTTTGTTGTTTCGGTTTCAATTTGCTTCATAACTATTCTTTGTGAGTAACTTGGCGTAAGTTTGATCAACGTTTAGGCATTAAAACAGAAAGAAAATGAAGTGTTTAGCAACTTAGTATAATTTTGTTAACACTTGAAGTACTCCCTAAGCTCCATATTATTTTCGTTTTTAATGCAAAGTGTTCACCTAGCTATAGGACCCAATTCGTTTTGATTTATTTGTCTTTCCTTTTTATTCTAATCTGTTATCTACTATGGGATTCTCTCTCTGATTTCATTTGCACCATACATGTATATACCGTATATTTAGTTTTGTTCATTCCTTGTACAATATTTTATTTTATTAAGCCCTAGTTATTAGACCTTAGGTCCAAGCCTTAGGATAGAGGGTGAACCCTAAGATTTAGGTGAGCCATGGTCCCACCTAATAAACTGGGTAATCCCTAGACCCAAACCACATCTTATTATAATAACATGTATTAATAAAAGCACTTTCTCAAAATTCATCCCAATTTAATTAATCATTTCTTCCTAAATTTTCCAAAGCCCATTAAACCCATTTCAGCCCAATTAACAAAGGCCCAACAAGTCCACAATCGGCCCAAACCAACTTGACCCACAACCAATCTTGGCCCAAAACTATCTTGGCCCAAACTGTCTCGGCCCAACCAATCTTGGCCCTCTCCCAATCCAAACCCGGCCCAATTCAAAACCCAGCCCATTACTCAGCCCGACCCAATTCAAAGCTCGGCCCAATTCATCAGCCTAGTCCAAAACCCACTCAAATTCGGCCCAAATACTCAACCCAGCCCAAAAACAATCTTCAGCCCAAATCAAAAGGTCACTCTGAGGCCCAATTCAAATCCCATTTCAGCCCAAATCAAAAGGTCACTCTAAGGCCCAATTCAAAACCCACTTCAGCCCACAGTTCATAAATCCCATTTCAAGGCCCAAACCCATTTCGAGGCCAAAGCCCATACAAGGCCATCAAGCCCATTCGGCCGATCAAGCCCATTCGGTCCAACTTTGACCAATCTAAACTGTGACTTGATCCAACTTTGACCAACCTGACCTTTGACTTTGACTCGGTCCAACTTTGATTGACCCCACTTTGACCTTGACCCAATTTTTGACCTGGTCCAACTTTGACCTTGACCCAATTTTTGACCTGGTCCAACTTTGACCTTGACCCAACGTTGACTTGGTCCAACTTTGACCAATCTGAACTTTGACTTTGACCAATCTCAACTTTGACCTAATCCAACTTTGACCCGGTCTAACTTTGACCCGATTCGTTTTTCAACCCCAACCCGAATTCAAATCAACCCAATTCAAACCCAACTCATTTCAATTCAGTCCAATTCCATTCAACTCGAATTCAATTCATCCAATTCAAACTCAACTTGTAAATCCTGTTCAAGTTTCAAACTCAAAAATCTCTCTCCTCAAATTTCAACAATCATTTTATTCAAACTTCATCAAGTTTTCAAAAGAAACCATTTTGTGGAATTTTAAAGGAAAAACTCTTCTCACATCACAGAAAACTCTTCTCAAACGCAGAAAGTTCTTCTCACATATACAGAAAGTTTTCTCCTAAAATCATTTCTCAAAATCAGTGTTTCTTCATCGAGAATTCCGAACAACTTCACAAATTTCCTAACGTAGTTTTCAAACCCAAAATAAATTGTTTTCGCGGGAATATGGGATGTCTAACACCTTCAAAGAACGTTTCTCCCTAGTTAGGCATCACTTGTCTCCCTTCCCAAATAAAAAATCCGAGGCGGGGCACTGGGGTCATAACCTCCCTTGTCGCAGTCTGGATCTCTTTAGGCGGGGCATTAGGGTGACAAACCTCCCTAATTGCAGCCTAGTTTTTTACAAGGCGGGGTGCTAGGGAAGTAACGACCTTCCTAGTTGCAGCCGGGATTTCAGAATCGTCTAACTCCCTTCCACTCGATTTCAATGTTTTCGGTTTTTAACGTTTTAAAACCCGGGAGTTAGAGACGTTATTAGGGTTTGACCGAGAGTATCCCATTCATGATACTTCTCTCTAAATCCTATATTTTGACATAAATTCATTGCCCCATCTTTCGAGCCTCGGCACTTACCATTAATTAAGTGTCGTGTTCGAGGGGGTACATAGGGTAATCCCTCGGGGTTATCCGCCCTTTTACAATAAAAAATGATTTTTTTGATTTGTAAAAACTTTAAGAGAGACAATTTTGACAATCATTCCTCTAAACAATTCAGCCCATCATCATCTCACTCCAAATTTGAAATATCCCAAAACCTTAACCCTTGTAGATTCTCGAACCCGAAAAACCCGGGATCTCTACTCAAACTTCAATTGTCTCACACACTCAAATCATTATCCAAACTCAAATCATTCAAACTCTAACTCACCTTAAACTCAAATCCTCTTACAAATTCCAACTTCATTCAAACTTCTAAAGTCTCACAGACCGAGCGTCTCATAGACTCGAACATCTCACGAACTCGAATGTCTCACAGACCGAGCGTCTACAGACTCAACCATTCTGAGATTCAATGTCCCACAGACCTGGGCGTCTCATAGACTTTAATCTCCTAAAACCTCAAAACTCCTAAAACCCAAAAACCGTGAACTACGTAAGGTCTGATCTCAACAGGGAGTTGAGTACGTAGGCAGCCCATCTAGGGTGCGACCCCATTCCAATCAAAAAACCCTTTTCTCACTCTAAGGTGTACTTCACACCTCTCAAAATGCTCAAACCTTCTTCAGCTCCCGCAAACCTCAAACCATCAGACTCTCAATCTTAATCATTTCTTCAACATCGGAATTTTCCCTTTCTTTTATTCTATACCCATCCGAATTGATCAATTCCTCTCTCGGCGCTAGCTTGGCAGAAAAGCTCGCCCCTAACACTCTCATTCTCTTTTCCTTTCCTATCCTTTGGCTTTAACTGAATCTCTCTAATAAGTTTTTGAATGAAGGAAGGCAATCCCGACAATTGGAGACCGAGGTTTCCTCGGGCACCAATCCGAAGTCGTGGTCGTTGCCACTTCTAAGGGGTGTAACCCAGTAACCCAGTGCGAACCCACATGAATCTCTGGCTGATCAAAGTCCTATCCATAGGCAACAATCTCAGAGTCAACTAACGGTTCTTAGAACCCTCCTCTTTCCTTCCTAGTTCTTAGGTCAAACTAGGTGGCGACTCTAGTCAATTCCGCCTTATAGAGGCATAAGTCCGCGTGGAGCCCATTGAGAGCGGGTGTAGTTCACTTGCACTCCCCTTATGCTTTCTGGGAAAGACGGACGATTTAGTAGGTATTTGAGGGATGCCAGAATAACGGGTTTTCACCCTCCACAGAATGGCATTTAGGATCTAGGCTTTTCAGTCAGACCATATTTAGATAGACCCCCCTCATACCGAAAAATCACCCTCCACAGAATGGCGACTCTGCTGGGGAAAACTTGAGTAAGTTTTTCTCAAACTCAAGGAAGATTGAACTCCATTCAAAATTGTCGGGACTTCCCCACTTCTTTCAAAACCTTCAAGAGATTCTTTTCAAAACCTCTAGGATTATTCCACTCCACACTTAGAGTGTGTATCTGATGAGGACAGTTAGGACTTGATAGATCCTCAACAAACATTACAACAATTGGGTTAATGATTAGCTCACGATTAGAAAGAGACACTTAGGATTGAATGAAGCTAACTTCCCTCTAGGTTAATAAACAACCAATTTGGAATCACTTTCAAGATAAAACTCTTAGCAAATAGGGTGTTATTGACTTCATCGCTTTCATATTTATGTTATGATTGTGGGGTGCATTGGGAGGGTAGCTTAGGACATGCATTCCTCTGTGTCACCCGATTTATCCACGAGTCACGGAATCCCGACCGGTCCACGGTTGATTTCCCATGAGCTGGGTCATTTATATAAATGGCTAACCCACGGGGCAAGATGGTCATCGACCTACGCCCTGCAGGCTCATGATCCAAAAATACCCTCCATTATCCGTGTCTAAGCCAGCATATAGTGAACCATGAGCCTTCAGTGTCCAGCTGCCTAATCCGGTGTCTAAGACGGGTTGTACGGGTAGTCACCCCCTTTGTATGCCGCCTGTCTGACCACCCTTCTATCTTGCCCTGAAGATTGCATGGGCTCAGTTCTCCATTGTTCCTTTGCACCACGGGTGTCTCTAAAGCCCAATGTCACGCTACACGTCCATAGAGGATCCCGTATTTACCGGATACCCATACATGGCACAACGTAGTCAGTGAATAATTTGGACTTTAGACACACCTGACCGTGCAGATGACGAGAGACCCGTTCCCATGCAATACTTCCCAGAGTTTCCCGAAAAGTGGGGTGTTGTCGGATCATCACTGGCCGTGGCGTATGTTTCTTTACCATCTCGGGTATCCTGACCTTTCGAACTTAAGCACTCCGGACTTTCTTGATAACGTGCCCCATAAAGGCATAGCAGAGAAAAACCCCGAGAGATGATAGTGAAGGGATGATGGTTCCCCCGGTGAGACGGAGTCATAATTGACCTGGAAAGTGATTATCCCAACATTAACACTTACAACTCCACATCAAATATAGCCACGATTTACTTTATGCTATACCTGCGTGCAAACCGTTTTTTTCAAACCAACCTGTTTTAAAACGTTCGGAATTCTCTTTTGTATGTCTCTTAAAGCTTTCTTACGAGCTCGTTTAATTTTGAATCCCACCTATACTTTACTCATAAACATTTGGGGTTTTAAAACCTGCCACTTCATCTTTAAAATGTAATTTCCAAAATGATTTTCAAAAATAGATTTCGAAAACCTATTTTCTACAAATGAATTTCAAACAACATTCTTTACCATCATTATTTCAAAATAGTTTTCGAAAACAGTTTTTAAAGTTGATTTTCACAAACGTATTTCAAAATAAATGACTCAGTCCCCATGTTGTGACCCGTTATTTTTTGAAGTTCTGTCCACCTTCAAGAGCAGCGGTCATTACTGTGGAGCGTACTAGTCATTTCGTGTTTTCGCAAAAGTGGTGGATTTTCTCAACGATATTGTGCTCGATCATTCACCTTTCCTTTCTCAAAAAACGCCCCTCATTTTCCTTCATCGAAGCAAGTGGAGTGCATGAAAACCAACAACGATTCGAGCTGAAAACCGGGGGTGTACCAACCCGAGTCAAGCGACACGAAGATCAGCAACACCGGTTCAAGTTCAAACTGTTGAAAATCAGAAGAACACCAACCCGTTTTGTTTGATCACAATACTGCTTCGCTGCAACAACCTGAACTCGAGCGAGCAACCAGTCAAACGCCCGAAGACGAGCGAACAGCCAATCAGGAGCCCGAAGACGATTGAGCAGTCAGTCAGAAGCTCGAAGACGAAGCAAAAGAATTCGGGAGAAGTTTTTAAGCTCAAACTCCCCCATTTAATGACTTTTAGAATTGATGTATAGGTTTTCCCCTAGCATTCTTTTCTCTCTCGTCCATTTCTGAATAGATTACATGTATAGGTTTACACATTCCCTTTGAATTTATTTAGGTCAATGTGTATAGGGTTCCCCATCCCCTATTTTGTTTGCGAATGATCGAGTATCAAAATTTCTATTGAGGAAATCCACCACTTTGAAAACACGTGTTTTCAAAATTGTTTTTCTAAAACTTGGTTTCTTTTGGCATGCACGAATAAAGAGAAGAATGAATAAGGAACGACTCCTCACAGTTATATATCATTTATCAACTTTGCTTTATGGGGCGAGAATTCACGGTATCTACAGGAGGTATCCCCTAAATAAACAACACCAACAAATGCAACCGAGCACAAAGCAAAACACATGCATCGCATTCCACACAAAAAAAGAGTCACTTGCACTTCCAGCCATTTCAATTCCATCAATCATTCACGAGTCGTGTCCATCTCAAAAATTGCATAACCATGTGTTTCATTGTCACCACACCACACACACTTTCATCCCAATATCTCGACCGCCAGAGCCCGATCTCAGAGGGATAGAAAAGAAACCGAGTTCAAACCTCCCCACTCAGAATCACCATGCGCGTCAGTGACTAAAAGGAAAGAGCGTGTCATGAACCGTTGGCCCACCATGCGGGAGTTATTCACTCCTAAAAATCAAATTCCAAAAAACCAATCACCAACCCGGCCTCACTTGAGAGTCTCTACCCTGACATGACCCAGCAGCTAGACCACTTCAGAGTTTATAAGGGAGGATGAGCTTCATAGACCATCAACTGGAACCGACTCAAGTGAGCTTAGTGCCTTACCACGCATGCATTGCATCCAAAAAAAAAACACATTCTGTCAAAACCCAAAGTCAACCATCTTCATTCATCATTTTCAACATTTTGCATCATATGTCATAGTAGTTCCATATTACCACACACATTGCATGGTAGATGTACTGCATACACTCGTATCGAACGACATCTTTGGGGAAAATCTTAAGAGATTGATTGAACAGCATGCCTGAATCACTAAACTCTCGACCCGTCAATGAACACAAGGGTCTAATCAAAATCAGTACACAACCAAGTGAGTAGTGTGCGGAGAGCGTATTTTCTCTTGATTTCAATGAGCGTTTGGACAATCCATTGCGCGACGAGGGAAGTTAGAGAGAGTCAATCGAGGTAAAACCATGAGCGGCATGTGCATTCCTTCAGCACATGGAGAGGCATAATAAATAGTGATCAGTGTCGATAACGAGATAAGAACCGTGATTCATGCAAGATCCGAGAAGTAGTAGGAAAGAAATCATTAACGAATGAGAAGACGAGGCACTTAGGATCAAAAATCTCCACAAAACCAAAAGACTTTGATTGCCCTGTACATAATCCCTTAGTGAGCCCCGCTGAGCCTGTCACGATAAACCTTTTTCTGCGAACTCCACAACATGCCACCTGACATACATACTTACCCTTGCAACAGAGGATCTCAAAGGAGCCGGAACCATGGCCCCTCCCCACCATCTTTCACAAACACAATAAAGGAAATGTTTGAAGAAATCAGAGTCAATGCAACTCTCTCCAAAGCCAAACACCAAAAAGAACATCAAAAATATTCAAGAAGATCGAGTCAATGTAACTCCAAAGCTCAAAACCAAAATACAAAGCAGAGAATGCTTGAGAAAGTTGATGAGCCAAATGCAATTTCAAAAACAAAATGAGAAGAAAGTTCAAATCGAACACCAGAAGAGGCAAGAGAGGAGAAATCCAAATCAGAAGGACCAATGATGTCCCGAAGAAATCAAAAGGTTATCAAAGCCCGTCTAATCATTCCACCCATGGCAAAGGTGAAACATGTCCTCTACTGCCAAAGCTCCACAATTCCCAAATAAATCCTCCAGTCCCATGTGACATACATCATCCCCTCAGCCCCATTATAGCCCAACAAAACCTCTGACTCATAAGTCGATGAGTGTCAACTGAAAATATCGGATCTGAAACATGAATCATAAGCTTCGATCTTGTTATCAACATGTCCCACCCCATAACACAGGGACTATGAGCGAATGAGTGCGATCTTACTGCATAAGGTCTTCCGAGTGCGAGTGAATCTTTGATTCAAGCACCAAATCATAAACAGCCTACCCCACTGCAGTGAGGAATTTGTAAGGGTCGGAAAGTCCAGAACCTTGAAAGAAATTCTTAGGAAATACTGCTCCGAGCAATGAGTATCATTACACATTAGCACACACACTATACTCACGAGAGATTGACCCGCATCCCTCCATGAGAGGAAGTGATTCACACATTCCAATTCAACAATAACTCAATGGAGCCGAAGATGTCTTATATTCGTAAACCTCGTATTAATAGAGATAGGGCCATACCTTTTCACCAAAATTGCATATCATTTTGCATCGTATCCAACGTTTAATACCTGCATGCATCATAGCTAGTTCATCATCAGCATCTGACCGGTAAGAACTTTGCCTAGTCTTGCTGAAAGTCAACTTCAGTCGTAGTTGTTGAAGCGTAACTTTTGATCAAAAGAAATCAGAAACTGGCCATCCGGAGCCATACAAAGATCTTCCTAGAGTTATCCCATGTCATACTCGAGTCTCAACGACACCACTCCCAAAGCCAAGCTGGAGCCATGCGGGAGCCATCCTCACACTTCGAGATTATCCTAGAGCCATGCGGGAGGAATCCTCACACTTTGAGACTATCCCTAGAGCTACACGGAGCCCATTCTCATACTTTGAAACCATCCTTGGAACTACACAGGGGGCATCCTAATAGTCCGAGAACCATACGAGAGCCACCTCAAATCCACATCAGATCTATCTCATCACCAAGGTCTTGCATACACCATATCGAACTACGTATGGTCTGATCTCAATACGAATTGAGTACGTAGGCAGCCCATTCAGGTGCGACCACCTCAAAGGAAAAATGCCCCTTTCTTCCTCGCTATCACCAAATGAGCCATCTCGTAGCCCTTCCCGGAGCCACCCCGAGCTATCCTGGAGCCATCATGAGAGAACCCTGAAGTCATAACCGGCCGAAGCCATCCATCCATGACCAAGAATTTATCTACCACATTAAAATACGTCAAACACACAGTCCACCAATCACATCAACCCACCATTCGACTCAAAATCTCAATCCAAATCGAGACCCATCAACCACCCCAGAGCCGTTGCTCATATTGGGGTCATGAATCATGTTGGAGCCATCCGACCACACTGGAGCCACCCGACCGCACCGGAGCCATCAACGTAATCCGGAGCCATCAGTCCATACCGGAGCCATCACTACATGCCAAGTCATCTCAAAATTTCAAACAACTCTGGAGCCGTCTGCTCACACAAACAAAACCTACATCCACAAACAGGGAGTTTAATTCAATTAATACATTGGTTAATCACCTCACATCACATATCATCTGCATATACCCACAAAATTTGCTCACTATCTAACGCATCTTTACACCTGCTAGACAGCTATTGCGCTACTAGTGCGGTCGACTTTCATTTTACACCTACTAGACAGCTATTGCGCTACTAGTACGGTCACCTTTCGTTTTACACCTGCTAGACAACTATTGCGCTACTAGTACGGTCGCCTTTCGTTTTACACCTGCTAGACACTATTGCGCTACTAGTACGGTCGCCTTTCGTTTTACACCTGCTAGACAGCTATTGCGCTACTAGTACGGTCGCCTTTCGTTTTACACCTGCTAGACAGCTATTGCGCTACTAGTACGGTCGCCTTTCGTTTTACACCTGCTAGACAGCTATTGCGCTACTAGTACGGTCGCCTTTTCGTTTTACACCTGCTAGACAGCTATTGGCTACTAGTACGGTCGCCTTTCGTTTTACACCTGCTAGACAGCTATTGCGCTACTAGTACGGTCGCCTTTCGTTTTACACACTGCTAGACAGCTATTGCGCTACTAGTACGGTCGCCTTTCGTTTTACACCTGCTAGACAGCTATTGCGCTACTAGTACGGTCGCCTTTCGTTTTACACCTGCTAGACAACTATTGCGCTACTAGTACGGTCGCCTTTCGTTTTACACCTGCTAGACAGCTATTGCGCTACTAGTACGGTCGCCTTTCATTTTACACCTGCTAGACAGCTATTGCGCTACTAGTACGGTCGCCTTTCGTTTTACACCTGCTAGACAGCTATTTGCGCTACTAGTACGGTCGCCTTTCGTTTTACACACCCCCGCTAGGCAGCTATTGCGCTACTAGTACGGTCGCCTTTTGTTTTACACCCGCTAGGCAGCTATTGCGCTACTAGTGTGGTCGACTTTTCATTTTACACCCGCTAGATAGCTATTGCGCTACTAGTGCGGTCGACTTTTCATTTTACACCTGCTAGACAGCTATTGCGCTACTAGTACGGTCGCCTTTCGTTTTACACCCGCTAGACAGCTATTGCGCTACTAGTATGGTACCGAACTTGCATTCTAGGCCCGTCATAAGCCCTAGGGCTGGATATCAAGAGGTCCAGTTGAGGCACTCCTAAGCCCTCGTGCACCGTAAACCAATCTAATTGTTAGTATCATAGGCTCGTCATAAGTCCTATGGCTAGATATCAAGAGGTCTAGTTGAGGCTCGTCATAAGTCCTCGTACTTTCAATTACATTATAGGCTCGTCATGAGTCCCATAGTTAGATGTCAAGAGGTCTAACTGAGGATCGTCATAAGTCCTCGTACTTTCAATCACATTCATACACTCATGGTCGCATCCCAATGCACCACTAAACCACCGTGAGAATTTTTGGCGCCCCATCAACCTTGATCCAATTCTGCAAGAGCTTGCAAAATTGAATCAAGGGGAGCCATCTGTAGACACCAAAAATTCTCACCCCATAAAGCAAATTCCAGAATAAGAAACACAGTAAGGGGGGTCGTCATCTTTCTTTTTGAAAATGTATTTACATGCGTGCCAAAATGAAGCGTCGTTTTATCTTAAAAATTTTCAAACCGATTTTTGAACAATTGAGGTTGAAAACGAATTTTCAACAATAAACAATTTCCAAAGTATAGTATTTATCCTTCAATCGAAATTTTTATGTTTTGTAATCCGAATTGTCTAAAGATTTTGGTCTTTTTTCAAATTCACACATTTCAAATCTTTCAAACAGGTATCATTCTTTCTTTGCTAGTGACCAACAAGAAAAGCAATAACACTTCAGTGGTAAGAGTTCCTTTCTCCTCTCCAGTTGTCTTGGGTTCGAGTCTAAGAAGCAAATGTCTTTTGCTGAGTTTCTTTTCTTCTAAAATTGGTCCAAACTCACCCGTAGCATTTACTTCATCCGACCCTTTCGTGGTTTAGCTATTGTTTTTAAGCCCACCCAAATTGCTGGCCCACCTCGTTTCTCCTCGTCCAGCCCACCATACTAAGCCCCATTTGACCTATGGTCAAAGCCCATGACTAACAAAAACCTAGTTGTTCCATTCTCTTCTATTTAACCCTACTGTAGTAATCTTGGAAGGGGGGCCGAGGTTAACTCGCTCATTCTCGTTCTCCAGTCGGATTTCTCAGGTCCTTTCTTCTTCTCCATTTTGAACTTGAAGAAAACCAAACGCCCGAAGCTTGTTCTTCTTCCGCCTTGAACTACCACGAAAATTACCCCACTCTGAACTTCCGAAATCGTCACTTCCTTCATCGGAAGCTTCCCGATCCCGACCAATCATCTCTCTCATTTTCGATTCCAGGCATAGTTCAAGCTCAAAGAAGAGAAACGCCAGAAGGTGTTCTCATCATCGTCCTTCTGGAACCGCGGCGAGCACACTATTCTCCGATAACACCCCATTCCTCCTCATTCGTCACAAGTAATAGTAGAGTAAGGGGCAATCTTCTCCTCCGTTCAGTACTTCTTTTCCAGAGAACGATTTCAAATGCGGATGCTCGTTCACCATCGTTTTTCCAATTTAAGCTCGACCTGATTTCTCTTTTCTTTTCTGAATCTTCGAAACTGATGCTATACTACCTATTTTCCCTTCTCACCCTATTACATTTTCAATATACTCTCTGGTTCCAACAGAAATTCGCCCGATGATCTCTTAAGGAGTAGGGCATGATTCTTCGGCTTCGTTGGAGTTCGAATCCAATGCTAGTGCCGACATACTCCTCTCTTTCTCGTCCATTCACGTAACCTGATTGAGATAATCACTCACGCCTTATTTGCTCGATTTTGGGTTTTGCTTAAGACTCCCCGTTCTCCCGTGTTATTCGTATCTCTCTCTGTTTCTTTCTATAACTTAATCAGCTTGATCGATGCCTAGCCCATGATGGGTTCAGGGATTTTCTCAAAGCTGTTCGAAGGAGTAACTATGTATGTACTCCTATTCGAAGTCGTTCTGTGTTGCGAGAAGGAACTTGTTTCCCTGTGAACAGCTTGAGTCTATTACATGTTATATGTTGCTGGGTATATGTTTTTGATGTCCCTACTGAGGTAAATCATTTTGACTCCACACGATCTGATTATTTGAGCTCAGCGAACGCTCCTTCAAGCTCCTGTCGAACTGTTACCAACCTGAGAATCGATTTGGTCTGCCTTACTTGTTGAATCTAATGCCCCTTTCATGGATATGTTTTTGTTGTTGTTTCAGTATGGTTGTGTCTCGAACTCCCTAGCAGGAGGTTTAAACCTCTTTGTTATACACGGTAGCCTTGTTAATCTGATCAGCATAATATGTGAAACATCAAGCAGGAGGCTTCCATTCTGCAGGGGTTTAACTTGCTCAAAGAAAGTCCAATCCGAACCTACTGGTGTCCTGTGTTCTGTCTTTGCATAGCTCATATTTCCTTTCTTTTATTCTATTTACTGGTATCACAGTTGATTGATTGTGTGGCCACAGACTAATTGTGCATCTTCTTGTTTTGTTTGTTCTGTACATATGTATGGTTTCGCAGGAGGTTTTCTCTCATCAACTTTCCTGGTACACCTCTCCTACGACCAAAACGACTCTCTGACCCTTTTTTAAGAAGAAATATGCATTGATTAGTCATGTAATCTGTCTGATTTGTTTCGTGCTTTATAGATGTTCATTCGCTCTGGTTCTAAACGTGTATAATATTCTCCTTCATCTGTTTCGTTTGAGCTTGGTCATAATCTGATAAAAAGTAATCCTGTTGAGTTCCTGCTATTTGTGTATGACACACTACGTGTGGTTTGGTTTGTTGTTTCGGTTTCAATTTGCTTCATAACTATTCTTTGTGTGAGTAACTTGGCGTAAGTTTGATCAACGTTTAGGCATTAAAACAGAAAAGAAAATGAAGTGTTTAGCAACTTAGTATAATTTTGTTAACACTTGAAGTACTCCCTAAGCTCCATATTATTTTCGTTTTTAATGCAAAGTGTTCACCTAGCTATAGGGGACCCAATTCGTTTTGATTTATTTGTCTTTCCTTTTTATTCTAATCTGTTATCTCTCTATGAGATTCTCTCTCTGATTTCATTGCACATACCTGTATACCGTATATTTAGTTTTGTTCATTCCTTGTACAATATTTTTTTTATTAAGCCCTAGTTATTAGACCTTAGGTCCAAGCCTAGGATAGAGGGTGAACCCTAAGATTTAGGTGAGCCATGGTCCCACCTAATAACTGGTAATCCCTAGACCCAAACCACATCTTATTAAATAACATGTATTAATAAAAGCACTTTCTCAAAATTCATCCCAATTTAATTAATCATTTCTTCCTAAATTTTCCAAAGCCCATTAAACCCATTTCAGCCCAATTAACAAAGGCCCAACAAGTCCACAATCGGCCCAAACCAAGTTGACCCACAACCAATCTTGGCCAAAACTATCTTGGCCCAAACTGTCTCGGCCCAACCAATCTTGGCCCTCTCCCAATCCAAACCCGGCCCAATTCAAAACCCGGCCCATTACTCAGCCCGACCCAATTCAAAGCTCGCCCCAATTCATCAGCCTAGTCCAAAACCCACTCAAATTCGGCCCAAATACTCAACCCAGCCCAAAAACAATCTTCTGCCCAAATCAAAAGGTCACTCTGAGGCCCAATTCAAATCCCATTTCAGCCCAAATCAAAAGGTCACTCTGAGGCCCAATTCAAAACCCACTTCAGCCCACAGTTCATAAATCCCATTTCAAGGCCCAAACCCATTTCGAGGCCAAAGCCCATACAAGGCCATCAAGCCCATTCGGCCCATCAAGCCCATTCGGTCCAACTTTGACCAATCTAAACTGTGACTTGATCCAACTTTGACCAACCTGACCTTTGACTTTGACTCGGTCCAACTTTGATTGACCCCACTTTGACCTTGACCCAATTTTTGACCTGGTCCAACTTTGACCTTGACCCAATTTTTGACCTGGTCCAACTTTGACCTTGACCCAACGTTGACTTGGTCTAACTTTGACCAATCTGAACTTTGACTTTGACCAATCTCAACTTTGACCTAATCCAACTTGACCCGGTCTAACTTTGACCCGATTCGTTTTTCAACCCCAACCCGAATTCAAATCAACCCAATTCAAACCCAACTCATTTCAATTCAGTCCAATTCCATTCAACTCGAATTCAATTCATCCAATTCAAACTCAACTTGTAAATCCTGTTCAAGTTTCAAACTCAAAAATCTCTCTCCTCAAAT
This sequence comes from Limonium bicolor, assembly GCA_023374045.1. NCBI lineage: Eukaryota > Viridiplantae > Streptophyta > Magnoliopsida > Caryophyllales > Plumbaginaceae > Limonium > Limonium bicolor. The sequence continues at coordinate 14,016,106 of CM041778.1, read as the reverse complement.
TTCAACAATCATTTTATTCAAACTTCATCAAGTTTTCAAAAGAAACCATTTTGTGGAATTTTAAAGGAAAAACTCTTCTCACATCACAGAAAACTCTTCTCAAACGCAGAAAGTTCTTCTCACATATACAAAAAGTTTTCTCCTAAAATCATTTCTCAAAATCAGTGTTTCTTCATCGAGAATTCCGAACAACTTCACAAATTTCCTAACTTAGTTTTCAAACCCAAAATAAATTGTTTTCGGGGAATATGGGATGTCTAACACCTTCAAAGAACGTTTTCTCCCTAGTTAGGCATCACTTGTCTCCCTTCCCAAATAAAAATCCGAGGCGGGGCACTGGGGTCATAACCTCCCTTGTCGCAGTCTGGATCTCTTTAGGCGGGGCATTAGGGTGACAAACCTCCCCTAATTGCAGCCTAGTTTTTTACAAGGCGGGGTGCTAGGGAAGTAACGACCTTCCTAGTTGCAGCCGGGATTTCAGAATCGTCTAACTCCCTTCCACTCGATTTCAATGTTTTCGGTTTTTAACGTTTTAAAACATGGGAGTTAGAGACGTTATTAGGGTTTGACCGAGAGTATCCCATTCATGATACTTCTCTCTAAATCCTATATTATGACATAAATTCATTGCCCCATCTTTCGAGCCTCGGCACTTACCATTAATTAAGTGTCGTGTTCGAGGGGGTACATAGGGTAATCCCTCGGGGTTATCCGCCCTTTTACAACAAAAAATGATTTTTTTGATTTGTAAAAACTTTAAGAGAGACAATTTTGACAATCATTCCTCTAAACAATTCAGCCCATCATCATCTCACTCCAAATTTGAAATATCCCAAAACCTTAACCCTTGTAGATTCTCGAACCCGAAAAACCCGGGATCTCTACTCAAACTTCAATTGTCTCACACACTCAAATCATTATCCAAACTCAAATCATTCAAACTCTAACTCACCTTAAACTCAAATCCTCTTACAAATTCCAACTTCATTCAAACTTCTAAAGTCTCACAGACCCGAGCGTCTCATAGACTCGAACATCTCACGAACTCGAATGTCTCACAGACCCGAGCGTCTCACAGACTCAACCATTCTGAGATTTCAATGTCCCACAGACCTGGGCGTCTCATAGACTTTAATCTCCTAAAACCTCAAAACTCCTAAAACCCAAAAACCGTGAACTACGTAAGGTCTGATCTCAACAGGGAGTTGAGTACGTAGGCAGCCCATCTAGGGTGCGACCCCATTCCAATCAAAAAACCCTTTTCTCACTCTAAGGTGTACTTCACACCTCTCAAAATGCTCAAACCTTCTTCAGCTCCCGCAAACCTCAAACCATCAGACTCTCAATCTTAATCATTTCTTCAACATCGGAATTTTCCCTTTCTTTTATTCTATACCCATCCGAATTGATCAATTCCTCTTCTCGGCGCTAGCTTGGCAGAAAAGCTCGCCCCTAACACTCTCATTCTCTTTTCCTTTCCTATCCTTTGGCTTTAACTGAATCTCTCTAATAAGTTTTTGAAGGAAGGCAATCCCGACAATTGGAGACCGAGGTTTCCTCGGGCACCAATCCGAAGTCGTGGTCGTTGCCACTTCTAAGGGGTGTAACCCAGTACGAACCCACAATCGAATCTCTGGCTTGATCAGGTAAGTCCTATCCATAGGCAACAATCTCAGAGTCAACTAACGGTTCTTAGAACCCTCCTCTTTCCTTCCTAGTTCCTTAGGTCAAACTAGGTGGCGACTCTAGTCAACTCCGCCTTATAGAGGCATAAGTCCACGTGGAGCCCATTGAGAGCGGGTGTAGTGTTCACTTACACTCCCCTTATGCTTTCTGGAAAGACGGACGATTTAGTAGGTATTTGAGGGATGCCAAGAATAACGGGTTTTCACCCTCCACAGAATGGCATTTTAGGATTTAGGCTTTTCAGTCAAGAACCATATTTAGATAGACCCCCCTCATACCGAAAAATCACCCTCCACAGCATGTAGTGGGAGTTAGTGTGTGAAGGGAAGGCAAATTCTCAGCAGAATATAAAGAAGAAGGGGGAAAGATCAAATGTGTTCCTTATAAGGTAAAAATGTGCTTTAAGCACATAACTCATTATCCTTCTCAATTCCGATTTGAAACCTTAGTTTCTTTGGCTCATTATCAAATCCTTTTCATGTTTATTCAGTTGGTGAAATACCCATAATTAATTCAACAATATTTAAACATATAATTAATAAAATTAAGGCCTAAACATGCCTTAAAAAAATTAAACACAACAATGTTTAACAGAAAGCAAGAATTGCACCCTTTGACCTTTTAGGGTGATTAAATGCCCAAATGAACTCTGTTTGACCTAAAATTTTGACCTGAGCCTTATAACTCATAAATGAACATATTAAAACCATTTCCAAGGGAAACCAAGCTTAGGAACTCACTAGAACACAAAATGTGCACTAAGCTTTCTTAAAGCACGTTTTTGTGAGATTGTCTCCAAAATGAGTTTTATTTGATTTTAGGGTCTTGAATACCCTTAAATATACTAATGTGACATAATGTACCACATTAAAATGCCTAAATCAAAGTTTTTCAAAAAAAAACAAAAATATGTGCATTGGTTTGTGAATAGTAACCAAATAGTGCAAAAATAACATTTAATCTCTTAATCAAGACTATGGTCAATATGTACCCTTGACCTTGGATATTAATTGCCGCCAGTTTAAGGCTACTAACCAAGCATGTCACCGTTCCCATTTGCAAGTAAATATGAGTCACCACTTTTTACTTTATTAAAGTAATGATAACCTTCTTTTATAACATTAATTAGTCAAAATACTTTGCCACCTTGCTTTACTATTACCGCCTGCTTTGGCATGTTAATCTTATCCTCTTCCAAGCTCTGAACACCTGCAAAAGAAAAAAAACCACCGAATGCTACATGTGAGATATGAGTATATACTTAATTTATATGTGACATGTACTATACAAAAGTAAATGGTTTCCTATCTTCCTTATCTACTTCCGCCAGTCATTATGGGTTGCTTCATCAGTAGGGAAACCTCCAAAGTATCTAATTATGAGTCATCCCATGTTTTGACCAAACTAAGACCATTTACCTCTTGTAACTGGTTTCTTCTCTTCCTCTTCATTTACCTTTCTTTCTTCTTCAACCGTCAGCCTCCCAGCCTCTCTTTGCTGCTCCAAACCGTGAGTGAACACCTAGTGTAACACCCCTACCAACTACCGAAATTGCAGCGGAAATAACCAACCAAATAATAACTAAACGCTTTGGTGTTACAACGCCGTTAACCACCCACGTGGTTAACTAGGCAGAATAAATACAAGTGTATCGGTCTGATGATCGGACTCCCGAGCATAGAACCTAACATCCATATATAAACATAACCAACCATACCGAGTATTCAATTTACATCACACCTACCCACCGTAAACATCCACCACTGTTTAACAAACGGTACCAAAATGTAATGCCTCGGGAGCACAGGCGCATCCCGGGCTCAACAATCCAAAATAGCCAAAGTACATCAACGACCTAGGATCTAGAGCCACTCTGCTTCTTCGATCCTCATCCTGCAATAAAATATGGAGCCCCCGAGGGGGTCAGCAACCTTTGCTGGTATGGTTAACGCGCAGCCCATCGGCTACCGGGATACGCGCAACCTATTGTCATGATAACATGGCATTCATTTTAAAACATCCAACATATATATATATATACCATAGCATAGCAAGGGAATTTGCATAGCACAACACCAATACATAACACCATAAAATCGGTTCTCACAAGGAACCTTCCACCATAGTTAGTATACATAGTGAGCCTAGAGATTATTGCCAATCCCATGTTAAGCTCGTTACCAACCTCGTTACCGTCCAGTTATATCGAACGGTTAACTTATACCCAAGGTGTGTCGGATATAGTAATCCCAAGCACACCGAAATAACATACGTATGCCCCTATGGCCCGACGTGAGTCAGTAACTAGCTTTGGATAAGCTAAGGGAAGGTAGAAACCAAATTGGAATACCACCTATACATACACCAAGAGAGCCGAACCGGATATGATATCGACTCCCGTCCATCACACGCGTGGCCGGAACAACCGGACTCCTCACTCCCCCCGATTAGCACTTGTTAGTGATCACACAATATTTTGTTAAGTCACATACAAGCAAATATTTAGGTCTTGTTAGACAACCAAGGGAAAGGAGTCACAACCTTACAACATCTTAATGTATAACAACTGTAAACTCTTTTCATGCCTTAATCTTATAAGGTCGTAACACACAAAAGCAAACAACATCCAAGCCGGTGTAAACCGGTAGACAACAGACTGCAAGAAAACCATACCTTGGTCCTTGCCTCGTTTCGTTTCCACCTTGAGAGAATCCTATACACATTAGTAACGTCGGTTAATTATTTATTTAACTTCACACTTACTAAGTATTTAACATGATTGTATGACATGTTTTAATGTCTATCTTACCCTAGGTTACCTTCATTATACACCCTAGGGTTAACTACATAAGTCACATTCTTTTCTGTTTTTTTTTACAAGTTTAGGTCCGACCGACCTTACCGACCGAACTTACCCAAGTTCGGTCGATTCCAGAACACATTTCCGTCAAAATTTTCTACTCCGACCGACCTTGTAAGTTCGGTCGCATGTTCGGTCTATTCCCGAGAGTTTCTTCCCTTTGAAAATTCAGCCCGACCGAACTTGCCAAGTCCGGTCCTATGTTCGGTCGCTTCCAGTAACTCAATCCGTACACAAAATACAAGCCCGACCGACCTTGCAAGTCCGGTCCCCAAGGTCGGTCCATTCCAGAAGCCAATTCTCGCAGGGTAAACTGGGCTCGACCGAACTTGCAAGTTCGGTCGCAAGTTCGGTCTGCCCCAGACCTTTGTTTTCCTTTTCACATTCAACTCCAAACTTCACCCCATATAACCTAGTACCCCCTAACCTCATTTGGGCACTTCAAACACACCTTAAGACATCCTTAAACACTCATAAAACTCATTTTCTAATTCCTTAAGCCTTTACTTATATCTTCACAAAATTCCTAACACTTACAATGTTTTCTCCTAGTTTTTCAAGTGGTGTTTCATACCTATGATAACTACTATCCCAAAAGCTTTCTCCTTATCTAAACATCATCTCCCATGCATCATCTCTCACAACTAACTCCTTATATCCTTCTTGAAAATTCTTTTCCAAGTTTACACTTTCTCCTTATTACCAAAGTTTGCCTAAGTATTTACCTAAGTCCCAAAGTGACTTTGGTACTTACTAAAACCTCAAGATCATGCCTAAGTCCTTATTACACTCTAGAACACTTCCTAGTTCATCAAAATTCCTTTATAACATCTTGAACCCCTTATGCATTTCCTAAATTTCGACATAGGTTCTCCTAGCATTTTGTTACACCCAAGCACATTGTTTTCACCACTAATCACACATGAACACCTAAATCACCAAGAACACTCTCACCCACAAAACTTACTCAATTCACACCACATTACAATATAGTGCATAATTTAAATTGCATGGCACTTAGGCCCTTAAAATGCATGGCTCTTAGGCCCTTAAAATGCATAACCCTTAAACACTGAATTTCCACAATATTAAGCCTTTGACCTGCGAATACCTCAACACACATATGCCTTTTACTAGTCTCTTGAGGACATTACTAGTCATTCACCATTTGCTCTTTAGGTAGTTTTAATAAGCATTTATAAGCTCATTTCTCCTAAGGCATTAAACCACATTAGGTTAGTAGATTTACCTCTTTTCCAAACAACTTCTTCTTGTCTCCTTTAAAAATCGGTAAGGTATTTGATTCTTGTCAAGTTCTAAACAATATACAAACATTATAATGAGTATTCAAGCTATAAGCTTCATCTCATTGTAAACCCTAATTTTACATTGTTTCAAAACATTAATGTAGTTGTTTTACCTTGATCTTTGAAGAGAGTTTGAATATATAACAAGAGAGGACTCCACCTAGTCCATGAAGAGTTGAAATGAAGCTAGAACAAAGTCACACAAAGAGCTATATCAATGTGTATTTTCGGTCAAGGTAAAAACATGGAGGAAACATGATTTTTCTTTGAGATTCCTTACCTAGAAGCAAAGGAGGTAATAATATGTCAAAATACAAGCTCAAGCTCCTTCAATGGTGGAACTCCATGGCACCGAAATGGGGCTCTTGAAGTTTTGAGAAGATAGAATGAAGAGCTTGATGAGAGGAGAGATTGGTGGTGTTTGTTTTTGATTTGGACAAGTGAGCTAGATTTTACAAAGTGGTCAAAGCTAGAGTTTTAATGGTGGTGGTGGTATTACCGTGAGGAACAGCAAGAAGGGAGGAAGATGGTGTTGGAACCGTGGGAAATGAAGGAAGGAAAAGAGAGAATGAGATAAGATTGCTTTAAGAAGATATTTATGCTTATAAAGAAAAAGTAGTTTATTAGTCATCTTTATGTGTTTAACAAAATAACAAGTGAGTGGTGAGTCACCACACTTAAGAACCGGCCCCCATTAATATGAGGGTAACTTTAGTCTTTGTTTGTCAATTTAATTACTTAATACAACATAGTTATAAACTAGCTATATAAAAAACACTATTCACCAAAACAAGGCACTTAGAAGTGAAATTTTTGATTTCCCATTAATATAGCCACCCAAATGTGATACTATATAGTACACATATATTTAAGAGTAATGATGGACATTTAGCCACTCAAAATTCATTTACAAGACAATTTTTCAAAAATGTGCTTTAAGACTTCTTAAAGCACATTTTGTGTTTTAACTTGTTTTCAAGCTTGGTTTTCTTTGGTAATTGATTTAATTGTTCATTAATATATAAATAAGGTCTTGGTAAGTTCATTAGGTCTTACCCAAGCTTATTCCAAGCTTAGAGCACATTTTAGCTCTTATTGACTTTAAAGCACATTTTGTGTTTTCTTTCGTTTAAATTGTTTACTAATGTTTCTAAGACTCTTTTTAGTCTTAATAAATCATGTTTTAATGTTTAACACATACCAAGGTTTGGGGTATTTCAATCTACCCCCTTAAAAGAACTTTGTCCCCAAAGTTCATACTTCCCACATATCTTAATATTAGAACACGGGGAAAATCTTATAAACACCCACTTCCAAAACACCATTACCACACAACCATCATACTTACACCACACGGACTCGAGGTCCAAACCACATAATACCATTCAGACACAACGGTCTGTAACATAACATAGACAATGTATACATTACATGTCGTACACAACCATAACCGAAAACGGCTCTACCCCCCTTAAAAGGGGTACGCCCCGTACCCTATACTATAAACACTAAGAAGCAAACAAATGACGGGTGCTTCGCCTTCATCTTATCTTCCGCTCCCAAGTGGCCTCCTCAACGTCCTGGTTAGACCAGAGGACCTTCACCAGCCTCACGGACTAATGGCGAGTGTCTCGAGTCTTAGTATCCAGAATCCGTACGGGAGTCTCCACTGATCGCATGGTGGCTCTAAGGTTAGCCTTTCAGGCTGAAGCACATGAGACGGATGAGACATATACTTCTTCAACTGGGACACATGAAATACATCATGTACCTTGCCCAGCTCGGGGGTAAATCAAGTCTATAAGCTACCGGGCCGATCCGCTCCGTCACAACATAAGGACCCACATATTTCGGGCTCAACTTGCCCTTCTGGCCAAAATGAAATACTCCCTTCATGGGGGATACCCTAAGAAATACCTGATCGCCTACGGCGAACTCCAGGTCACGTCTGCGCACATCAGCGTACGACTTCTGTCTATCCTGAGCTGCTTTCATGTTAGCCCGGATCTAGCGAACTTCTGCCTGAACCTGTTCCAGATACTCTGGTCCATAATGACCGTCTCACTCGACTCATCCCAGCATAAAGGCGTGCGGCATGGTCTACCGTACAATGCTGGAAGGGAGACATCTTGATCGAAGCATGGTAACTGTTGGTAACTAAACTCGATCAGATGTAACTTATCAATCCAGCTGGTCTGAAAGTCAAGTGCACATGCACGTAACATATCCTCAAGTGTCTGGATGGTGCGCTCACTCTGACCATCTGTCTGTGGGTGAAACGCTGTGCTCAATTTCAGTTCAGTACCCAGTGCCTCTCGTGTAGACTTCCAGTATCTGGATAGGAATCTGGTATCTGTCAGATACTATCGTTTCGGAACCCCATAATGTCTCACAATCTCTCTGTCGAAGAGCTCTGCAAGCTTAGCCACTTTCCAGGTGTCCTTCATCGGTATGAATCGAGCCACCTTGGTCAGTCGGTCTACCAAACCCAAATCATATTCAGACCTCCCCTTGTAGGCGGAAGCCCTACCACGAAGTCCATAGATATGTCATGGAACTTCCACTCCGGCACTGGCATTGGCTGCACCATACCACCAGGCCGTCGGTGCTCAAACTTGACCTTCTGACAAGTGAGATACCTCAACACAATCATTTACATCCTTTTTCATTCCAGCCCACCAGAAATAACGTTTCATACCCTTATACATCTTTGAAGCTCCGGGGTGAATCGAAGTAGTAGAACAATGGGATTCACTCAATATGCGCTCCTTCAACTCAGCGCTACTCCTCGGTATACATAACCGGCCATTAAGCCTAATCAGGTCATCATCGTGGAGTCTGAAGTCGTACTTCTGACCCTCGAATGTGCCATCAATAAGCTTCTGTCTAATCTCCACCATGTACTGATCCGTCATGAGCACTCCGCACCTCTTCAACCAAGCCAGTATGAGAGACTAGCGAATGGAGAGAGTGTGCTCGGCGACTCAATGCGTCAGCTACCACATTTGCCTTACCCTCCTTATACTGTAAATTGATGTCATAATCATTCAGGAACTCGACCCACCTTCTTTGCCTCATGTTCAACTCTTTCTGAGTGAATAAGTATTTCAGCTCTTGTGGTCGGAATAGATTGTCACGCTTACCCCATATAAATGATGTCGCCATATCTTCAGTGCGAAGACAATGGCCCCCAATTCTAAATCGTGGGTAGGGTAGTTCTCCTCATGCTTCTTCAGTTGTCGGGAGGCGTAAGCCACGACCTTCCCGTGTTGCATCAACACACAACCCATACCCCTGCCTGATGCGTCGCAATAGACCTCAAAATCATCTGGACCGTCTGGTAATGTCAGAACCGGAGCAGATGTCAGAGCATCCTTGAGACTCGTGAAAGCACTCTCACAGTCGACTGTCCACTCGAATGGTGCATCCTTTTTCATCAAGGAAGTCATCGGCTTCGAGACACTGGAGAAGTCCTTCACAAACCTCCTATAATAACCTGCCAGACCGAGGAAGCTCCTGACGTCGGTAACTGTCTTCGGCCTAGGCCAGGTGCGCACTGCATCTATCTTTGCCGGATCAACAGCGATCCCGGCCTCAGAAATCACATGTCCAAGGAAGGATACTTGGTTCAGCCAAAATTCACACTTAGAAAATTTAGCATACAACTGATTCTTTCTCAATGTCTGCAATACATCTCTCAGGTGGCTTTCATGCTCACCTCTCGATTTCGAATACACAAGTATGTCATCGATGAGACTACCACTGATTTGTCCAACTGATCTTGGAACAAACGGTTCATTAAATCCATGAACTTTGCTGGTGCATTTGACAAGCCAAACGGCATAACTGTGAACTCATAATGCCCATACCTAGTTCTGAAAGCTGTCTTTTCGATATCGCTGTCACGGATGGCAATTTGGTGGTATCCGGAACGTAGGTCTATCTTGGAGAATACTGATGCTCCCCTCAGCTGATCAAATAGATCGTCGATGCGTGGCAAAGGGTAACGGTTCTTCACCGTAATAGCATTCAGCTCCCGATAATCAATACACAGGCGGAGGCTACCGTCCTTCTTCTTCACGAAGAGGACCGGCGCTCCCCATGGTGAAACACTAGGGCGGACAAAGCCCTTGTCAAGTAGGTCTCTCAGCTGCTCCTTGAGCTCTGTCATCTCTGCTGGAGCCATATGATAAGGCGCTTTTGCAATGGGTCCGGTGCCCGGAACTAGATCAATCTCAAACTCAACCTCTCGTGCTGGCGGCATGCCCGACAGTTCCTTAGGAAATACATCAGGAAACTCCGACACTACCAGCACATCTGGGCTAAACTCAGGGTCTCTCTCTATGTCCTGGACATAGCAGAGGTATACATCATTTCCTCGTCGGAACTCACGATACATGGCCATGGCGGTGATGATCTGTGTCGAAGGCTCCCTGGGCCTCTGGCGGTATGATATAGTAACCCCAGATGGACTCCAAAGAAGCAGTCGATGCTCGGCACATAGGATTCTACCCTTGTACCGCTCCAACCAGTTCATCCCGACAATCACATCAAAACCTAGTCCGTCGAACTCTATCAAGTCGATCGGAAACTCCTCATCCATGATTCGAACAACAGCATCTCGGTAGTAGCGGGTACACCTGATCCGCTCTTTCGACGGGAGAGTGACCACGAAGTCTGGCATCTCTTCACCGTCTAACCCCAGCCTCTTCGCAAATGATAGCGAAATGAATGTGTGTGAGGCTCCAGAGTCGAACAAGATCGATTCATCCACGCCATTCACTGGAGAGGTACCGGTGAGGATTGTGCCGCTCTTGCCGGCTTCTGCCTTATTGCAGACACTCAGTATACCTCCCGTTCCGAGTGCACAGCCTAATTCATTGGCAAACTAATAAGTATTGGGTAACAACACGGTTTATATGCTTCAAACAACTCCACTTTATTCATTAACACACTCTTTTTACAACATTCATTGGCTTATACTGTCGCCATGATTTACACTTACAACATCCTTAATACACACTGGTTTATCACATCACATAATTATACAAGGCTTAAACTGTCTGAAGGTCAAATTCAAACGTCCGGGTTTCATGTGTGTGGCATTGATCACTGCCGACGGTGCGGTATTCAGTTTGATCTTTCTGATGCCATGGTATAGCATTCTTGATTGCCCACCCATGATTAATACATCTCCCGATTTCAACAGTAGCTTCTTTGCGAGGTCAGCACGCTTCTGCTCGCCATACACAAACACTGCGGTATCACCAATGGACCAAGACACCACGGGTACTCCCTTACTTAGAGACTCGGGTGACTCGTCCTTATCTTGGTGTAACCCTAACCGTCCACCTTTCTGGTAGAAGTTCACAATGCATAAGTCTGCTTCCACGTTCGGAATCGGTTCCGATTCAAGTTGCTGAGCAATTCCCACGGTGTGGTTAACAACCGCAAGGAACTCCTCAGGTATACCTGGTACAGTTGCTCCGTCTTCAGCTCGCACATCCTGATATGACTTGGTGTAGGGATTCCAGTCCTTACCCATGCACATCATCTTCAGCTTCATCTTCGAACCGCTCGGGTATTCGGGTGTGTAGAAACCTCCTGATGCTGCTCCAAGTTCGTTGCAACGTCTAATGATGTGGATTTGTGCCTCCGGTGTCAGTATCCATTTAAGAGTATCATACCTGGTTGGATAACCTGACATTGCTCCAGTGGGAATTCGGTGATGCTGATGGTGGTCTCTTCAGGGTTTGGTGTGGGCGGGATTGGATAACAGATATTGAAGGTTCCTAAGTTTTTCACATTGTCTAATTTAGGTATCTCTCACATCATTATTTAACTCATTACTTAGGTGGTTGTACATTAGACTCACTAATACAACACTCATGCATGAAATGCGGTAAGCAATCACTTTTTCATTTAACAGTTTAGGCGGTACCTGGTCTTGAAGAGGATCCTGGTGCCTCAGACCGGTCCACCACATTCAGGGCGGCCTTGCCGGACCCCGTACCCTTCCCCTTCTGGGATTCAGTGTACTTCTTGTCAGAAGTCTGCTGAATGATCGCCTTCGGGCCTTCAGTGGTCGTGGTAGTATTACCCTTCCACTGCCCCTTTGGCTTATAGTTCCTGCTGTTTGGGTTCGTCCAACACTCAAATTCGCGGTGCCCCATCTTCTGGCAGTGACGACACCTCACATCATTCCCCTTGCAGTCTTTGCCGGGGTGGTCTCCGTTACACCACTTACAGTAAAAGTGGCGCTCCAGTCCAGAACCCGCGCTAGCTGCTACAACAACACACAATCAATACTCATTTTCCATCTTAACAACATACACCTCAACTAGATACACATGGTTAAGTAATTACCCTTAGGCGGGTAGGAGCGTAGAGGCTTCGCCGCATACGCATACGTGAGCTTCAGTGGCTCTTCAGCTGTAGTGATCTGGGCCTGGCCCTTGTCACTCTGGTACTGGCTCTTCTGGGGCTGAGGGTAGGGTTTCTTTTTCTTTCCTCCCCCATACCCTTGCTGACTCTGGCCCTCGTTCGTGGCCTTGCGCTTGTGCGCATTCTCCTCGTCCCTCAGACGGACGGTAATTTCAACCTTAGCAGCGGCATGATAGCACTCCTGAATTTTAGGATGTCAGTCATGCCCCGCAAAAACAACTTACCAACTCACATTAACATTCACTCATGGTATAAATTGATTCACAACAAGGTACTCTAATTACCTGCAAGGTAGTATACTCAGCTGGCCCCATCCCATAGCGGAGACGGTGGCTAAGACCATTGTAGAACCGGTTCACCAACACTCGGTTCGAGTACCCAAGGTCTGGTAACAGGTGGATAAGGCCGGTGAATGCGGTGTAGTAGTCATCAACCGACATCTTATCCCCCTGCCTCAGACTATCCAGCTCGAGGCGCTTGGCCTCCTGCACATGTACAGGGTAATACTTGGCTCGCAGTAGAGCCGTGTACTCCCTCCAACCAAACTCAGGATCAGCCATCCTGTCCTCTTTCACCAACTTCCACCAACTCTGTGCCGTACCCTTCAAGTAGTAAGCGGCAAGACGGACCTTAGCTTTAGCAGGTACTGCCAAGGTCTCGTAGGCGGTCTCTAGTTCGGAGATGTACGCCTCCAGCTTTCGAGGGTCGGTCTCCCCATTGAATGATGGCGGTCTCAGATCAGCCAACGCCTTGACCCAATTGGTCTCTCGTGGCGGTGGTGGTGGCTGAACTCCGGGCTGTTGCCCTTGCTGTATAGCAGCAACCAAATCGGGTACCAACTGGGCTACGGCGGCTGCAACTGCCTCAGCCATAGTCTGTGTCGTAGTATCATCGCCCTAGTCACCCATACCTCCAGTACCGCGCCCGCGGCCTCTACCTCGTGGTCTACCTGCCATCTGTATTCATATGAACATCTCATTAGCATTATGCTTGCACACTTATCAGTCTAATGGTTATAGCATCTTCCGACAACCAGGTAATTCCACACTTAGTTAGTGGTTAACCTTTCCAAATCTGTTCACTTAGGTATCTGTAGTTAGGTTTCCTAACTCGGTACATCCCTAAGCTCGGTATTCTAGTCATCAGAGCGATACTTCGCTATGATACCACTTTTTGTAACACCCCTACAACGCCCCTACCAACTACCGAAATCGCAGCGGAAATAACCAACCAAATAATAACTAAACGCTTTGGTGTTACAACGCCGTTAACCACCCACGTGGTTAACTAGGCAGAATAAATACAAGTGTATTGGTCTGATGATCGGACTCCCGAGCATAGAACCTAACATCCATATATAAACATAACCAACCATACCGAGTATTCAATTTACATCACACCTACCAACCGTAAACATCCACCACTGTTTAACAAACGGTACCAAAATGTAATGCCTCGGGAGCACAGGCGCATCCCGGGCTCAACATTCCAAAATAGCCAAAGTACATCAACGACCTAGGATCTAGAGCCACTCTGCTTCTTCGATCCTCATCCTGCAATAAAATATGGAGCCCCCGAGGGGGTCAGCAACCTTTGCTGGTATGGTTAACGCGCAGCCCATCGGCTACCGGGATACGCGCAACCTATTGTCATGATAACATGGCATTCATTTTAAAACATCCAACATATATATATATATACCATAGCATAGCAAGGGAATTTGCATAGCACAACACCAATACATAACACCATAAAATCGGTTCTCACAAGGAACCTTCCACCATAGTTAGTATACATAGTGAGCCTAGAGATTATTGCCAATCCCATGTTAAGCTCGTTACCAACCTCGTTACCGTCCAGTTATATCGAACGGTTAACTTATACCCAAGGTGTGTCGGATATAGTAATCCCAAGCACACCGAAATAACATACGTATGCCCCTGTGGCCCGACGTGAGTCAGTAACTAGCTTTGGATAAGCTAAGGGAAGGTAGAAACCAAATTGGAATACCACCTATACATACACCAAGAGAGCCGAACCGGATATGATATCGACTCCCGTCCATCACACGCGTGGCCGGAACAACCGGACTCCTCACTCCCCCCCCGATTAGCACTTGTTAGTGATCACACAATATTTTGTTAAGTCACATACAAGCAAATATTTAGGTCTTGTTAGACAACCAAGGGAAAGGAGTCACAACCTTACAACATCTTAATGTATAACAACTGTAAACTCTTTTCATGCCTTAATCTTATAAGGTCGTAACACACAGAAAAGCAAACAACATCCAAGCCGGTGTAAACCGGTAGACAACAGACTGCAAGAAAACCATACCTTGGTCCTTGCCTCGTTTCGTTTCCACCTTGAGAGAATCCTATACACATTAGTAACGTCGGTTAATTATTTATTTAACTTCACACTTACTAAGTATTTAACATGATTGTATGACATGTTTTAATGTCTATCTTACCCTAGGTTACCTTCATTATACACCCTAGGGTTAACTACATAAGTCACATTCTTTTCTGTTTTATTTTTTTTACAAGTTTAGGTTCGACTGACCTTACCGACCGAACTTACCCAAGTTCGGTCGATTCCATAACACATTTCCGTCAAAATTTTCTACTCCGACCGACCTTGTAAGTTCGGTCGCATGTTCGGTCTATTCCCGAGAGTTTCTTCCCTTTGAAAATTCAGCCCGACCGAACTTGCCAAGTCCGGTCCTATGTTCGGTCGCTTCCAGTAACTCAATCCATACACAAAATACAAGCCCGACCGACCTTGCAAGTCCGGTCCCCAAGGTCGGTCCATTCCAGAAGCAATTCTCGCAGGGTAAACTGGGCTCGACCGAACTTGCAAGTTCGGTCGCAAGTTCGGTCTGCCCCAGACCTTTGTTTTCCTTTTCACATTCAACTCCAAACTTTACCCCATATAACCTAGTACCCCCTAACCTCATTTGGGCACTTCAAACACACCTTAAGACATCCTTAAACACTCATAAAACTCATTTTCTAATTCCTTAAGCCTTTACTTATATCTTCACAAAATTCCTAACACTTACAATGTTTTCTCCTAGTTTTTCAAGTGGTGTTTCATACCTATGATAACTACTATCCCAAAAGCTTTCTCCTTATCTAAACATCATCTCCCAAGCATCATCTCTCACAACTAACTCCTTATATCCTTCTTGAAAATTCTTTTCCAAGTTTACACTTTCTCCTTATTACCAAAGTTTGCCTAAGTATTTACCTAAGTCCCAAAGTGACTTTGGTACTTACTAAAACCTCAAGATCATGCCTAAGTCCTTATTACACTCTAGAACACTTCCTAGTTCATCAAAATTCCTTTATAACATCTTGAACCCCTTATGCATTTCCTAAATTTCGACATAGGTTCTCCTAGCATTTTGTTACACCCAAGCACATTGTTTTCACCACTAATCACACATGAACACCTAAATCACCAAGAACACTCTCACCCACAAAACTTACTCAATTCACACCACATTACAATATAGTGCATAATTTAAATTGCATGGCACTTAGGCCCTTAAAATGCATGGCTCTTAGGCCCTTAAAATGCATAACCCTTAAACACTGAATTTCCACAATATATAAGCCTTTGACCTGCGAATACACTCAACACACATATGCCTTTTACTAGTCTCCTTGAGGACATTACTAGGTCATTCACCATTTGCTCTTTAGGTAGTTTTAATAAGCATTTATAAGCTCATTTATCCTAAGGCATTAAACCACATTAGGTTAGTAGATTTACCTCTTTTCCAAACAACTTCTTTCTTGTCTCCTTTAAAAATCGGTAAGGTATTTGATTCTTTGACAAGTTCTAAACAATATACAAACATTATAATGAGTATTCAAGCTATAAGCTTCATCTCATTGTAAACCCTAATTTTACATTGTTTCAACAACATTAATGTAGTTGTTTTACCTTGATCTTTGAAGAGAGTTTGAATATATAACAAGAGAGGACTCCACCTAGTCCATGAAGAGTTGGAATGAAGCTAAAACAAAGTCACACAAAGAGCTATATCAATGTGTATTTTCGGTCAAGGTAAAAACATGGAGGAAACATGATTTTTCTTTGAGATTCCTTACCTAGAAGCAAAGGAGAGTAATAATATGTCAAAATACAAGCTCAAGCTCCTTCAATGGTAGAACTCCATGGCACCAAAATGGGGCTCTTGAAGTTTTGAGAAGATAGAAATGAAGAGCTTGATGAGAGGAAGAGATTGGTGGTGTTGTTTTTGATTTGGACAAGTGAGCTAGATTTACAAGTGGTCAAAGCTAGAGTTTTAATGGTGGTGGTGGTATTACCGTGAGAGAACAGCAAGAAGGGAGGAAGATGGTGTTTGGAACCGTGGGAAATGAAGGAAGGAAAAGAGAGAATGAGATAAGATTGCTTTTAAGAAGATATTTATGCTTATAAAGTAAAAAGTAGTTATATTAGTCATCTTTATTTGTTTAACAAAATAACAAGTGAGTGGTGAGTCACCACACTTAAGAACCGGCCCCCTTTATTAATATGAGGGTACTTTAGTCTTTGTTTGTCAATTTAATTACTTAATACAACATATGTTATAAACTAGCTTATAAAAAACACTATTCACCAAAACAAGGCACTTAGAAGTGAAAATTTTGATTTCCCATTAATATAGCCACCCAAATGTGATACTATATAGTACACTATATATTTAAGAGTAATGATGGACATTTAGCCACTCAAATCATTTACAAGACAATTTTTCAAAAATGTGCTTTAAGACTTCTTAAAGCACATTTTGTGTTTTAACTTGTTTTCAAGCCTGGTTTTCTTTGGTAATTGATTTAATATGTTCATTAATATATAAATAAGGTCTTGGTAAGTTCATTAGGTCTTACCCAAGCTTATTCCAAGCTTAGAGCACATTTTAGTCTTATTGACTTTAAAGCACATTTTGTGTTTTCTTTCGTTTAAATTTGTTTACTAATGTTTCTAAGACTCTTTTTAGTCTTAATAAATCATGTTTTAATGTTTAACCAACATACCAAGGTTTGGGGTATTTCACCTAGCTTCCATGGCTGCTAGCTCAAGCTCTAGGTAAGTGTTCATGGCATAAATAAGCTCTTTTTCTTCCTCTCTTCCTCATCTCTTCAAGGAGATTACCCATCTCCATTTTTATCCAACAAAACAAAGCTAAGCTGGTGTGTGTATTAGAGGAGATTCTTGGCTGGTAACAAGGGGAAAGAAAGGGAAGCACTCCATTAACAAAGCTAAGGTAAAAATGGGCATAAAAACTAGCCTAAATCATCTTCTTATTTCCGATTGTATACTACCAGTTTTCCCCAGCTCATTCTCGTTTTCTTCATGTAAAAATCGGAGGGATAACATCCTGCAGACTGAATATCGTGAGTGGTTGGAACTGGTGTAATTAAAACAAAAAGAAAAGAAATTAAAACTCAAAATAACAGTCGGGCTGCAAACAAATCCCGGTCGTAGTAGTATAGTAAAGTGTAAGCGACCGGATATCGAACCGTGGGACTAAGGGGAATTATTAAGTACCTAAGCTTTGTCACAAAAGGGGGGATTAATTGACTTGTTTTTACGGATAAAAGGAAAGATAAAATAAACTAAGTAATTAGGTAAATTAAATGGGACTCTGGTTCAGGTTAATAAAATCTGCTCTTTCATGCTATGTCTACTAGTTTAATTATAATTGTTTGGCAAAATTCCTCTTATTATCTTAAGGACTAAATCATAGACTCATAAGAACTCGTTTACCTGAAAATGCAAGGTCCGATGAAAACTCAAGCAGAATACGTGTAAACGGACGGTTTAGATATGAGAAATTATTTATGCATCTGAGTACTAACTTATTAAATCATAATAAGCTTTCTCCTGATTCACGGCTTAATTAACCTATCTATTTATCACCGGTCTGATCAAAATAGATTTAGTAAAGCAATTTAATAAACTCATGACATTTATTAAAAAGGCGAGAGATAAGCTTTAATCGTGACAAACTGTAATTAAATAAAACCAGTAAACATATTGCATAATTAATACAAACACATAATAACCATTCCCAGAGTATATATATTCTAGCCTAACATATTAAATAGATAAACAGAAACAAGAGTAGTAGAAATCATCTGTAGTCACTCCTGCATTCGTTCTGCTATTTTGTATACGTCGGACTAGAGGTGGATATGGTGGGATGAAAAGAAAATAAAATGGAGAAGATGGGAGAAGAAAAATGGGATGGAAGTGTGATGTGTGGTGAAGTGGATCGATGATGGATTGTTTCTGGTGGAAGGGATTGTCCATTGAGGTAGAAGGAGTGTGGGTTATATAGGAGAAAGGAAGAGGAAGAAGACAGAGGGAACACCGCGTGAGCAATTTGAGGAATGGATTGGGGTGGCTCTACGCGTGAGGATTTACTGTCGGCAGGCGCCTGATATTGTTGAAGGAGTAGATGGATAAGTTGCAGGCACCGCGAAGAAGATAAACAGCACCGAAGTCTGTCGCGTTAATTTCTGGATCTGGATCTGGACATTTACACGCGTCCGCCCCCGTGTCCGCCTAAGGTTATGCGGACATCACTCACGTCTGCCTCGTTGTCCGCCCAGTTTTATGCGGACACACCCATGTCCGCCTCCCTGTCCGTCCTGTTTTATGCGGGCGTCAACCACGTCCGCCCCTTGTTAGGCGGTCAACACGCGGACACTTATCTCGTCCGCCCCCTGTCTGCCTAAGTTCATGCGGACACAGCCCATGTCCGGCCCTTGTTAGGCGGACGCAGCCACGGACACAAGTTTTTGACATATTTTCTTCTACGAACTTTGACCGGCTCTAGATTCTTCGTTTGGACTCCGTTTCTGAGCCGTTACGTATGATGTCTCTCTTTGTCTACTTTGCTCCCAGCTTGGTTTTCCTCATGTTTAAACAATAAATTTGTGAGATAACAATAAAACATAAACTAGAGGAAAACTAACCAAAGTGGAGAAATGCGCAAGAAAAGTGCTAATATAATATATGAAATACACCTATAAAACATGCTCATTTGGACACTTATCACATCCATGCATCATACAGTAGCAATACCCATGCAAGAAGCCTCATTTTCATCCATCTCGGTAAGGAAATACTACTACTTTCCTCATTGTTCTACCGGGTACATGTCCTAGTACAAGCGCTAGTTTAACACTCCATTTTTGCCTTGGAAAAACAGGTGTGAACAGCCTTGAAAACCAGTCCCAACACAAGGTAATGATCTTGCATTTTCTTAGCCAAAATCAACCTATAACAACCTTGTTCAATATAGCTAACATGTGTTCTTTTCATGGCATGAAATGCTGGTGAAAAACCTCTTGGAAACCACCTGCTCAGCCGTAGGAAAAAAACAGACCCAAATATACTTATACAAAGTGAGTATTTTGCTCCTAATGATGTATATATTAAGCTTATATGATTAGTGCTTCAAAGACTTATCAAACCTTGCGTTAAAAAAATTAGGCCGAAGGGTTAAAGTGCTGCTTGGTGTGCTTGATAGCTTGGAATAAATCAAAGCTAGGCGAGAAACCTTATCTTACACTACTATATAGTTTTTATGAAATTTTATTACATATATACATTAGCCGTGGGGTTATATTGTGCTTGGTAATTTAATTATGTATTTAAAATATTTAATAACATTTTGGCTGGTTAACATATGGTATAAGTGACCTATAAGGTCAAGGAAATTAAATATGGGCTAAAAACATAATTTATAAAAATATGGGGGCATGGGTAATAAAATCCGTGGGGTTATAATGCTAATTGTGCCATTTATGTGTAATTTTATTCTATGCAAATTATTGTAATAAGGCCATGTATTTTTAGGCCATTTAATTTATGGTTATTAAGTTTAAAATGGATATAAAATGTTAACCAAACATTACTGAATTATTTTAGGGGTTTTTCTATAATTAAAATGATTTTAGGGGCTAATTATAAATAATAACCGAAAACTAAGCGCTAAAACCTTATTTTATGAATTTTATAAAATTTAATTAAATTTTGAGACAAAAATGTAATTTATAAAATGATAGGGGTAAAACTGTAATTAAAGAAACTTCTGGTCAAACTGAAAGTCAATAGGTCAATATAGACCATATTAGGAGGTTTGACCAATTTAATGTCATAAATAATTAATTTATGAACTTATAGTAACATTAAAGGTGAAATGTAGAATTTATGAAAATTTTGGGGTATAAGATGCAAATACCGAAAAGTTGGGGTATAGATGGATAATATGATGATTTATATCCTAAGTATAAAATTTAAGAATTTTTGGAGTTATATAAGTTTTGTTAATAAAAGTGTATAATATATAGTTTTGTGACATATGAAAGTATATTATTAAAGATGGGGTCAAAATGTAAATAAGGAAAAGTAAGATGGGGCGGAAAAGGAATTTAGAAACATCATGGGGGCTGTTTGAAATAAATATGAAATACCCCGTAATTAAAACAGCAATTAATTCGGCTAAATAGCAATTCAGAAGCTTAATTAAGTGTAAATAATCATGAGGGAACAAATCCCGAAGAAACGGATCCTTAAAACGGATTAAAATCACTAACGAACCTTAAAGCGCGTTTTCGAGGAAACCGAGAAATCGTGACTTTAAGCGGGTCAAATAGACTCGTAACAATTTTGGTCAACTAAATAGTCATTAATAAATATTAGTGAAGCTTTAGAACCAATAAAATCAATAAAACGAGAAATTAGTAAAAACTGTCAAAACGGGAAGTTGTGGGGTAGAAACATAAATAAAAAACTTATGTGTCACTTTTAAAATAAAAGTAAAGTTTGTGTGTGTGTTGTGTGTGTGTGGTGTGGTGTGTGTGTGGTGTGTGTGTGTGTGTGTGTGTGTGTGTGTGTGTGTGGGTGTGTGGTGTGTGTGTGTGTGTGTGTGTGTGTGGGTGTGTGTGTGTGTGGTGTGTGTGTGTTGTGTGTGTGTGTGTGTGTGTGTGTGTTGTGTGGGTTGTGTTGTGTGTTGTGTGTGTGTGTGTGGGGTGTGTGTGTGTGGGTGGTTGTGTGTGTGTGTGTGTGTGTGTGTGTGTTGTGTGTGTGTGTGTGGGTGTGTGGTGTGTGTGTGTGTGTGGTGTGTGTGTTTGGGTGTGTGTGTGTGTGTGTGTGTGTGTGTTGTGTGTGTGTGTGGTGTGTGTGTGTGTGTGTGTGTGTGTGTGTGTGGTGCCAGCTGGTCCCTATCCCCCTCTCTCTCACACACACTCACCTACTTTACTACCTCACTCTCCACTCTCTCTCATATCCCCTCATTCTCTTCTCACGTACACAGACCCCCACTCCCTCACTCTCTCAATTTCTCCTTCCATCTCCAACGTGACAGCCATGGAAGCTTGAGCTCCCTCACAAAATACTCCCTTCTCTCCTCTTGTTACTCTCTCAAACCTTCTCCAAAAATTGTAAAAATTACACCATTGTCTTCCTCTCATCAAGGGGAACATTCTATCTTTCCAAAATCCGAAAGGACAACTTTCATCTCCATGGGTATGGAGCATTTGGAGCTTCAAGACTACCACTAGAACCACCTTCTTCTCCTTGTTATTTTGAGGTAAAAAACTTCTTGAAACCTCATTGTTTTTCTAGCCTTATGGGCAAAACGAAATTTGAAGCTAAATCCTTGCTTGCTTCTTTGTATCCTAGCCGATTTTGGCATTGTTGGAAAGTGGGAAACTTTGTTCTTGTGCCATTCCAAGCTTCACTTATACCCTTGCAAGGTAATAAAATCTATAAACCCTAAAACCTACATTAGAACTTAAATAATGGTTAGGGTTAGTTTTAGTATTGAAGTGTGTATATGTATGGGATGTAGTGTTAGAGAATTTGGGTCTAACCGGTAGAGAGAGAGAAGGAAGAAGGAATAAGCAAGAAGAAAAGAAACTAGAAGAGAAACAGGTATTACACTCATCTTTGTGTAGCCTGTATACATATGTGTAACAGATTTTAAAAGAGTAAAGTTGCATTGTAAAATGGTAATGAACAATAATGTAATGTGAAGAAAATTGAATTGTATCGAAGCTTTAAAAACAATTAAAAACTGTCACAAACTAGATTGGGATTGGGATGTTGAGTGCGGGAAAATTAATGTGTGAATGGGTTGTAGTTTGTGTAGAAGAACTTGGTGCATTGATGTTGTGCATAAACAGGTGAGAGTGATAATTGTGTGAAAACAATGTGGTGAGAATGTAGAAATATAGGGGTTATGTCAAAATTTACCTAGGATTAGAACACTTAATGAACTAGAAACTAGGTGACTAATATGTGTTGTAACAGATCTTGATGGAGACAGTTAGAGGTAAATTGGGAGAGATAGTTAATGTATTGTAAGGCATTAGAAGTGTTAGGAATGACATTAAGGGAGTTATAGAAGGGGAGTGTAAGTGTCAAAATCTGTAGCAAGAGGTATAAGGGAAAAACATGTGAGTGTAACACCCCATCCAACAACAAACACATACAACAATCTGCAACGGAATACACACCTCATCAAATAACTTAACTCGTTGGTGGTACACGCCGTTAACCACCCACGTGGCTAACAAGGCTATTACATACACATTGTACCGGTCTGATGGACTAGATTCCCGAGCAATTGTACATCACTATACTTTTTCATTAACAACCAGCTTATACTAACCTTACTAATGTACCGAGTATTACAAACTGATGCCGATAACAACTTTGGTCTTACTACTCCTACTGTATATGTATAACTTACATGATTACCCATGTACCACGACTACCCCGTCTTACTCTCGAACGGCTTCCAGCTCCTTGTACCTGAAATAGGAAAAGAAGAGAAAGGGTGGCCCCCAAGGGGCTCAGCACCTTTGCTGGTATGGTAATCCCGTAGCCCACATGCTACTGGGCCACGCACAACTAATTGTCATCTTAGCATGTGGTTGATTATATTTAAATCATGCATGCAACTGTAAACACACAACACATAACTTTCGCCTCAATGGGCTCAACAACGGATAATACATCCTTACTTGATAAGTCACTCATGGTATTCATTATCCCTAGGGTGTTCCTCCTCTAGTGGAGCTACTTCTTTAATAGACGACACTTACCCTAAATCGGGTTACCTTAAACGCCTCTTATCACAAACTGGGATTCATTTCCATGATCCACACCTCCATATCTTACAACATATAACATTCCTCACATAACAAAACATAACAACACTTTTCACGTTTCAACGTGCACATGATACATCGCAATAGGAATTGCATTACAACAACATCACATAACATAACGGGAACGGTCCTCTTAGGAACCGACCCAAACATTGTTAATTCACTGGTGAGCCTAGAGAATGGTGTCACCCTCATAGTAAGCTCTTTATACAACAACAACAACACTCATTACCGTCCTAATAGTCGGACGAGTAACTTAAGTTAAGATGGTTCGGGTTTGGAGGCCCGAACACACCACACAAACACATATTCCCCCTAAACCGATCATAAGTCAGAATAGCTAAGCTTTGGAATAAGCTAATGGGAGATCATAACTCGTGAGGGAAACAACCATAACAGAGAGAAGGGTAAGGCTAAGAAGGATACCCACTCCCAAACAACGCGCGACCGGCCAAACCGGATTCCTCACCACTGTTAGTACATACTTACTTTAGATATTAGTTAGAAGCCCACTATGGAGTCTATCACATCTACACACCATACAGTATTACAACTGGGTTAAACACACAAGGGAGATCTCTACATTCACATACACATATCACACAATTAACACACGCATAGCCGTGGTTAGAACGTCCCATGGTTCGGGTCGTTTACTCCGAATACCGAACTCTCATGTGATCCTAGACTCAGTTAACTAAGGTTAACACTTCTGAGGTTAAATGGTATCGGAGTTGAACACGCCACATAAATGAATTACTGTAAACTCATTACATGTTTTATCTTACAACGTGGCAAACACACAGAAAAACACGTTGGCATACAAGCCGGTGTAATCCAGTAGGACACAGGTTGCAAGAAAACCATACCTGTCACCGGAGTCCACTTTACCACGTCCACTTATGTTCCTCGAGCAATTCTCAAACAACTGATAACATTACATGTACTTTTATTAACATCGGGGTAGCATGATTATTTAATGTCTAATGCTTATAACTTTTCCCCGTTAACTTAGTTACATAACTTCACTTTTTAACTTGTTTTACTTTTACATTTTAATACATCTTTTCCCCCACTAAATTGTCATTATAACTCACCTAACATGTCTTAAACAACCTTATAACATCATTACTAATCAATCCCCATCATTACATATCATTTTATAACCTTAAACAATGTTTTTGGTCCGACCGACCTTACACAAGGTCGGTCCATTCCAGAACACATTACCGTCAAAATTTTCTACTCCGACCGACCTTGTAAGTTCGGTCGCATGTCCGGTCCATTCCCGAGAGTTTCTTCCCTTTGAAAATTCAGGCCCAACCGAACTTGCCAAGTCCGGTCCCATGTTCGGTCGATTCCAGAAACTTAATTCGTACACAAAATACAAGCCCGACCGACCTTGCAAGTTCGGTCCCCAAGGTCGGTCCATTCCAGAAACTAATTCTCGCAGGGTAATCTGGGCTCGACCGACCTTGGCAAGTTCGGTCGCAAGGTCGGTCTGCTCCAGACCCTTATTTTTCCATTGCCCATTTAACTCCAAACTTCTCCTAAGGCCTCCTAATGTTTTCTAACATCATTTGGTACACTTATGTCCTCATACAACATCCATGAAACTCATTACCTATCACCTTAAACACTTATTTCATACCGAAATTCCTAACACTTATGTTATTTCCTCCTTTGTTTTCCAAGTGGTGTTTCACCAATAATGACCACTATACCAAGGTGTTTCCTCTACACCTTAACATCATCTCTCAAACTTCTTTTCTTACTAACTAAATCTCCTTTTTCACATCTTACCTAAACATCATTTCTTCCTTGTACACCAACATTCCTAAACCTTAAACAAACTTCTCCAAGACTTTAATACATTCCTCAAAACACTCATTGAATTCTTAGAACTTCCAAGATAATACCTAAATCCATGTATCACTCTAAATCACCTTAATACATGCTTTCTTCCTTAGTAAAGCATTTGTTCACCGTTAACATTTCCTAGTTCACCAAAACTTATTTAAAACACTTAGGACTTCTTACACATTTTCCAAATTTTGTCATAGCTTCTCTTGTATATTCTCACATCCAAACACTTAGGTTTTTACCTTATTTCATTCAAGAACACCTAAAATCCATCAAGAGTATTCTCACACACATAACTTCACCAAATTTACACTACATCACAATATAGTGCATAAACTTAATTGCTTGGCACTTAGGCCCTTAAATAACATGGCTCTTAGGCCCTTAAGATGCATAAATCATAAACACTGAATTTCCCACATTGTATTTGCCTTTGACCTGCAAATACACTCAACAATACATATGCCTTTTACTAAGCCCTTGAGAGCATTCTCCTAAGTCATTTTCCTTTGGCTCCTTAAATCATTTTATTAAGCAAATCAAGCTCATTTTCCTAAGGCATTTAAACTACATTGAGATAGTTTGTTTACCTCTTTTCCCTCACGAACTTCTTTCTTGTTTCCTTGTAAAACCGATAAGGATGTTTGGTTGTTTTTCAACTTCTAAACAATGTACAAATAATAGAATGAGTATTCAAGCATTATGCTTCATCTCATTGCAAACCCTAGGCACATATATTGTCTTAACACATTAAGGTAATTGTTTTACCTTTGAATGGAAAGAGAGCTTGAATAAGTATCAAGAGAGGACTCCTCCTAGCCCTTGGAAGATTCAAATGAAGCTAAAACAAGCAAGGTGAAAACACCATTGTGAGGTGAATTTTCGGACAACACAAAACATGAAGGAAACATCATTTTTCTTTGAGTTTCCTTACCTTGAAGCAAAGGAGAACAACAAGGTGTGAAAATATTAGCTCAAGCTCCTTCAATGGTGAATCTCCATGGCACCAAAATTGAGCTCTTGAAGATTTGAAAAGATAGAAGTGTAGAGCTTGCTCCAACTAGAAGAATGGTGGTCTTGAAATTGAATTTGGACCATGGAGCTAGGAGTTACAAGAGATCAAAGATGGAGTTGGGTGTGGTACTATTGCAAACCGTAGAAGAGCATGAAGGGAGGAAGAACCGTGTGAAATGAGAAGGAAGAAGAGAATGAGAAGGTAAGTTTGCTTTTGGAAGATATTTATGTTATAAAGTAACTTTCTTCCTTTACTTACTATTCCTTCCTTTCCTTAATTGATTTCTTTTACATGTTGGTGACTCACCATAACAAAAACCGGCCCCCATTAGTAGTCTAGGGGTATGAAAGTCTTTGTTGACCAATTTAATTACTTATAACAACATATGTTACAAACTAGCTTATAAAAGTTACTATTCACTAAAACAAGGCACATAGATGTGAAATTTTTGATTTCCCATTGATATAGACTTCCAAATGTGATACTATATAGTACACATGTTAATTAAAGAGTAATGATGGACATTTAGCCATACAAAACTCATTTACAAGACAATTTTTCAAAAATGTGCTTTAAGACTCCTTAAAGCACATTTTGTGTTTTAACTTGTTTTCAAGCTTGGTTTTCTTTGGTAATTTGTTTTATATGTTCATTAATATATAATTAAGGTATAGGTATGACCATTAGGTCTTATACAAATTTATCCCAAGCTTAGAGCACATTTTTGCTCTTATTGACTTTAAAGCATTTATTTGTGTTTTGTTTGGTTTAATTGTCTACCAAAGTTTCCTAAGGACTTAATTTGCCTTGTTAAATCATAATTTACTATTATTTAGTCTTGGTAGGTTCTTTGGGTCCTAACCAAGTTCACTCCAAGCTTAGAGCATGTTTTTGCTCAAGCTGTGTCTTAGTGCTTTATTGTGTTTTACTATGGTTTAAGTTGTACACTGACGTTTCTAAGGCACTTTTTAGCCTTTACATACCATAGTTTAAATGTTTAACAACATATCAAGGTTTGGGGTATTTGAATCTACCCCCCTTAAAAGAACTTCGTCCTCGAAGTTCACACTTCCCACACATCATTAAATTAGAATACGGGGATTAATTATAGAAATAAAACTTCCATAACCAAACACACTTTACATCACAACCTCGGACTTAATGGTCCGGGCAACACATTCACATCCATACATAACATAACATATTCACACGATAACCTCGGACTCAATGGTCCGGGTATCTTAACAACATTTGTACATATATAACAACCCTTAGACTCTCTGGTCTTGGGTAACATAACAACATTTTAGACACATAGGTCTCGATAACATAACAGCCTTTAGACACATAGGTCTATGTAACACAACAACATTTAGACTCATAGGTCTTGATAACATACACTTTTGGGACTCAAGGTCAAAGTAATATTTATTACACATTCCACACAACATGTCATAGCATGTATAGCAATCAAAAATATCTTTGATATACACTGTGATCCCGCAGAACCCGGTCGCGATGGACACCTTCCGTCCCCGTGCCTTTGGGAGATCAAAACAATCACTTAGATTTGAAAAAAAAATTTTTGTGTGGTTAAGTAAGAAAACTTTAATTATGTAAAGTATCTACTGACGTTTTATAAATACCAATTAGAAATCCTTTTTGAAAACACACACAACTCCAAGTCCAACTTATGGTCTTTGCTTCTTTTCTTAGCGTGGTTATTTGTGACCACTTAAGGGGAGCTTCAAGAGTCATCCAACCCTGATGTGATCAGCATCAGTGTTGAACTATCCTTCCACCCCAATTTGTGTTCGGCTTCCCTTGATCGCATGCAAATCAAGTTCCACCTCCCACTTCATTTTCAAGCATCAATCAAATCACTCATTTCCAATTTTCTATCTTTTTAATCATTCTAATCATGATCATACATCTCCAAGGGATAGAACTCCGTCTATCAGTTATCTCCATTCACTTTAATCCTGTTGCCTATGGAATCTTATTCTCATTAGGTTTTATATCGGTATCATAACCTTCATGAATCACTATATAGTATATATATACATATATATTTTATCAAAATACAACACACAGTTTCACATTTATACACTGTCGGGGTTTTTGTTCCCCCGGGAGTTTCTCTACTCCCCACACTTGAACTATCACACACAATTGTTAATAAATCAACACACTTATCACAATGGTATTCGCATCTTCTGTGCGCAATTACCACAATTAAACCATGAATGAATGCGTATGTTTACATAACACACACACCAATCATCAAAACAAATTATTTTGTGCTATGCACAACATAAATCACGTACACTTGTACGGTAATACACACTAAGTGGTTTTGCGCTCTACCCCCCCTTAAAAGGGATTACGCCCACGTAATCAATCACTAAACATTGGCTTAAAATGTTCTGCCGTCGTGAAGTGTTTTAACTTCCACGCGGTCTATTGCACAATGGATTCTGATTAGAGGATCTTAACCATACTGGTGGTTTAGTTCCTAAACCAAGAATTCTCATTGGAGTTTGTTTAAACTCTTAGTTGGTTTCGATTCTGGCCTGTTAGGCTTCTAGGCATTAATAATTAGCCATTCACTCATATTCACTATGCACATTGTACACTTGACTCACTGGTTCACTAACGTCTGCTGCGCAACTCTGACAACTGTAGGGCTTAGTTTGCCCCATTCATTATTCTCATTGTATTGTACACCTCCCATATATCACCTTTATCTTGGTAATAATAGTTTCTCAACCGACGCGTGGTATCTCTTACCGTGAGTGAACTCGGTGAGTTATAAACTTTCTATCCACTTCCATAACAATTTACTGTGTATACAGCTATGTATCTCACAATGATTGACTTGTTCCCTTCCGACTTACTGTCGGTTGAGATTGAGCTACTACCTAGTGTGTAGTGCTCTCTCAACTATTTGCAACATTTGGGGTATATTTCATACCGATATTTGGCAGTTAGTGCTACTGTAGTCACTTACTGTTAATCATATCTCCACATTTGGTTTTATACAAGTACTCTTTTATTGGTGCTGCCTTGCATTTCCTATGCATCGGCCATTATAACATTATTCCTCCACAATTAACATGTTTCCAATTCCTAGCTATCCCACTCGATCATTACTGCGCAAGTGCAATACCAAAACACTCAGTCATACAGAGTGCAGAGGCGTAAACTCTTGACAGTAAATCTCTTATGCGACTCGCCATGGAATTTACACTGAGTTACTCATCACATAGTACCTACCACTGGCTTATTGCCCAGTCTGTTTAACATCACTTACCTTGCATCTCCTCTGAGTTTAATTCATAACTGGTCTCATCTGCCACATTATTATTCAACAATACTTATGCAACGGTCGCTTGGTGCGAACCGTGCTGTTACTCATTGCATAACACTAACTTACATGGTATTTACTGTCACATTAACTTCCACACTCATACTTACATTATTCATATTATGGTTCATCACTCACTTGGATGACTACTGAATGCTCCTTAAGCATTGATCATTCGAGTCACAAGCCGGCATTATTCAGCTCGGTGCTTCACTTTATACACACATACTGCTAAACTAACTGCTCTCAAATAATAATAATATTGTCCATCCTTAACATATTTCTTGAGCTTGGTTCACATAACTACCGCTCCAGCGGTTTCACAGCATCGAGAGGTATCCCCACTCTTAGTGCAGTGGTTCGTTCTCCACTCTATTCACTTATATAACATAAACTTCTGCAATTAATCTAATTTACATAACACATTTTATTTGTGGCCTATAAGCCTTATTTGCCTTGAGCTGCGCTCATTGTAGGCTGTCCATACACATGTACTTCTCTGTACAACATTACATGGTTTGGATGTTATATTGAGCTCCATTACAAGGTCGTTGCATTCCGTCTCCTTTCATGGAATGCCCCTTAGGATTGCCAGTCCGTCTCCTGACAACTTATGTCTAAACTGGGTGTTAGTTTCAACCCTTGTGCTTCTGTCATGTGATTTCGTGCAACACTTGTTGATGCGAACACCCTTCAAGGATTGCTCCTGGGTGTTACTAAGTTATGCCATTACATCAGGCTCACACTTATTGGTATACTCAGTTAGCCACGCCGTTTGCGTTCTTAACTGATTTATTATCTCCTTCTGTGAAGATCAACATTTCCTGGTAGTGTAGGTACTCATTCTGGGAGTTTCATCCCGTTCTTTGCACATTAATGTGTCCACATTAGGCATCTGCCTGCCGTGTACAGGCTGGGTCACCGTTCCAGCTATCATGTTTATCCCTGAGGATCTTTAAGACGTATACGATGTCTTTACATTACAGTTAGTGCACTTCGCACCTCCTGATTCTTAAACATTTCTTTGAAAGGAATTCGCTAATTCCTTTGGTCTTGTTAACTCAACTGAGTTCCTTAACTTCAACCATTCATGGTAATCCTTAGTTCTTGTTTAACTTATACTGCTGACCGTAGTACGGAGTCGACTACTTCCCGTGTTTCGGATTCTACTCGTATACATATGTGGGGTACCATACTGATACATTACTACTTACCCAACTAACCCATAAGTAGGTCTGCCAGGCCCACAAGCTCCTATCGGAGTGCGGTCATCCCACAATTCAGTTGGTACACTCGTAGTGTCCGTCACACGCCTAGGTGAAGTATTCTGTTGTCAACTCCCTTATATTGTCCCTTGACAATATTCATTCCATGCTTCCCGAACTTAATCGAGGGAAAGTTTATCCATTGTTGAATTCTTATCAACTGCCCTTGGTTTTACTGGTTTGGTTTAGAAGAAGGTTAGAAAGAAGTGTTGGTTTGAAAGAAAATCTGGTTTTGAAGGAAAAGAGTTTGAAATAAATCTGAGTTTGAAAGAAAATTTTCTTGGTCTCACAACATCTTCTTACCTTAACCAAGTCTAGCTTCTTGCTGACTGGTGTACTTACAATTACAGAGGTTAGGCTAACAGGCTCTTCCACTGTTATGATGATCACATTTAACTTTATGGTACTTTACCAAGTACTTTGTAGTGGTTATAAATTTCCCGAACAGCCCTGTTATAGCAGCACTTGCTATGGCAAGTGCGCCCTGCTAACTGGCTATCGGTTTAACACATACCGGTTGTGGTATTGTTTTTACCCGCACTGTCATCAGTGGCCTCGTTGGCTCTCACTGATCTTACTGTCCTGACAATAAATCCTCTGGGTGACTTCTCAGTGTCTTCACATGGTAATCATTAACTAGGGTGTTTCCCATTCTGGAGACCCCTTTTCTTTTGTATTGTTTCCTCTTCGTAGCCCGTTCCACGCATTTGTCGTGGTTACTGAGACTTGTCTCTTGTTTGGGCACTACGTTGTGGTTCCTTTGTCGGTTGGTATACCGTTGGTGTATTATTTATCAATGTGGTCCCGTAGACACTCGTCTCGGGTTTTATTAATCCACTTCTTGCCTGTTGCACGGTCGGTGCGTTGCAAGCTGGTTATTCTCGACTGCTCTGCATGTCGACCCAGGTTGCCGGAAATTCTATTCTCTTATACACAAAATTCTTCATCCTTCACTATTAATGCGGTTAACATTGTTCAGATGGAAACCGTCTCCGGGATTCCCAGTTTTCGGGATCTACCGTATGACAGGTCTTCCGTACTTTAAAGGTATTTAATAACAGCCAGATCGGGTATTCCCGAGTAAGAGAGGACTTTCGTCTCTCTGGCGTTCCTTCCCAAGTTATAAAACAGGGTTTGTGGAGGGCGGGGAGGATATTGTAGATTTCCAGTACTCACTGGTTGTTCCTAGCTAGCGTATCTCTCGCGCTATCACTCAACCCTTAACCCAAAATACTGAAATCCTAACTCGGTACTTCCTAAGCTCGGTAATTCAGTCATCAGTGCGATACTTCGCTCTGATACCACTTTTTGTAACACCCCATCCAACAACAAACACATAACAACAATCTGCAGCGGAATACACACCCCATCAAATAACTTAACTCGTTGGTGTAACACGCCGTTAACCACCCACATGGCTAACAAGGCTATTACACACACATTGTACCGGTCTGATGGACTAGATTCCCGAGCAATTGTACATCACTATACTTTTTCATTAACAACCAGCTTACACTAACCTTACTAATGTACCGAGTATTACAAACTGATGCCGATAACAACTTCGGTCTTACTACTCCTATTGTATATGTATAACTTACATGATTACCCATGTACCACGACTACCCCGTCTTACTCTCGAACGGCTTCCATCTCCTTGTACCTGAAATAGGAAAAGAAGAGAAAGGGTGGCCCCCAAGGGGCTCAGCACCTTTGCTGGTATGGTAATCCCGCAGCCCACATGCTACCGGGCCACGCACAACTAATTGTCGTCTTAGCATGCGGTTGATTATATTTAAATCATGCATGCAACTGTAAACACACAACACATAACATTTCGCCTCAATGGGCTCAACAAACGGATAATACATCCTTACTTGATAAGTCACTCATGGTATTCATTATCCCTAGGGTGTTCCTCCTCTAGTGGAGCTACTTCTTTAATAGACGACACTTACCCATAAATCGGGTTATCCTTAAACGCCTCTTATCACAAACTGGGATTCATTTCCATGATCCACACACTCCATATCTTACAACATATAACATTCCTCACATAACAAAACATAACAACACTTTTCACGTTTCGACGTGCACATGATACCTCGCAATAGGAATTGCATTACACACAACATCACAAAATAACGGGAACGGTCCTCTTAGGAAACCCGGACCCAAACATGTTAATTCACTGGTGAGCCTAGAGAATGGTGTCACCCTCATGGTAAGCTCTTTATACAACCAATAACAACACCACTCATTACCGTCCTAATAGTCAGACGAGTAACTTAAGTTAAGATGGTTCGGGTTTGGAGGCCCGAACACACCACACAAACACATGTTCCCCCTAAACCGATCATAAGTCAGAATAGCTAAGCTTTGGAATAAGCTAATGGGAGATCATAACCCGTGAGGGAAACAAACCATAACAGAGAGAAGGGTAAGGCTAAGAAGGATACCCACTCCAAACAACGCGCGACCGGCCAAACGGATTCCTCACCACTGTTAGTACATACTTACTTTAGATATTAGTTAGAACCCCACTATGGAGTCTATCACATCTACACACCATACAGTATTACAACTGGGTTAAACACACAAGGGAGATCCCTACATTCACATACACATATCACACAATTAACACACGCATAGCCGTGGTTAGAACGTCCCATGGTTCGGGTCGTTTACTCCGAATACCGAACTCTCATGTGATCCTAGACTCAGTTAACTAAGGTTAACACTTCTGAGGTTAAATGGTATCGGAGTGAACACGCCACATAAATGAATTACTGTAAACTCATTACATGTTTTATCTTACAACGTGGCAAACACACAGAAAAACACGTTGGCATACAAGCCGGTGTAATCCGGTAGGACACAGGTTGCAAGAAAACCATGTCACCGGAGTCCACTTTACCACGTCCACTTATGTTCCTCGAGCAATTCTCGAACAACTGATAACATTACATGTATTTTATTAACATCGGGGTAGCATGATTATTTAATGTCTAATGATTATAACTTTTCCCCGTTAACTTAGTTACATAACTTCACTTTTTAACTTGTTTTACTTTTACATTTTAATATATCTTTTCCCCCACTAAATGTCATTATAAATTCACCTAACATGTCTTAAACAACCTTATAACATCATTACTAATCAATCCCCATCATTACATATCATTTTATAACCTTAAACAATGTTTTTGGTCCGACCGACCTTACCGACTGACCTTACACAAGGTCGGTCCATTCCAGAACACATTACCGTCAAAATTTTCTACTCCGACTGACCTTGTAAGTTCGGTCGCATGTTCGGTCCATTCCCGAGAGTTTCTTCCCTTTGAAAATTCAAGCCCGACCGAACTTGCCAAGTCCGGTCCCATGTTCGGTCGATTCCAGAAACTTAATTCGTACACAAAATACAAGCCCGGCCGACCTTGCAAGTTCGGTCCCCAAGGTCGGTCCATTCCAGAAACTAATTCTCGCAGGGTAATCTGGGCTCGACCGACCTTGGCAAGTTCGGTCGCAAGGTCGGTCTGCTCCAGACCCTTATTTTTCCATTGCCCATTTAACTCCAAACTTCTCCTAAGGCCTCCTAATGTTTTCTAACATCATTTGGTACACTTATGTCCTCATAAAACATCCATGAAACTCATTACCTATCACCTTAAACACTTATTTCATACCGAAATTCCTAACACTTATGTTATTTCCTCATTTGTTTTCCAAGTGGTATTTCACCAATAATGACCACTATACCAAGGTGTTTCCTCTACACCTTAACATCATCTCTCAAACTTCTTTTCTTACTAACTAAATCTCCTTTTTCACATCTTACCTAAACATCATTTCTTCCTTGTACACCAACATCCTAAACCTTAAACAAACTTCTCAAGACTTTAATACATTCCTCAAAAACACTCATTGAATTCTTAGAACATCCAAGATAATACCTAAATCCTTGTATCACTCTAAATCACCTTAATACATGCTTTCTTCCTTAGTAAAGCATTTGTTCACCTTTAACATTTCCTAGTTCACCAAAACTTATTTAAAACACTTAGGACTTCTTACACATTTT
The DNA here is from genome assembly GCA_023374045.1 of Limonium bicolor. Lineage (NCBI taxonomy): Eukaryota > Viridiplantae > Streptophyta > Magnoliopsida > Caryophyllales > Plumbaginaceae > Limonium > Limonium bicolor. The sequence goes on along the minus strand of CM041778.1, from coordinate 13,981,011 downwards.
CCAATTTTGCCATAGCTTCTCTTGTATATTCTCACATCCAAACACTTAGGTTTTTACCTATTTCATTCAAGAACACCTAAAATCCATCAAGAGTACTCTCACACACATAACTTCACCAATTTACACTACATCACAATATAGTGCATAAACTTAATTGCTTGGCACTTAGGCCCTTAAATAACATGGCTCTTAGGCCCTTAAGATGCATAAATCATAAACACTGAATTTCCCACATTGTATTTGCCTTTGACTGCAAATACACTCAACAATACATATGCCTTTACTAAGCCCTTGAGAGCATTCCTAAGTCATTTTCCCTTGGCTCCTTAAATCATTTTATTAAGCAAATCAAGCTCATTTTCCTAAGGCATTTAAACTACATTGAGATAGTTTGTTTACCTTTTTTCCTCACGAACTTCTTCTTGTATCCTTGTAAAACCGATAAGGATGTTTGGTTGTTTGTCAACTTCTAAACAATGTACAAATAATAGAATGAGTATTCAAGCATTATGCTTCAATTCATTGCAAACCCTAGGCACATATATTGTCTTAACACATTAAGGTAATTGTTTTACCTTTGAATGGAGAAGAGAGCTTGAATAAGTATCAAGAGAGGACTCCTCCTAGCCCTTGGAAGATTCAAATGAAGCTAAAACAAGCAAGGTGAAAACACCATTGTGAGGTGAATTTTCGGACAACACAAAACATGAAGGAAACATCATTTTTCTTTGAGTTTCCTTACCTTGAAGCAAAGGAGAACAACAAGGTGTGAAAATATTAGCTCAAGCTCCTTCAATGGTGAATCTCCATGGCACCAAAATTGAGCTCTTGAAGATTTGAAAAGATAGAAGTGTAGAGCTTGCTCTAACTAGAAGAATGGTGGTCTTGAAATTGAATTTGGACCATGGAGCTAGGAGTTACAAGAGATCAAAGATGGAGTTGGTTGTGGTGGTACTATGCAAACCGTAGAAGAGAGCATGAAGGGAGGAAGAACCGTGTGAAATGAGAAGGAAGAAGAGAATGAGAAGGTAAGTTTGCTTTTGGAAGATATTATGTTATAAAGTAACTTTCTTCCTTTACTTACTTTTCCTTCCTTTCCTTAATTGATTTCTTTTACATGTTGGTGACTCACTGATAAGTGAGAAATACATAGACATTTAAGGGTTTAATTTACCCTATACTTACTCACTTTCAGGATAATATTCTCACTTATCGTATGTTTTTCCTAAGATTTATGTCTTGATATGGACTGATATATTTTATGTATCAAATATAGGAAAAAGTTTTGGAATCAAATAGTTTATTTCATAAGCTTTCCAACGCAACAAACGGCGAGTAAAACGGACTTATAACGAAGAATCTGGAGCCGGTTGAAGATCGCGTAAAAAATAGAGAACATACTCATTGTGTCCGCATGAGTTCAGGCGGACAGAGGCGCGGGACACCATAGAGACGTCCGCATGAGCATTAGGCGGACAGAGGCGCGGACGGAAGACAGAGGCGCGGACACAACAGAGGCGTCCGCATGAGCATTAGGCGGACAGAGGCGCGGACGGAAGACAGAGGCGCGGACATCAGCTGTGTCCGCGTGAGTTCTGGGCGGACGGAGGCGAGGACGACAGTGATGTCCGCGTGAGTTTAGGCGGACACACATGCGGACGTGACTGAATTGGACGTGCGAACAGTTTTTCTTCTTCCTTCTTCGCGGCGCCTACAGACAACAAGATAAGGGCTGCCGACAGTCCTGAAAATCCTCACGCGTTTAGCCACCCCAATCCTCTCCTTAATTTCCTCACGCGGTGTTCCCTTGTTTCCTCTGTCTCTTCCTTCTCCAGCCTGTCCCCAGCTTCTTCTCCTTCTCCTATAAAAACTCACGAGCCTTCTGCTCATAGATGGCATCCCATCCAGAAAATAATCCATCGCTCACACCTACGATCCATTCCATCTTCTTATCCCCTACTTCTCCATTTTATTTTCTTTCTTCATCAGCCTTATGCTGTTAGTTTCTAGAGAACCAACGAAGGAATCAATTGTCTGTTCGTTCTTCTTCGTGGGTTCCGTCTATTTTATTTCTTATGTTTGTTTTACTGTATAATTATGTGTGATTAATAAATCTAGCTTCCCGGGTTAGGAAGCAAGCTTATTTTATATAATTGTTTCATATAAGCTTTCCAGTATAATTTATCTAAGCAGTATTTGATTCCTCTCCTTAATGCGCTTTAATTCTCTTGTACAATTATTAAAGTGATATTTGTAGTTCTTTGTTAAAATGCAGTGCTGAAACAAGGTTCTAGACACAGGAAGTCAAATGGGTTAACGACTAGAAGCGAGAGTTTCTCGCCGTATAGGTTAATCTATCTCCAATAGGGATTATTAATAATGCGATTAATTTATTTATGACTTGAGCAAGATTTGCACTTGTTGTTTAAATTAATTAGGGTTTATTAGACAAGGAAACGGTCAATAAACTAATTAAGATTCTTGAGTTTATTGCTAAAGTGGGAAAGTTATATTAATATGATTAAATTAAATAGGTGAGCAGAACAACCCGGGATGCTTCTTTAAAACCAAAAGATTTACAATTTCTATTTCTTTTCTGTTTTAATTAATTGTTTTTATTTTTGTCTTATGATTTAATTGTTAATCTCACTCCCTAAAAAAGATAAAATCTGTTTATAGAATTCTCAGTCAATTTAATATACTATCAGTTATCCACAGCGAGGTCCCTAAGAGTACGACAACCCACATTTCCACTATTCCGCAAAACGATAGGTACACTGCCTAGGTTGAAGAAGTAGTCACATATTTCTCCAACAAGTTTTTGGCGCCGTTGCCGGGGACCTCCGGCAAGGTTAATTGATAATTTTGAATTTGATTGAGGTATCTGTTTAATTTTGTTTATATCTGTTTTATTTTATTTTGTTCTCACTTTATTTAATTTTAATTTTACTTACCTTTTATTTTAGCTATTTTCTTTATCTCTTTTTTATTTTGTATTTAGTTTTTCTATTTAGCTCATTTTTGTTTTTGTATTTCTTTTCTATTTTTAGTTCTATTCTACTTGGTATTTTTATTTTTATTTTTTTTTTGTAGGATAAGTTACTGATTATGGAGAGCGGCTACAATGAGGTAAAGAGATTGTGATCAATTTGGAATGGACTCACATGCAAGAGGAGATGTCCTCATATCAAAGGTTGGTCATTGATTATCAACCACCTCAACAGTCAAATCGAGAGCCGTACTGGTGGGAAGTCGACCAGGCTAATACACAATACAAGAAGCTCAGTTGGGATACTGCTACTTCAATCAGAATAAACAGCAATCTACACAAGGGCAGACGAATTTCTCCCGAGTCAAACCGAGCCGCTAGAAGAGATTCCAGTGGTAACTCCAGGGAGTGAAGATCGATTCGAGCCAGATATTATTGAAGCTACAAGTTCTGATGAGGAGATAAAGAAACTTATCAGGACATTTTTCTCCGACGCTGAGTTGGAGCGAATGTCTGAAAGTTACAATTCTCCTCCATCTCCATCCCCAGCACAAGAGGAGCAATTAGAAGTTGAAGGTACTTTGTGTGAGCTAGTCCGCGAAGAGGATTATCCTATTGAGCCTCAACAACCAGAAGAGGAAATATATATTCTCAAATCTGAGGAGAAAGCGCTACCACCAGTCTCTCATAAACTCTCACCCTGCCTCCATAAGCCTCAACAACAAGAGGAGGATGTTTACATCCTCCAATTTGAGGAAGAAAAATCATCACACCTGGTCTTCTATTGGAATTCCGTTACCGGCAATACCTCCTCAAACACCAGGTTTTGTGGAGTATACATTTTCCTATTTTATTTGCCGAGTTAACGTTCTGTTTTGATCCAGGTGGTTTGCTCTTAATTACTGCTAACTTCGTTTTCCTGGCGAAGCTGTTGTCTACTTTTATTTTTGATCCAGGATAACGAAGCGGGAGTCTAGCCAAAGACTATAAATACGGGCAGCTTACTGGGAGGCAACCCAGTGGTTAAATATTATTTCCCTACTATTTTTTGTTTTATGTTTTGTCTTCTATATTATTCCTATTTATGTTTTTATAAATAAAAAAAGAGAGAGAGAGAACGAGGAGAATTAACTTGAGTTCTTCTGGCGTGTTTAGAATAATTATTACAAGAACATCTTGCACATTCCGACAGCTGAACTCAAGTGTGGGGGAGCTACACTATATACTCTACCAACTCTAGGGAGTACACTATCCATACCTTGCTCTTTAAATTTAAATATCTCTTATTACCATGCTTTTTGATCATTACCCAGGTAGTTTACATGCCCTATTATTTTAATTCTTTCTATGCAATGAGGGCATTGCTTTGGTCCAAGTGTGGGGGAGAGATAATAATCAAAAGCTTGCTCTTAAGTTTTCTTTTTCGACACTGTGTTTAAATTTGTTAAGAGATTAATAATCAAAGAAGGAGCCATAGAGGGAGTAATGCTGGTATTAACAGGTTTAAAGGGTACAAAAAAAAAACACTCTGCTCCTTACTCAAAAAATTCTGAGGAAATTATCATTTGAATTTTGTTTTGATTTTGAGCCTGGATTTGAATTGGAATGAAATGGTGGAAAAAGAACAAGGCAAGGTACTCCTCTGATCCAAACAGGCATATTCTGATCCTAAACAGGCCTCGTCCACTCGGTTATTAAGTTCTTAGGGGTGCTTCATCACCCGGCTACCTAAGGTACTCGGTATCTGGGATAGTAGACCCAAAACTGCTACAAGGGTGGAGAGAAAAGTCTGAGGTGAAAGAAAAATGAACTTCAAAAAATAGAAGTATATGTGCATTCGGTACCAAAAATGAAAAAAAATCATCATTATGGATCATGAGTATGTGGCATTGAAAGGTATAATGGAATAAGATTTTACTTCATGCCCCTTGTCGTTCAAGGAATTGTGAAAGAAAATGGTGGATTGGCTCAGGGTTAAAAGCATAATTCTCATGGTACTGCTCCTCTTTCTTTTGTAGGATTTCAGAGTTATTCTCAGAAATAGAGAAATATATCTAATAAAATTAATGTTATTAGTACCCTTTTAAAATCTGAAAAGATTGGCAATTACCTCTTCTGTGCTCTCCTTACTTGATTATTGTCGGTTTAACCTGTTTAAACATTATGTCAGTAAGATTTGCTTGAGGACAAGCAAAAGATAAGTATGGGGGAGTTTGATAAGTGAGAAATACATAGACATTTAAGGGTTTAATTTACCCTATACTTACTCACTTTTAGGATAATATTTCTCACTTATCGTATGTTTTTCCTAAGATTTATGTCTTGATATGGACTGATATATTTTATGTATCAAATATAGAAAAAGGTGTTGGAATCAAATATTTTATTTCATAAGCTTTCCAACGCAACAAACGGCGAGTAAAACGGACTTATAACGAAGAATCTGGAGCCGGTTGAAGATCGCGTAAAAATAGAGAACATACTCATTGTGTCCGCGTGAGTTCAGGCGGACAGAGGCGCGGACACCATAGAGACGTCCGCATGAGCATTAGGCGGACAGAGGCGCGGACGGAAGACAGAGGCGCAGACACAACAGAGGCGTCCGCATGAGCATTAGGCGGACGGAAGACAGAGGCGCGGACATCAGCTGTGTCCGCGTGAGTTCTGGGCGGACGGAGGCGAGGACGACAGTGATGTCCGCGTGAGTTTAGGCGGACACACATGCGGACGTGACTGAATTGGACGCGCGAACAGTTTTTCTTCTTCCTTCTTCGCGGCGCCTACAAACAACAAGATAAGGGCTGCCGACAGTCCTGAAAATCCTCACGCGTTCAGCCGCCCCAATCCTCTCCTTAATTTCCTCACGCGGTGTTCCCTTGTTTCCGCTGTCTTCATCCTTCTCCAGCCTGTCCCCAGCTTCTTCTCCTTCTCCTATAAAAACTCACGAGCCTTCTGCTCAAAGATGGCATCCCATCCAGAAAATAATCCATCGCTCACACCTACGATCCATTCCATCTTCTTATCCCCCACTTCTCATTTTATTTTCTTTCTTCATCAGCCTTATGCTGTTAGTTTCTAGAGAACCAACGAAGGAATCAATTGTCTGTTCGTTCTTCTTCGTGGGTTCCGTCTATTTTATTTCTTATGTTGTTTTACTGTATAATTATGTGTGATTAATAAATCTAGCTTCCCGGGTTAGGAAGCAAGCTTATTTTATATAATTGTTTCATATAAGCTTTCCAGTATAATTTATCTAAGCAGTATTTTGATTCCTCTCTTAATGCGCTTTAATTCTCTTGTACAATTATTAAAGTGATATTTGTAGTTCTTTGTTAAAATGCAGTGCTGAAACAAGGTTCTAGACACAGGAAGTCAAATGGGTTAACGACTAGAAGCGAGAGTTTCTCGAAGTATAGGTTAATCTATCTCGAATAGGGATTATTAATAATGCGATTAATTTATTTATGACTTGAGCAAGATTTGCACTTGTTGTTTAAATTAATTAGGGTTTATTAGACAGGAAACGGTCAATAAACTAATTAAGATTCTTGAGTTTATTTCTAAAGTGGGAAAGTTATATTAATATGATTAAATTAAATAGGTGAGCAGAACAACCCGGGATGCTTCTTTAAAACCAAAAAGATTTACAATTTCTATTTCTTTTCTGTTTTAATTAATTGTTTTTATTGTCTTATGATTTAACTGTTAATATCACTCCCTAAAAAAAGATAAAATCTGTTTATAGAATTCTCAGTCAATTTAATATACTATCAGTTATCCACAGCGAGGTCCCCAAGAGTACGACAACCCACATTTCCACTATTCCGCAAAACGATAGGTACACTGCCTAGGTTGAAGTAGTGTCAAGAAGTAGTCACATATTTCTCCAACACTCACCATAACAAAAACCAGCCCCCATTAGTAGTCTAGGGGTATGATAGTCTTTGTTGACCAATTTAATTACTTATAACAACATATGTTACAAACTAGCTTATAAAAGTTACTATTCACTAAAACAAGGCACATAGATGTGAAATTTTTGATTTCCCATTGATATAGACTTCCAAATGTGATACTATATAGTACACATGTTAATTAAAGAGTAATGATGGACATTTAGCCATACAAAACTCATTTACAAGACACAATTTTCAAAAATGTGCTTTAAGACTCCTTAAAGCACATTTTGTGTTTTAACTTGTTTTCAAGCTTGGTTTACTTTGGTAATTTGTTTTATATGTTCATTAACATATAATTAAGGTATAGGTATGACCATTAGGTCTTATACAAATTTATCCCAAGCTTAGAGCACATTTTTGCTCTTATTGACTTTAAAGCATTTATTTGTGTTTTGTTTGGTTTAATTGTCTACCAAAGTTTCCTAAGGACTTAATTTGCCTTGTTAAATCATAATTGACTATTATTTAGTCTTGGTAGGTTCTTTGGGTCCTAACCAAGTTCACTCCAAGCTTAGAGCATGTTTTTGCTCAAGCTGTGTCTTTAGTGCTTTATTGTGTTTTACTATGGTTTAAGTTGTACACTGACGTTTCTAAGGCACTTTTTAGCCTTTACATACCATATTTTAAATGTTTAACAACATATCAAGGTTTGGGGTATTTCAGTGAGTGTTGAAATGAAAACTTAAGAAAATAGGTGAGTGAATTAGCATAAAAGGAGTAATAGGTTAACAATGGATTAAAACATGTTTAGGAGCTTAAGTAGGTGCTAAAACATGTGGTATTAAGTGTAGGAATAATGGGGAATAAATTGGGCAAGGTTTGGATTGTAACAGATGAAGAAATTGCAAAATCTGTGACACACAACAGCAGGTCCGGGACTTGGTCCCTGCTTAAGGACCCGGACCATGCTGATTTTCGAGCCGAGAGTAGAAGTAGTGAGGTGGTCCGGGACTTAGGTCCCATACAAGGACCCGGACCACCCTTGAAATAAGGCCGAGAGTTTTGCAAATGCCAGGTCCGGGACTTACCTCGTGTAAGAGGACCCGGACCACAACAAAAATCCATTCGAGAGTTTCAGTCACTACTGGTCCGGGACTTACCTTGTGTATAATGTCCCGGACCATAATTGAATTCTTTTCGAGACTTTTGCCACAGGGTGGTCCGGGACCTAGGATCCGGACAAAGTCCCGGACCAACCCAAATTTTTGAAAATAAGTTTATTAAATGGCTTTTAAAGTAAGGAAGTGAATGGTAATGATAGTATAAGATAATTAGGACTTAATTAAGGATGTTTAAAGGTCATTAAGAGTATAAACAAATCTTAAAAGTAACAAAGAGTAAGTAAACCATATGTAAGTATAAGTATTGCAAAGATGAGGTAAGTATGAATTAGGAAACGTAAGAGTAGTTGACTTAAGTTAATGATAGTTAGATTAATCACTCGAATGTATGTATATCATAGGATTGGATTTGTGAACAGCGGAGGAACGTTGGGACATAAGTACAACGGTGAACGGTATGAATTCCTCATGCCCCGTATGCTATCTTGGTTACTCTGATTTGTGTGTTGTGTGCTAATTGATCACCACGTAAGATAAATGCACGAATCGGAGTTATTATGCTTACTTGTGAATATGTAGTGTTGTATGTTGTGAATATTTTCTTTAAATCTCAGTTTGTATAATTCATGATGAAATTTATGGATGATATGAATGTGGTATGTATGATATATTGTATTGTGACCGAATGTGTTGACTTTGGACTTCTGACTGATTCCTAACAAGCTAACCAATCTAACTTAAATTGGTAATAAATTGGAATTGGAATGAGTAGAGTCCGATATAGTTTCGGCCACGCGTGAGGATGCGGAGACACAAGAGGTTGGATCCAAGTCCTGACTCTTAAACTGGTCCGCGGCCCAAATCCCTTAAGTGGGTAGCATCCCGGATTGGTGAGTCGAGTAAATCCCGGTGGTGGGACGGTGTAGTCCCCGGGCCGGAGGTCATACCAATTTAACTTGAGTATGAGTAAGTAAATAAGAATGAGTAAGTAAGTAAATGAAAGTAAGTAAGTAAAGTAAGAGTAAGTAAGATGTCATGAGTAAAAGTAAAGAGTAATAAGCATACCGATTAACCCGGATGCGTAATTTGGCTAACACCGTGAAGGTAAGTGAAGGGTATGTTATTGTAATGTTGCCTTGATATGTGTAATGTATTGTATATGCATGTATGTTGTATGCAAAGCATGTATGTATGTTAAAAATGAACCGCATGCCTATTTGACCTAATTAGTCGGCGTGCCCTAGCTAGCACGCGGTATATGCGGAGTTCATGCGCAGCTTTTACTGAGCCCCTTGCGGCGATGTTTTTACTACACGCAGGTACAAGAGAAGGATGAAGTGTGAAGAGATGTAGCCTTGTTTCTTTTTGTCTGTGAACAATGAATTGTGAATGGTGTACTAAGTAGTACACGGCTGTAGATTTTTGTTAGCCGGGTGTACCATGGAGGTACACTCTTTGATAGTGAAAGTATTGGAATTGGGTATAGATGAGTACCTTGTAGAAACTCATTAATTTTTGGTAAACTTGGGAATGATGTAATTGAATATACTTTGGCACTTGGTAATCCATTAATGTAAGTATTCGGCATTTGGTATTCGGTAAGAAATGTAGTAGCTCGGTATACTACGATCATCAGACCGTGACTGTAAGTAAGGTAAGCCTAGCTAGCCGTATGGGCGGTTAGCGGCGTTGTACCACCCGCCGTAGTAGTGTATGAATTCCGCTGCAAACTGATAGGATTAACAGGATGATTAGACGGTAAGAATAGGATTAACGGTAGGGGTGTTACAAAAAGTGGTATCAGAGCGTAGTTACGCTCTGATGTCCTTAGTTTCCGAGCATAGGGATTACCGGGTTAGGATTTCAACCGTCTTAAGACGGATACTTAGAAACCTAACTAGGGACTACCATTGTTAACAACGGATACCCTTGACGTTCTTAGGAATGATACTTTGCTTAAATTTCAAGACCCATAGGTCACATGTTATGAAGCCTAATGTAAATGCTAAATGTTCAGATGTCAGGACGAGGTCGAGGCCGACCTAGGGGAGAGACATCTGATGGATCTGGCGCGCAGACGATAGCAGAGATCGTCGCCGCCACGGTAGCACAAATGCTACCACAAGTAATTACCGCCATGCAACAAACTCAGCAACATCAGCAAACACAAGCGGGGCCAATCCCTCCCCCTCCACCCAGAGAAGCCAACTGGGTAAAAGCTGTAGCGGAACTCCGCCCTCCTTGCTTCAGGGGCGAGAGTGATCCGGCTAAGCTCGAAGCCTATATCTCCGAGATGGAGACGGTGTTTGTAACCCTCGAAGCTCCTGCTGGAGTTCGAGTTAGAGTTGCTGCCTACTATCTGAAAGATGCAGCCATGGATTGGTGGAAGCTGGTCAAGCATGAGCATGTCAACGACCCCACCTTTGATTGGGAGTCCTTTGCCTCTCTCCTCCGTTCCAAATACTACCCGGAGCATGTGAAAACCAAGAAAAGGCTAGAGCTGGATGCCTTGAAGATGACAGAGAAGATGTCTGTCGACGAGTATTACAGAACCTTCACCTCCATCCTCCATCTTCTACCCGACCTAGGGTACACCGGCCAGGTGTTGGTCGATCGCTTCTATGGCGGTCTGAGCCATCGCCTGCGGTACGGTATGGGCTACACACGATTTACCTCCCTTCAGGTAAATATCGTTAACCCTTAGTATCATTTCAATCCCTTAAATTCCTTGAATCTTTTCCTTATCTCCCTTAAATAAGAATCACGGCTAATACCTGAAACTTCAGGAGTGTTATCACGCGGCATCTCGCGTTGAAATCACTTGCCAACTAAGGGATGAAGAAACCACGCTGAAGCGCAAAGCCAACAACAAGAACACCATAGGAAGCTTTAGTATCTGCTATCCGATACCGGTAAACCTGAATCAAGAAGAGACCGACATCACCAATCCACTACTACACCAGTGAACAGTGTCAGGTCATCCGCCCCCCAGGTATGATTTTATTAAGGGGATACCTGACACCTGAAGCACAAATTTCAATCATTCGACGATGCAACCAACTAGGAACGAGTCAAGGAGGATTTTATACACCCGAATTCCCCTGTGGAGCGAAGATGAAGCTGAAAATGATGTGCTTGGGAAAGGATTGGAATCCTTATACCAAGACATACCAAGAAACACGAACACAAGATGGATCAACACCACCAAACATACCTCCAGAATTTTAGACACTTGTCACACAAGCAGTAGAACTTGCACAACAATGTGAACATGATCCGATCCCCGCACTTGAAGCGGACCTCTGTATCGTCAACTTCTATGAGAAAGAAGGACGACTTGGGTTACACCAAGACAAGGACGAGACAGCGGAATCTCTTGAACAAGGAGTGCCCGTAGTGTCTGGTCCATTGGTGATGACGCCGTATTTATGTATAGCGAGCAGAAGCGTGTGGACCTCATAGAGAAATTGGTATTGAGATCAGGAGATGTCCTAATCATGGGTGGAAACTCTAGGATGCTGTATCACGGGATCAACAAGATCAAGTTGAATACGGCACCACCGGCAATAATCAATGCCACACACATGAAACCAGGATGCCTGAACCTTACCTTTAGGAAGTATTAAATTCATGGTATTATGTAATGTATTAGTAACGTGTATTAGAGACACGGTATGTATGATGGTTGGTTTATCAATAAAGAGCAGTGTTGATTAAATTCCACTTGTGTCCACCATCATTACTTAACCACTTGTGAATTCAATAGGTTGTGGACTCGGTACCGAAGGTATCCTGAGTATCCTTACCGAAGCACAAGCCGGCAAGAGCGGCACCATTCTAACGGGAACCTTCCTAGTGAACGGCATTGATGCCAATGTGTTATTCGACTCCGGCGCCTCTCACACTTTCGTATCACCATCTTTTGTGAAGAGGTTGAAGCTAGATGGGGATGAGCTACCGAACTTCATGGTTACTCTCCCATCGAAGGAGCGAGTAAAGTGCACCAAATACTACCAATCAGCCACCATCGAAATCAAAAACGAAGCGTTCCCCATTTCCTTCATCGAATTCAATGGATTGGGATTCGACTTAATCATCGGGATGAATTGGTTGGAGCGGCACAAGGGTAGAATCCTCTGCGCCGAGGGTGGGCCTCAAGAGTCCTTTTGGGGTTACCGTATCTTACCGCCAGAGACCGAGAGAGCCTTCGACCACAGTCATCACCGCCATGGCTATGTACCGGGAGCTCAGAAAGGGCCATGAAGTGTATCTATGTTATGTACATGACCTGGAGAGAGATCCAGAGTTCAGTGATGATGTACCAATAGTATCCAAATTTCCCGATGTATTCCCTAAGGAGCTACCCGGCATGCCACCTCAGAGAGCGGTAGAGTTTGAAATTGACCTCTTGCCAGGTACCGGTCCCATTGCTAGGGCACCGTACCGTATGGCACCTACTGCAATGACAGAGATGAAAGAACAGTTACGAGACCTACTTGATAAAGGGTTTATACGCCCGAGCGTATCACCCTGGGGAGCACCGGTCCTCTTTGTGAAGAAGAAGGACGGTAGCCTCCGACTTTGTATTGACTACCGCGAGCTGAATGCGGTTACAGTCAAAAATAAATACCCATTGCCACGCATCGATGACCTATTCGACCAGCTGAAAGGAGCCTCAGTCTTCTCCAAGATCGACCTCCATTCTGGGTATCATCAGATTGCTATCAAAGAGCAAGATACTGAGAAAACGGCATTCCATACCAGATATGGCCACTACGAATTCACCGTCATGCCATTCGGTTTGTCAAATGCACCAGCAAAATTCATGGATCTCATGAATCGACTTTTCAGTGAGCAGTTAGACACTTCAGTTGTTGTCTCATCGACAACATCCTTGTATACTCAAAATCAGCAGAGGAGCATGAAATTCATTTGAGGAAAGTACTTGAGACACTACGCGAGAACCAGATTTATGCGAAGTTCTCTAAGTGCGAGTTCTGGCTAGATCAGGTATCATTCCTTGTCACGTCATCTCGAGCACGGGTATCTCAGTTGACCCTTCAAAGATAGAAGTTGTACGATCATGGCCTAGACCTAAGACTGTTACCGACATTCAGAGCTTTCTTGGTCTAGCCGGTTACTACCAGAGATTTGTAAAGGACTTCTCGAAAGTCGCTAAGCCTATGACGACACTGATGAAGAAAGATGCACCGTTTGTATGGACAGACGAGTGTGAGTTATCATTCAGAGCCTTAAGGACTCATTGACCTCAGTGCCCATCCTTACCCTTCCAGAGGGCACAGAGGGATTTGAGGTATATTGTGATGCATCAGTCAAGGGAATGGGATGTGATACTCATGCAGCATGGCAAGGTGTAGCTTATGCCTCCCGCACAGCTGAAAAGCATGAGGAGATATTACCCGACACCGACTTAGAGTTAGGAGCCATTGTCTTCGCCTTGAAGATATGGCGACACTACCTCTATGGGGTAAGCATCACCATCTACTCCGACCACAAGAGCTTACAGTATGTATTCACATAAAAAGAACTGAATTTGAGACAGAGAAGGTGGATGGAGTTTCTCTTAGACTACGACATCGACCTACAGCATAAGGAAGGGAAGGCAAACATTGTAGCCGACGCCCTGAGCCGTCGAGCACACTCGCTCTATTCGCTACTCGCTTCTTCTAGCTTGGTTGACGAGGTGCGAGACGCTCAGTTAAGCGACCCTTATCTGACCGAAATCAGACAAAAGATTAAGAATGGCACATTTGAGAAGAAGAAGTACGACTTCAAGCTACATGAAGATGGTTTGATTCGGTTGAATGGCAGGCTATGCGTCCCCCGAAGCAACGCTGAGCTAAGGGATCGCATCCTGCGAGAGTCACACAGTTCCACATTGTCAATCCATCCGGGAGCCTCCAAGATGTACAAAGACATGAAGAGGTACTTCTGGTGGTCTGGAATGATGTCAAATGTGACAGAGTTTGTATTGAGATGCTTAACATGCCAAAAAGTGAAATTTGAACATCGTAGACTGGGCGGAATGATACAATCAATGCCAGTTCTGGAGTGGAAATTTCATGATATCTCCAAGGATTTTGTTGTAGGACTCCCACCTGCTAGAGGAGGACTCAACATGATCTGGGTCATAGTCGATCGCCTTACCAAGGTTGCCAGATTCATACCGATGAAGGACACCTGGAAGGTAGTGAAGCTAGCTGAGCTATTCGACAAGGAGATTATCAGACATCACGGGGTCCCAAAAACCATAGTATCTGACTGTGACACTAGATTTCTTTCGAGATACTGGAGAGCTACACGGGAAGCGCTGGGTACAGAATTGAAGCAAGTACCACCACCTTCCATCCTCAGACCGACGGTCAGACAAAAGGACCATCCAAACACTGAAGGACATGCTTCGGGCATGTGCCTTAGACTTTCAGGGGAGTTGGTTAGATAAGCTTCATCTTATCGAGTTCTCGTATAATAATAGCTATCACGCCTCGATTAAGATGTCGCCTTTCCAAGCCCTATACGGTAGACCTTGCCGTACACCTTATGTTGGGATGAGTCGAGTGAAGCGGTCATCATAGGACCAGAGTATTTAGAACAAGTCCAAGCGGAAGTGCAACAAATCCGAGCCAATATGAAGGCAGCCCAAGATAGACAGAAATCCTATGCGATGTGAGACGACGCGACCTTGAGTTCGTCGTGGGCGACCAAGTGTTCTTGCGCGTTTCACCTATGAAGGGTGTCTTCCGATTTGTCAGCAGGGCAAGCTGAGCCCAAAGTTTGTAGGGTCGTATGCTATCACCGAGAGAGTTGGATCCGTAGCCTACAGGTTAGCATTACCTGAGGACTTGGGGCGTGTCCATGATGTATTTCATGTGTCACAACTCAAGAAGTATATTGCTGATCCTTCTTATGTCTTAGAGCCCGAGAGATTATCCATTGAGCCGACAATGAGATACGTTGAAACCCCCGTGAGAATCCTTGATAGGAAGACCAGAGACACTCGCCATAAGTCTATACGAATGGTGAAGGTCCTATGGTCAAACCACGATGTCGAAGAAGTGACATGGGAGTTGGAAGATGCCATGAAGGCTAAGTACCCACAGTTATTCATAGACTAGATAGTCTAGTATTTAGCAATACGGGTACGGGGCGTACCCCTTTTAAGGGGGGTAGAGCCTTTTTGCTTTTGCATTGCTTCGGGGTGAGCATTGCATAGTGCGTAGGTATTGTAATAGGTTTTGTATGGTACATGTAGTGCAAGTGAATTGGTATGTGTATGTATGTATGTGTAATGTGTAGTGTATGGATATGTATGTACGATGTGTGAGGTATTGTGTAATGTGTAATGTGAATTGCAACGATGTATTGTGTGATGGTATGTATGGAAATGGTGTATGGTGTATGTGAATTCGTATTGTGTGTGTGAATTGTGTATGATACTTGAATTGTGCATGTTTGCAATGTGGAAGAATTAAACATCTCATAGGTGGTAGCAAGACACATTATGGCAATTGGTTGCCTAATGAGTAGAATTACTTAAACTAATAACCGTGAGCAACTTTGAGGGCAAAGTTTCTTAAGGGGGTAGATTGAAATACCCCGTAATTAAAAACAGCGATTAATTCGGCTAATAAGCAATTTAAAGCTTAATAAGTGTAAATAATCATGAGGGAACAAATCCCGAAGAAAACGGATCCTTAAAACAGATTAAAATCACTAACAACCTTAAAGCGCGTTTTTCGAGGAAACCAGAAATCGTGACTTTAAGCGGGTCATATAGACTCGTAACAATTTTTGTCAACTAAATAGTCATTAAAAAAGTATTAGTGAAGCTTTAGAACCAATAAAATCAATAAAACGAGAAATTAGTAAAACTGTCAAAAACGGGAAGTTGTGGGGTAGAAACATAAATAACCAAAACTTATGTGTCCACTTTAAAAATAAAAGTAAAGTTTGTGTGTGGTGTGTGTGTGTGTTGTGTGTGTGTGTGTGTGTGTGGGTGTGTGTGTGTGTGTGTGTGTGTGTGTGTTGTGTGTGTTGTGTGTGTGTGTGTGTGTGTGTGTGTGTGTGTTGTGTGTGTGTGTGTTTGTGTGTGTGTGTTGTGTGTGTGTGTGTGTTTGGTGTGTGTGTGTGTTGTGTTGTGTTGTGTGTGTTGTGTGTGTTGGTGTGTGTGTGTGTGTGTGTGTGCTGGAGCCAGCCGGCCCCCTATCCCCCTCTCTCACACACTCACTCACCCCCCTCTTATTTACAAAACAACAAAAATAATAAAGTAAAACACTCACCTACTTTACTACCTCACTCTCACACTCTCTCTCCTATCCCTTCATTCTCTTCTCACGTACACAGACCCCCACTCCCTCACTCTCTCAATTTCTCCTTCCTTCTCCAACCGGCAGCCATGGAAGCTTGAGCTCCCTCACAAAATACTCCCTTCTCTCCTCTTGTTACTCTCTCAAACCCTTCTCCAAAAATTGTAAAAATTACACCATTGTCTTCCTCTCATCAAGGGGGACACTTCTATCTTTCCAAAATCCGAAAAGGACAACTTTCATCTCCATGGGTATGGAGCATTTGGAGCTTCAAGACTACCACTAGAACCACCTTCTTCTCCTTGTTATTTTGAGGTAAAAATCTTCTTGAAACCTCATTGTTTTTTTAGCCTTATGGGCAAAACGAAATTTGAAGCTAAATCCTTGCTTGCTTCTTTGTATCCTAGCCGATTTTGGCATTGTTGGAGAGTGGGAAACTTTGTTCTTGTGCCATTCCAAGCTTCACTTATACCCTTGCAAGGTAATGAAATCTATAAACCCTAAAACCTACATTAGAACTTAAATAATGGTTAGGGTTAGTTTTAGTATTGAAGTGTGTATATGTATGGGATGTAGTGTTTGAGAATTTGGGTTGCTAAACCGGTAGAGAGAGAGAAGGAAGAAGGAAGAAGCAAGAAGAAGAAAAGAAACTAGAAGAGAAACAAGGTAATTACACTCATCTTTGTGTAGCCTTGTATACATATGTGTAACAGATTTTAAAAGAGTAAAGTTGGCATTGTAAAATGGTAATGAACAATAATGTAATGTGGAAGAAGAATTGAATTGTATCGAAGCATTGAAAACAATTAAAAACTATCACAAACTAGATTGGGATTGGGATGTTGAGTGTAGGAAAATTAATGTGTTGAATGGGTAGTATTTGTGTAGAAGAACTTAGTGCATTGATGTTGTGCATAAACAGGTGAGATAAGTGATAATATGTGTGAAAACAATGTGGTGAGAATGTAGAAATATAAGGGAGGTTATGTCAAAATTTACCTAGGATTAGAATACTTAATGAACTAGAAACTAGGTGACTAATATGTGTTTGTAACAGATCTTGATGGAGAAATTAGAGGGTAAATTGGGAGAGATAGTTAATGTATTGTAAGGCATTAGAAGTGTTAGGAATGACATTAGGAGAGGGAGTTATAGAAGGGGAGTGTAAGTGTCAAAATCTGTAGCAAGAGGTAATAAGGGAAGAAACAATGTGAGTGTTGAAATGAAAACTTAAGAAAATAGGTGAGTGAATTAGCATAAAAGGAGTAATATGTTAACAATGGATTAAAACATGTTTAGGAGCTTAAGTAGGTGCTAAAACATGTGGGATTAAGTGTAGGAATAATGGGGAATAAATTGGGCAAGGTTTGGATTGTAACAGATGAAGAAATTGCAAAATCTGTGACACACATCAGCAAGTCCGGGACTTGGTCCCTGCTTAAGGACCCGGACCATGCTAATTTTCGAGCCGAGAGTAGAAGTAGTGAGGTGGTCCAGGACTTAGGTCCCATACAAGGACCTGGACCACCCCTTGAAATAAGGCCGAGAGTTTTGCAAATGCCAGGTCCGGGACTTACCTCGTGCAAGAGGACCCGGACCACAACAAAAAATCCATTCGAGAGTTTCAGTCACTACTGGTCCGGGACTTACTTGTGTATAATGTCCCGGACCATAATTGAATTTTGTTCGAGACTTTTGCCACAGGGTGGTCTGGGACCTAGGATCCGGACAAAGTCCCGGACCAACCCAAATTTTGAAAATAAGTTTATTAAATGGCTTTTAAAGTAAGGAAGTGAATGGTAATGATAGTATAAGATAATTAGGACTTAATTAAGGATGTTTAAAGGTCATTAAGAGTATAAACAAATCTTAAAAGTAACAAAGAGTAAGTAAACCATATGTAAGTATAAGTATTGCAAAGATGTGGTAAGTATGAATTAGGAAACATAAGAGTAGTCGAGTTAAGTTAATGATAGTTAGATTAATCACTCGAATGTATGTATATCATAGGATTGGATTTGTGAACACCGGAGGAACGTTGGGACACAAGTACAACGGTGAACGGTATGAATTCCTCATGCCCTGTATGCTATCTTGGTTACTCTGATTTGTGTGTTGTGTGCTAATTGATCACCAAGTAAATAAATGCACGAATCGAAGTTATTATGCTTACTTGTGAATATGTAGTGTTGTATGTTGTGAATATTTTCTTTAATCTCAGTTTGTATAATTCATGAAATGTATGGATGATATGAATGTGTGTATGTATGATATATTGTATTGTGACCGAATGTGTTGACTTTGGACTTCTAACTGATTCTAACAAGCTAACCAATCTAACTTAAATTGGTAATTAAATTGGAATGAGTAGAAGTCCGATATAGTTTCGGCCACGCGTGAGGATGCGGAGACACAAGTGGTTGATCCAAGTCCTGACTCTTAACTGGTCCGCAGCCCAAATCCCTTAGTGGGTAGCATCCCGGATTGGTGAGTCGAGTAAATCCCGGTGGTGGGACGGTGTAGTCCCCGGGCCGAGGTCATACCGACTTAACTTGAGTATGAGTAAGTAAATAAGAATGAGTAAGTAAGTAAATGAAAGTAAGTAAGTAAAGTAAGAGTAAGTAAGATGTCATGAGTAAAAGAGTAATAAGCATACCGATTAACCCGGATGCGTAATTTGGCTAACACCGTGAAGGTAAGTGAAGGGTATGTTATTGTAATGCTGCCTTGATCTGTGTAATGTATTGTATGCATGTATGTTTATATGCAAAGCATGTATGTATGTTAAAAATGAACCGCATGCCTATTTGACCTTAATTAGTCGGTGTGCCCTAGCTAGCACGCGGTATATGCGGAGTTCATGCGCAACTTTTGTTGAGCCCCTTGGGGCGATGTTTTTACTACACGCAGTACAAGAGAAGGATGAAGACTGTGAAGAGATGTAGCCTTGTTTCTTTTTGTCTGTGAACAATGAATTGTGAATGGTGTACTAAGTAGTACACGACTGTAGATTTTTGTTAGCCGGTGTACCATGGGGTACACTCTTTTGATAGTGAAAGTATTGGAATTGGGTATAGATGAGTAGCTTGTAGAAACTCATTAATTTTTGGTAAACTTGGGAATGATGTAATTGAATATACTTTGGCACTCGGTAATCCATTAATGTAAGTATTCGGCATTTGGTATTCGGTAAGAAATGTAGTAGCTCGGTATACTACGATCATCAGACCGTGACTGTAAGTAAGGTAAGCCTAGCTAGCCGTATGGGCGGTTAGTGGCGTTGTACCACCCGCGTAGTAGTGTAGGAATTCCGCTGCAAACTGATAGGATTAACAGGATGATTAGACGGTAAGAATAGGATTAACGGTAGGGGTGTTACAAAATAACAAAAAACTATAGTTTATATCAATAATAAATATTGAAACTATATAATATAACCTATATATGTAACTTAGTATATATATGTGGTCATGGTGTAAATAAGGAAAAATTATGCTGCTGGAAAGAGATATACCAAACAGACCTTGGTCTGTTCGGTAATTATAAAAGAAATAACATGTTAAAACTATATGTTATAAATAATATAATGTTTGGATGATATAATATATTATTGTAAATATTATAAGATTTGTGGTAAAAGTGTAAATATAGAAAGTGTGAGGTTTGAAAGGGAATGAAATATAAAATATATGCCATTTCGGTAATTATAAAGAGATATTAGAACCTTAGGTTATATCTTGTTACAAGTTTTGATGTTATAAAATCAGTATTTATAACATGGTATAAGTTTATGTGGGTATATTGTAATTAATGAAAATTATAAGAATAAAGAGGTATAAGTGTTATTATATATATATGCTATTTTCGGTACATATATATAGTTACCAAACTATATGCTCTAAAGTTTAATGACGTATAAAATATCATACTATATGATATCATAATATGAGTGTAACACTACTAATATATTATGTGGGCAAAAGTATAGTTTATTAAAACTAGCATACCAAGCGCATGCATATATATATATATATATATATATATATAATATATAATATATATATATATATATATATATATATATATATCATGTATATATATACAATGACATAAATACTATGGTTAATAAATGATTTTGGAATGGTTAAATAACCCTTGCATAAGGGATAACATGTACATAACATAAAGTTTCATATTTCATTAAGAAAAAACAATTTATATGTACATATACATAGCTGGCGCAAGCATAACATGTATATATACTATGGTTTACAAACTATATATTAGTAATAATAAATGTTAACTTATTAGTATAATTATAACTACTATAAAGTTATAAGGTTTTAATGAATACAACTTGATACGTAATGGAGAAGTTGTATAATATAAGGTATATTAAAGAATAGTAATGTACCATGCAAAATAAATTAACGTTGCATGGAATCCATGCAACCATAGGTTATAAACAATAACCATGCATGCAACTATAGGTTATAACATATACCTAAGCATGCGACGTAACCGTGGAATTAAACAAACGAGTGTGAATGAACTTATATTAACGTTTAAAAATACTACGGGTTGGGAATATAATTCCTACGTTTGAAATGTTAACTACGACGTTCTTATGAAACCGACGTCTTTGTTAAACCGAATATTAATACATACTATGAGTACGGAGTTTTTAAGGATAACGATACCTTAACTAATAACTGTTGAAATTTGGGGATGAAATACTGGGATTATTGACGTTATTCGGAGATATCGAATCATATTGTCATGTGGATTGACACCTAGCGTTCTTCATGTTATAGATCGTCTTTCAGACGTACGAGCTCGATAGGCATAGTGGTCTACACTGCGCAACCTTGGACATGGTGTATGGTATGTAAAGGAGTTTGATCCGGGTTGTCCTGAGGAATTCCTCGGGCTCGGATTTGTTTGCTATAACATGATTGATATAGTGTGGAGGTGTGTATGTTGGTTACTGATGTTTACTGCATTATTTATCAGGCACGAACGTCCTTCGGGACTAATACTACGTCGGCTATAGATCGACTTATATAAACTACATATACGTGTAACGTGGTTGTGTTTGAAATTGTCTGTCATAATATGCTAAGTATTATCAAGTATGTAGTTATAACCTAAGCAAAATTACTTAGTGGCGGGACACGACATAGTCGGTCCCTAGAGCTTTGACTCGAACATGAACACTACCTAGGATGATTCTAGGCATGCGTAAGACCTACGGGGTTAGCCAACAAATAAGTAAGATTCTCCATATTTAAAACTGTAACGGTTTACGACTAACTAAGTCAACAGTGGAGTGTGGTTAAAAGAGATGGTTACCTTATATCCAGTTAGTATCGACTACTGGTCGCGCGTTGAGATCTTTTGAGTTAACCCGGATCAGGCTTACTCTGGTTTGACCTAGTCGGGCCTAGAATAGGATCGACAGGTTTGGTGATAACATGGGCGGCTTTAAAAAGGGTGCAATATATGGACGCTTTTAAAACGGCTAAGTGAATGGGAACCTTGTGTGCATGGGACTACTGTCCACGTGAGGTTGTTCGGGCTGTCCTAAACTAACACCCAATAGTGCTAACTGAATTATTGGTTTATGCGAGGGCCGGGGGGCCGAATGTTGTAAAGACGATGGTGCTAAACCACGTGTGCGAATTATCGCCCTGTTGTGTTGCTTGTTGTATTGTTGTGATGGGTGTATAATTGCTGTGAATGTTGTGTGTTATTTGTATTTACAGTTTGCCATATATCTGTAAACCGGCAATGCATGTAATGAACCTAATGCTAAGACGGTTAATACGACTTAATTGATCATTAGGGTCCAGACTCGGCATACTCAGTGTTTATCGCTGAGCCTTTATGGCATTATGCAGGTTGATGATCGCGGATGAAGCCGGAGTGCGGGACCGGGTAGCTAGGCCTTTTGATTTTGAAATTACCGCACGTACTCCTTAGATATTTGAGACTGTCTTTTATTTGCTGACGTTGGTGTTGTACGTATTCGGGATATAACTAGTCGCTCACTGTAAACGTTATGTTTTGGAGACCTAGATGATTGTATAGGCGGTATCTCGTTATCACCGCGGGATTTAGATCATTGCTGTGTTTTGTTGTTGGTTTGTAATGCTTCATCTCTCGCATGGGCGAGGGGGTGGCAAGTAACACCCGTGTGAGTTTTATTTACCGTTGTTACTTCTGTTGTGAGACGTGTTTATTACTGTTTACGTGAGTGATTACTACGTTGTTACCGAGTGGGGGTGTTATAGTTGGTGTATCAAGAGTATCAATTCCTAGCCAAATCCAGGCCAAAAACACCATTTTTGGCATTTTAATCAAGGTAAACCCTAGCCTTCTTCTACCTTGATCATTGGCTGTTTTTATATAGCTTAGTTTAAAGAGTGTTTTGACACCTTCTTTATGTTGGAAAATAGTGCCAAGAACCTGCCTAATAAAGCTTGATATTTCAAGGTAAAAGTTCATGTTTTTCATGACTTAAATTATTCCTATGGTTAGTTCAAAGTTTAGAACTTAACTCTATCTTAAATTGTTGTTTAAAAATGTTTAAGAAGCTGTGGAAATTATCTCCAAACTGTCGTGGCCAAACAAGGCCTTGCCTTGGCTAAATCAAGGTATAAATCACTTAAATCTCAACTTTGATATGTTAATATGTTCCTAAGCTATTGCTATTATATTGTCGTGAGTGAACTTAGTTAAATGGTCAAAATTTGACCTTATGTTAACTAGGAAATGAGTTAGTAAATTTATCTAAGTGATTAAATAACATAATTGTCAAATTTAAGACATTATGTGGGAAATTGGTAAATATGGTGAAGATATGGGTAAGGCTGAGAGTTTAATGCATTTTGGAGCATTTATGTGTAATTTATTTTATAAGCTATTGTTTGTAATAAGGCCATGTACTTTAGGCCATTTTAATTATTATTTAAGGTTTTAATTAAGTTTAGGGGTATATTATGATTTCCAGAAATATATATAGGGGCTTAAACTATAATTAAATGAAATTGGGGGCTAATATAGGTGTTAAAAGGAGTTTAAATAAAAATTATAAGATTTTATAAAGTTTTGGGGTTAAAATTGTAATTTCTAGAAAATATGGGTAGAAACTGTAAATAAGGAAAATACTGGTCATGGCAGTATTGAGGAGGTCAACCTGACCATATGGTGGGTGTTGACCAAATTAGACAAGTTAAATAATTTAAGGAAAATTCACAATATACCCCTCTTTTCTATCATAATTCACAATATACCCTTTTTTGAAACTTTGTCACAAGATACCCCTGTTTTCTTTGCTAATTCACAAAATGCCCTTTTAAAAACGGCGTCAAATATTCCTTAACCTCACCTGGAAAATGACTATTTTGCCCCTGACCCGTTTTTTCTTTTTTGAAAAATCCGTAGTTTTTTTGGCTACTTTTTTTGGAAAATTATAATATACCCCTATTTAAGTTTGTTGCTCATGAAATACCCCTGTTTATGTTTGAAGTTCACAAGATACCCTGTTTATGTTTTGTGGTTCACGAAAAATATCTCTTATGCCCTCCCTGGTAAAGCATCGCCTAGTTTTCTTGTTTTTCAAGTGCCTTCAACCTCTTCATAATCCCAGGACAAATGTTGTTTGCATTCCAGTTCTCTAAGGTTTCTTGTCTCTCGGAATGTCTCACCAATAGCTGAGTACGAATCCCTGTCATTCACAATTAGACACATTATAATATATGACCAGAGACAACATGTATAGCATGGATTATTTACATAGTAGGTAAATACCTTCAAGTAAAGAGTAGATTGATTTAGTCCTGTGGACAAACAATAATGTCATAGGCATTGGGTTTAAAATGGCTACCTCTTGGTCGAACTCTGTAGCGGACCAGAACTTTTGTTTAGGGGGGAGGGGGCAAAAAAAATTTTGACACTATTGTTCTTTTAAAAGATTATGCTATTTTGTATTTTTTTAATTTATAAGAGCATTTTGCAAATTTTCAAAAGTTGGGGGGGGGGGGCATTAGTGTAACACCCCAACTCAATCCAAATGTGGTCTCGCAAATAACAGTATATATATAAACATGTCACAGCGGAATTCCTTACAATCCAGGACCTTGCCACGGTCTGACTACAGAATATACGAACATTAGTACATAACAACCTTAACCAAATACATAATCTTCTTACAATCCTCTCACATCCTATACATCTTACTAACTCAATTGCCATACGAGTGTACATGCACAACTCGTAGGCCACACTTAGTCCTTAACACTTCTACTCCTTCTACTCTCGCGACAGCCGCCTCCTGATGTCCACCTGTGTAGTAAAAAAAAAAGCCCCCGAGGGGGTCAGCACGAATGCTGGTACGATCCTCTCATGGCCCCAAGCTAACGTGCTACGACGACTAATTGTCGATAGCATGGAGGTTGATTAGATGCACAACATAATAGAAAGTGCAGAAACAACAACTCAGGTATGAACAATCAAAGTTCACACACAATGAACGACTTAAATGCGTTCCCTTAATTAGAGAGTTAATTATTCAACTCCTTAAGTAATGTCCCTCTTAAACTTAGTCCATCCTTATCTCACCTCAATCTTAGTCTTATCTTAACCTTAGAAACAACCATCCTTTAATAAGGAGTGGATGTAGCTTATCTTAATCTTAATAATACAAATCATCCTTTAAAAAGGAATGATTGTAACTTATCTTATCTTAACTTAATCTTAATCTTAATAATACAAATCATTCTTTAAAAAAAGAATGATTGTAACTTATCTTAATCTTAACTTATTCTCAGAATACAAACCGTTCCTGGAGGGGAATGGTTGTAGCCTAAGTCCAAACCTGGGATTTAGGTGATCCCACCGCACCATCTTAATGCCACCTACCTGGACGGGAATCCAGCGTAGCTGAGCCGGCAACGGCCCTAGGCTACAAGTCCGAAGACAAGTCCTTAGCGGAGGGCGGATCTGATTCAGATACCGTCCCCCTTTTTCCTTAGCATGCATGACCGAGATCGGTCCCGGGTTTCTCACTCAAGTTCCAGTTAGTAATAGTCTCAAGACCATGTTTGTTGGTTTAACTTTTTCGGTTCATATCGTCCCTATTATGGGGCGTTCCTTAGTCTCACTCGATTCCTTACTAAACATTGGTTAGTAAGTTCACACGGTATGTTGTGTTAGTTTTCAAACATCACACAACAATACAATAAATATAATATGTTCCGGTTGCATGCTTTATCTTGTTTAGTGAGCACACAAACAAATAGCACACAAGCCGAGGGACACCTCGTTAGCAAGCAGGTCACAAGAAGAACTGTACCGTTCACCGTGGGCCGTTCAGTTGCTTAATCTCTTCCGGAGTCCAATTTCCAAGTCCTAAAACATTCATTCAGTTTTAGGTTGTTAATCACTTAACTCAATTCAACTTACTTATCTTACTTACTTACTTAACCCTTAATGACTCCAACCTAACACCTCTTAAGTCTTACAACTTAATCTTACAAACTTAATCTTAAACTTTTAAGTTTATTCTTAACTTAATCCTTAAGTCTTTATACCTCTAATCATCATTGCCCCCTTAATGGGGTACCATTAATACCACTAAACTCTCTTAGGGTTTCTCTTTTTCTTTTTTTTTTTCTTTTTTTTTATGGGTCCGACCGACCCACCGACCGACCACCCTGGGTAGGTCGGCTGCAGAGAAACATCCAACTTTACAGTTTCAGCCCGACCGACCCAGACTGGGGTCGGTCCCCTGGGTAGGTCGGCTGCAGAAACTTCCCATACATTGTCAAACTCCTCCAAATTTTCCTCAAGCCTCCTAATGTATTCTAACATCATTTGGCACATCAAACACACCTTATAACCTCCACCAAACTCATTAAAACAACTTCCAAAGATCCTCTCAAACATTTACTCATTCTTGCAAGAATTCCTAACACTTGTTAACTAATTCCTTATTTCTCTAAACATGTGCATTCTATCTAATACTTCAACTAACCAAAGTGTTTCTTTCCTACCCATATAACTCCTCCTTAACATCATTGCACTCTATCTTGCTTGTTAAACCTTCCAAGGTCATCTGCATGTCCATGCAACAATTTTCCCTTCTTTCCTTTGGTTACTCATCACTCTTAAACTCTTAAGCATACCTATACCTTTCTTTCCATTACCTTATACCTCGACATTGTTCTTCATTTACCTTAACTATACTACAACCTCCTTGGACATTTCCACCTCCTTTTACTCACTTACTCACCATTATCACGATCATACGCTCTTTTACATTTCATAGTCATTTTCCTTGATGACTTGCAACATCCTCCTACCTTTTTCACTCCATCCCCCACCCAAAGTCCACATACCATTCAACTAAACCTTACTAGTCCACCACTAACATCATCACAACACATTACACAGGTTCTCAAAACTCTCATTGTCTTACTCTCTAGTTCATACCTAAATCTCCTTAAGGCATTTATAACCTTTCCTTAAAAATTATGCACAATCTTACACTCCTCATACCATGACTTTGTGTGTTCAATACCCCACCTAAACTCTAACTTCCTCATGCCATTCTAGGTCATTCTCATCCTTAAGAACTCCTTAGTTAACTCATTTCCAACAAATTCTTCATAATGACTCCTAGTAAATCCTAGGTCATATTAATTCACCACCATCACCTAAACACTTATTTTCTACTCAAATTTCGTCATAGCTCCTCTAGTATATTCTCATGCCAAATGCATTGTTTTTCTCACAACAATAATCTCACACACACCAAGTCCTTTCTCATCTTATTTTCTCACCCAAATCAACTTATTCACATCATACTCAATATATTGCAATAATCTTAAATTGCATAGCACTAAGGCTCTTAAATGACATGGCTCTTAGGCCCTTAAATGACTTAAACTTTAAACACTGAATTCCCATATATAAAGCCTTCACCTGCAAATACACCCATCAATCTCATAGTAGTTATAATGCTCTTAAAATCCACCTTAAACTTTACTACTACTAACTCATTCTCATTGGCTCCTTAGTCACAAGTTCTCAAGCTTATTTAAGTTCTTTTTCTTAGGTTATATAACCCAACACACAATGTAAGCTCTAAGCCACATTGGTATCCACCTAAACTCATCCCTTAAACTTAAACCACCATTAGGTAAGCATTTTACCTTGTTTTCTCAAGCTTATCTTAACTTCCTCTTTAGACCTTCTTCTTGCATGAATCTCGGCCACCACTTAAATCCCTTGCCAATGTTCTAATCAATATTCAATGACTCATATGAGTACTAAACAATACACTACCTCAAGAATGAAAACCTAGGTTAAAAGTGTTCTAAGGCTAAAAAGTGGATGATTACCTTTGAAGTCTCAAGGAAGACTTTGGCATGAATGAAATAGGACCTCCACTAGTCCTTGGTGAATAAATTAAGCTAGAACAAGGCATAAAAAACATAGCCCCATGAGAAGGAATTTTCGGCCATATAAGGAAGATGATGGAAACTTGTTTTTCTTACATTTTCTTTACCTTAAGAGAATGGAGAAGCTAATGAGCTCTTCAAACTTGATTTTCCTCCATCAATGGAGTTTCCTCTTGGCACCAAAATGGAAGCTTTGAAAGATTTTGAAAAGATAGAAGAAGGTCTTGGCCTAACTAAGAGAAATATGTGTTTAGTTTTTGATTTGGAGCTAAAATGAGCAAGTTATGGACATTTGAAGATGAGAAGCAAGAATGGAGCTTCTTGGAACGGGTTTGAGAGGATGAAGAAGTGAAGAAAACCGTGGGATAGAAGAGAAATGAAGAAGAGAGGAGAGAGGTAGGTTAATATAAGGTATTTTGCTTTATATAAAGCAAATAGTACTATTCTCTCTTTTTCTTCTTTTCCTTAATTGCTTTGTCATGTGGTGACTCCCCACATCCAAAACCGGCCCCCTCTTATAATGGAGATATTTATGGTCTTGGTTGACCATCTTATTGACTTATGTTGACTTAAGCTAATTTGGGCACTATTTGGCACTATTCACTAATTAGTGCACATATTCGTGAAATTTTTGGTTTCCCATTGATTTAGGCTTCCTAATGTGATACTATTAGTACACATGTTGATTAAGGTGTAATCATGGGCATTTAGCCACTCAAAACTTATTTCTAAGACAATTTTCAAAAATGTGCTTTAAGACTTCTTAAAGCACATTTGTGTTTTAACTTGTTTTCAAGCTTGGTTTTCTTTGGTAATTGATTTAAAATGACCATTAGAATATTACTAAGGTCTCTATCATGATATTTGGGTACTCACCCAAGTCTCTCCAAGCTTAGAGCACGTTTTTGCCCTGATTGCCCTTAAGGCACTTTCTTGTGTTTTCCTGGTTTTAAATTGTCTACCAATCTTTCTAAGGCATATTTTAGCCTTACTACATCATGATTTGATGTTTAATTAGCATACTTAGTTTGGGGTATTTCAATCTACCCCCCTTAAAGAACTTTGTCCTCAAAGTTCCCATGCATCTTATCTTATTAGAATACATGTCTACCTCATTCCTTAGATCATATAGATCATACTTATGTATACTTAAACTCATTGGATCATTAGATCCGCCACATCTTATACTTAATATCACACAACATGCTTAAGCATGTATAGCACTCAAAATCCTTGTTTCTTTTGATGATTAAAACATTCACATAATTTTCTTTCCAACGCATTCTCCCATGTCACCGGTCCATAGACAATGGCTCATTCGTCCTCGTCACCATGGGCCAGAATACAAAACACGCTGCTCTCCCCATGTCACGGTCCAAAGACAAAGGCTCGTGCGTCCTCGACTTCATGGGCGAGAACTCAGTAAAAGGTAATCCTTTTTATGAGGTCATGTGAGGAATAATTCCTCTAATTAAAAATACAATCAACTCCAATTTCATTTTATCCTAAGGCCTCTACCCTTAGTGTGATTTAATTGTGACCACTGGTAGGGAGTTTCAGGAATCATCCAACCCTGATGTGATCAGCATCAGTGTAGAAACTACTTCCACCCCAATTTGTGTTCGGTTTCCCTTGATCCCTAGAAAAATCAAGTTCCACCTCCCACGTCATTTCAAACATCCAAATAATTCACTCATGTCCAATTTTCTATCTTTTTAGTTCTTCTAATCATAATCAATACATCTCCAAAGTGTAGACTCCGTCCATCAAACATTCCGATTCATCTCTTAGTAATTACCTCAAGATCTAAATTCCTACTAAATTCTATATCAGTCTCATACCAACTTCCACTGTCTCATACCACATAGCATTACGTTCCTAACCGTAATCATATCAAATTGTATCCCATAACGTTATCTTATTCTTATCTCCCACATAGTCTCATATTGACTCATACTCATATATTCTTATTTCTTAAGTATCCTTAATCCTCTTCCTTAATTCTCTTAACTTGTACTCGCACCGGAGTTAACAAGATAGGTACTTAATATGTATGGTATTCACATCTTCTGTGTGCAATAACCATGATTATCTCAAAATGTTTATGTAAAACATATTCTCAAGTTATTTTGTGCTATGCACACCGTAGTTTATGTACTCAGTACACAAACATACGCTAAGCGGTTTTCGCTCTACCCCCTTAAAATGGATACGCCCACGTAATCAGCGTCACATCATCTTTGAACATAAGTTCAAGATGTCTAATTCTGGGTAGGTCGGCTGCAGAGAACATCCAACTTACAGTTTCAGCCCGACCGACCCAGACTGGGGTCGGTCCCCTGGGTAGGTCGGCTGCAGAAACTTCCCATACATGTCAAACTTCCTCCAAATTTTTCCTCAAGCCTCCTAATGTATTCTAACATCATTTGGCACATCAAACACACCTTATAACCTCCACCAAAACTCATTAAAACAACTTCAAAGATCCTCTCAAACATTTACTCAATTCTTGCAAGAATTCCAACACTTGTTAACTAATTCCTTATTTCTCTAACATGTGCATTCTATCAAAAACTTCAACTAACCAAAGTGTTCTTTCCTACCCATATAACTCCTCCTAACATCATTGCACTCCATCTTTGCTTGTTAAACCTTCAAGGTCATCTTGCATGTCCATGCACAATTTTCCCTTCTTTCCTTTGGTTACTCATCACTCTTAAACTCTTAAGCATACCTATACCTTTCTTTCCATTACATTACATTACCTCGACATTGTTCTTCATTTACCTTAACTATACTACACCCTACTTGGACATTTCCACCTCCTTTTACTCACTTACTCACCATTATCACGATCATACGCTCTTTTACATTCCTAGTCATTTTCCTTGATGACTTGCAACATCCTCCTACCTTTTTCACTTCCATCACCCAAGTCCACACAGTAACCATTCAACTAAACCTTACTAGTCCACCACTAACATCATCACACTTACACAAGGTTCTCAAACTCTCATTGTCTTACTCTCTAGTTCATACCTAAATCTCCTTAAGGCATAGACACTTTCCTTAAAACTTATGCACAAGTTACACTCTCATACCATGACTTTGTGGTGTTCAATACACCCACTAAACTCTAACTTCCTCATAGACCATCTAGGTCATTCTCATCCTTAAGAACTCCTTAGTTAACTCATTTCCACTCAAATTCTTCATAATGACTCCTAGTAATATAGGTCATCTTAATTCACCACCATCCACCTAAACACTTATTTTCTACTCAAATTTCGCCATAGCTCCTCTAGTATATTTCATGCCCAAATGCATTGTTTTTCTCACACAATAATCTCACACACACCAAGTCCTTTCTCATCTTATTTTCTCACCAAATCAACTTATTCACATCATACTCAATATATTGCAATAATCTTAAATTGCATAGCACTAAGGCTTTTAAATGACATGGCTCTTAGGCCCTAAATGACTTAAATTTAAACAGAATTTCCCATATATAAAAGCCTTCAACCTGCAAATACACCCATCAATCTCATAGTAGTTATAATGCTCTTAAAATCCACCTTAAAACTTATACTACTAACTCATTCTCATTGGCTCCTTAGTCACAAGTTCAAGCTTATTTAAGTTTTTTTCTTAGGTATATAAAACCCAACACCACAATGTAAGCTCTAAGCCACATTGGTATCCACCTAAACTATCCCTTAAACTTCAACCACCATTAGGTAAGCATTTTACCTTGTGTTCTCAAGCTTATCTTAACTTCCTCCTTAGACCTTCTTCTTGCATGAATCTCGGCCAAAACTTAAATTCCCTTGCCAATGTTCTAATCAATATTCAATGACTCATATGAGTACTAAACAATACACTAACCTCAAGGAATGAAAACCTAGGTTTAGAAATGTGTTCTAAGGCAATAAAAGTGGATGATTACCTTTGAAGTCTCAAGGAAGACTTTGGCATTGAATGAAATAGGACCTCCACTAGTCCTTGGTGAATAAATTAAGCTAGAACAAGGCATAAAAACATAGCCCCATGAGAAGGAATTTTCGGCCATATAAGGAAGATGATGGAAACTTGGTTTTTCTATTTTCTTTACCTTAAGAGAATGGAGAAGTTAATGAGCTCTTCAAACTTGATTTCCTCCATCAATGGAGTTTCCTCTTGGCACCAAAATGAGAGCTTTGAAAGATTTGCAAAGATAGAAAGATAGGTCTTGGCCTAAAATAAGAGAAATATGTGTTTAGTTTTTGATTTGGAGCTTTAAATGAGCAAGTTATGGACATTTGAAGATGAAGCAAGAATGGAGCTGCTTGAACGGTTTGAGAGGATGAAGAAGGTGAAGAAAACCGTGGGATAAGAAGAGAAATGAAGAAGAGAGGAGAGAGGTAGGTTAATCTAAGGTATTTTGCTTTTATAAAGAAATAATACTATTCTCTCTTTTCTTCTTCTTCCTTTAATTTCTTTGTCATGTGTGACTCCCGACATCAAAAACCGGCCCCCCTCTTTATAATGGAGATATTTATGGTCTTGGTTGACCATCTTATTGACTTATGTTGACTTAAGCTTAATTTGGGCACTATTCACTAATTAGTGCACATATTCGTGAAATTTTTGGTTTCCCATTGATTTAGGCTTCCTAATGTGATACTAATTAGTACACATGTTGATTAAGGTGTAATCATGGGCATTTAGCCACTCAAAACTTATTTCTAAGACAATTTCTCAAAAATGTGCTTTAAGACATCTTAAAGCACATTTTGTTTTTAACTTGTTTTCAAGCTTGGTTTTCTTTGGTAATTGATTTAAAATGACCATTAGAATATTACTAAGGTCTTATCATGATATTTGGGTACTCACCCAAGTCTCTCCAAGCTTAGAGCACGTTTTTGCCCTGATTGCCCTTAAGGCACTTTCTTGTGTTTTCCTTGGTTTTAAAATTGTACCAATCTTTCTAAGGCATATTTTAGCCTTACTACATCATGATTTGATGTTTACTTAGCATACTTAGGTTTGGGGTATTTCAATTAGGGAGATGGATTTTGGTGCATTCAAATATCTGAGTGATATCCCATTAGAGTGCCTGGCACAACACAAGTTTGACCAGGGACGGACACAAAGGGGGGAAAGGCCGCCCCCCCCCCCCCCCGAAACTTTTGAAAATTTGTAAAATGCTCTTATAAATTTTTGAAAAATACAAAATAACAAAATGTTTAAAGAACAATAGTGTCAAGATTTTTTTGTCCCCCCTAAACAAAAGTTCTGGTCCACTACTGAGTTCAACCAAGAGGTAGCCTTTTTAACCCAATGTCTGTGACATTATTGTTTGTCCACATGACTAAATCAATCTACTCTTTACTTGAAGGTATTTACCTAACTATGTAAATAATCTATGCTATACTAGTTTGTGTCTGGTCATATATTATAATTGTGTCTAATTGTGAATGACAGGGATTCGTACTCAGCTATTGATAAGACATTCCGAGAGACAAGAAACCTCAAAGAACTGGAATGCAAACAACATTGTCCTGGGTTTATGAAGAGGTTGAAGGCACTTGAAAAAACAACAAGAAAACTAGGCGATGCTTTACCAGGACATCAGGGTGATTAGGGTATTTCATGAACTACAAAACATAAAAGGGGTATCCTGTGAACTTCAAAACATAAACAGGGGTATTTTGTGAACTACAAACTTAAATAGGGGTATATTATAAATTTAAAATTTTTCAAAAAAAAAAGTAGCCAAAAAACTGTGAATTTTTCAAAAAAGGATTAAACGAGTTAGGGGCAAAATAGTCATTTTCCAGGGGAGGTTAACGGAATATTTCACGCTGTTTTTAAAAAAGGGGCATTTTGTGAATTAGCAAAGAAAAGGGGTATCTTGTGACAAAGTTTCAAAAAAGGGGTATATTGTGAATTACGAAAGAAAAAGGGGTATATTGTGAATTTTCCCAATAATTATTTATGGTTATATAATAAATATGTATTAATTGTAACATTTTTATAACATATGGGGTATATAAGAGATTACCGAAACTTAGGGGTATAAAATGGTATTTTATACACCTATGGGATTTAAGAATTTATTGGGTGAATTTGGAGTTAAAATAAATTATATATGTATAATATATAGTTATTTATGTCATTGTTACAAATTACATAACATATGGGTGGAAAATAAATATCGAAAATATATGGGTTAGAGATGATATTTATAACCCTTTGGTGAAATTTGGTTATTTTTAGAATAATATAAGGTGTTTTAATCAGAAATGTATATATATATAGTTTTGATAACATTAGAAAACTATATGATATAAAAAGGGGTCACTTGGTAAATATAGAAAGTTAAAGGTTTGAAAAATGATTTAGAACAGCCCTAAGGTCTGTTCGACAATTTAGGAATTATATAACTATATGTTATATTTATATTAAGGTTTAAAATATTATAATATATTATATATATATAACATAATATTATATATGTGGTCAAATTGTAAATGTGGAAAGTTAAAGGTGCTGGAAAATAAATAAGAACAAGACATAGGTCTGTTCGGTTATTTTCATATATAAAACCTTAGGTTATACTTTTTATAAAGTTAAAAATGTTATATTATATGGTATATATAACATAGTATAAATTATGGGGTGATATTGTAATAAATAAAAAGATATGGTAAGTTAATAAAACTAGATTATATGAATTGTGCTTTTCGGCAATTAAAATGGTTTTGTATAAAAACTATAGGTTATAAGTTAAATGAGATAAAATATCATATTATATGATATTGGTATATGGTATAACATTACATAATGTTATGTGGTCAAAATGAAATTTAAAGGGAATGTTGGGCTGTACCAAAAATATAAGGTGAGGAAAATGAATTTTAGACTATAGGCTACAATGTTATAACAATTATATGGTATTAATGTGATTTAAATGGAATTAATATAAGTAAGGATTCACATGAAATAATGTGACAAACAATAAATAAATGAGATTTATAAACTAAGGTATATATTGAATAAACCTTAGGAGTTGTAATTATACAACATAAAATGTTACATAATATTAAGATAAGGATCTTAATATAAGTTGTATAGTATAATACAATTAATGAGAATAATCATCTCATATAAGATGATAAAATGTGACATATAGTATAAGAGTTTTATAATTCATGAAACTTACATATGTTAATACATATATATAAATGCAAGAGTCATATATATAAGGATGGGTATATATTAATGGTGGCCACAGTTCCGGTTCCACCGGTTCCGATTCCGGAAAATGTGTATTCGGATTCGGAATCGGTTCCAGGCGGTTCCGGTTCCGGTTCGGACTCTGTATTCGCTTGGATTCGCTCAAATCAACGGTTCCGGCCGGTTCCGGAGCGGTTCCGGTTCTGACCGGTTCTGGGGCGGTTCCGACCGGTTCCGGAAAGATTCGATTGGCTCTAGTTTCTTCGTTTTAACTCCGATTTTAGATCCGTTTACGCGCACACGTTGCTCTTTTCGTCCACTTTACTCCTAGCTAGGTTATTCCTTAATTTTATAATCTTAAATATGTAAGAACCAAAGACTTAAATTTTTGTATTGAATTTGCAAAAATTAAAGAGCAAAGTGGATTTTTATTATATGATTCACTGTCTCGTTAAAACCTTATTAGGTAAAAACCCATTGGAAAGCCCTAAGAAGGAAAAAGAGTACAGCTACTAATAGGTTACATGATTTCAATTTGGAAGTGTTAAAATATTACATGGAAAGAAAGTAATACTAATACATTCTAAAAGATTACAATACAACATTGAAGTCCTAAGTGGTGTTGTCCCCATTCATCTCATACGATCATCATGTTGCCTCTCGTATTGCAATGCGTGTGCTTGGCATCTCAGCTCGGCTAAGTCCCAATCATACTTCTCAACACAAAACGACATCGTTTTGGCCCGATTCCAATGGTAACTTTAACCAATTCCGGGGCGGTTGTTCCGGTTCCACGGTTCTGAATCCGACGCGAATCCAGGCGGTTCCGGTTCCGGTTCCGGTCCCGGTTCGGTCCCGAATCTCAAAACTTGTATTTGGATTCGATTCGCACGGGGGCGGTTCCGGTTCCGAATCAGTTCCGGCCCGGTTCCGGTTCCATTCGGTTCCGGGTAGATTCGCCGGTTCGGGTATATTCGGATTCGGTGGCCACCATTAGTATATATTATGGTTGGAAACCATATAATATAAATGGTGAAGGTTATTACATGAATATAGTTATGAACTATAAGTTATAAGTTTTGAATTCAAATGTAGTTATTACTAGATTAAATGAATTTAATGATAAAACTCCACAGTCGAAATATTACGAACTACGAGTCTAAGTAACGAAGCCGACTGGTTAGAGAAACCCGTAACAATTAACTGTTGAAATCTGGGGATGAACTGTCAGGGTTAGAATGCTATTCAGAAATACCGGATCTAGTTAGTCATGGAGACTGACTCATGGTGTTATTATTGTTTAGATAGTACGACAGACAAAGGCGCTTGACGAGCTAGGGTTTTGCGCATCTTGGTTTATGGTGTACGGTATGTGGACGGTTTTGATCTAGATTTTCCCAAGTATCCCTCGGGTCCAAACATTATTTGGTGTGTTAAGAATTCTATGTGTATGCTCATATGCATGTATGTGTGTTGAACTGTATAATGATTGTTATTATCCC
Source organism: Limonium bicolor (assembly GCA_023374045.1). Lineage (NCBI taxonomy): Eukaryota > Viridiplantae > Streptophyta > Magnoliopsida > Caryophyllales > Plumbaginaceae > Limonium > Limonium bicolor. The sequence continues at coordinate 13,944,487 of CM041778.1, read as the reverse complement.
GTTATTACTACTGACGCAAATGCCCATCGAGCTAATATTACGTCGACTATAGATCGACTTATATAAACATACATATGCATTCAATGTGATAAAATGATGGTTACTTAATATAATACCCTTAGTATTTAATTATGTATATAATTACCTAAGTAAAATACTTAGGTATGGGATACTACACTGTCGGTCTCTAGAGCATGGATCTAAAACATGAATACGACCTAGATCATTTCTACGTATGCGTAAGACCCACTGGGCAGCTAAGTAATAAAATGTATTCTCCATAAAACTAAGAGTATATCTTAGAAAATGATTAAGACACTTAATCCTATGAGAGAATTGGTATGTGATGAGGAGAGGAATCCAGTGTAGTTTACGAACTACCTAGTTGCGCATTTGTGATCACTGAGGGATACTCGATCGGGTTCCACTCCAGGAAATTCACAACGAGCCTAAATTAGATCATGGGTCAGATGGTACCTACTGTTGGTACATGGCTACGGCCTTTCTATGGACGCCTTCGAGGCACAGTAGAAGACCGGAGGCCTCCAGACCTCTGAAAAACATGAGCCATTTGTGTGTACGGGAGGACTACTGTCCATTTAAAAGATTAATTCGGGTTGTCCAACATGACACCCAACTGGTATTTAAGTAAACATGGTGAGTTGGATGGGGCCTTGAAGGGTGAATATAATATAAGTATGAAGACCATTCACTATAAAGCGATTATTCACTTTATTGCAATTATTCGATACACTCGTTTATGCAAACTGTGATGTGGAAGGTAGTGATTTATGGTTGGATGGCTTGTGTTTCGCATGATTGTTACACTATTATTTGTAACTGTAAACTGGTAAAGGCATGTAACCAATCTAATATCAAGATGGTTAATTATAACTAAGTGACCAATAGGGTCTGAGTGCAAACCTAGCATACTCAGGTTTATCACTGAGCCTCACAGCAATGTGCAGGTCGTGATCATGGTCGAAGCCGAAGGGCGGGAACTGGGTAGTTAGTGGTTTTGTTTTATTTACCGCACATGGAATTCACTTGTATAGTTATGTTGGGCTTCGGATTGTAAGATGGTACTGTTGTATATAATCAAGGATGGGTAGACGCTCACTTGTCATCGGATATGGTTATGGTCTTAGTATGATGTATAGGATTAATCTCGTTATCACTGCGGTTTGTATCGTTGTTTATTCTGTTGATGTATTAGTTTCTGCTTTGTTACTCGCATGGGCGAGTAATGGCAGGTGACACCCAAGTGAGAATTAATATTATTGTTTATACTTCTGTTGTAAGACGTTTTAATTATGCTACGTGAGGGATTATTACGTGTTATCGAGAGGGGTGTTACAAAAGACTCTAACACGCCATACAAGTATGAAAATTTGTTGGATTCATCCAAAACTCCACTGTACCCCGGGTGTGACCCTACAAAGTTAAGCAAGTTGAGTGTCGTCCTCAAGCTATTCAACTTGAAAATGAAATATGGCTGGAGCGACATAAGTTTCACTGCCCTCCTAGAACTATTGAAAAACATTCTTCTGGTGGACAACGTTTTAACAACGACTATGTACTCAGCCAAAAAACTGATGTGTCCAATGGGTATGGAGTACCAGAAAATTCATGCTTGTCCAAATGGTTGCATGTTGTTTTGGAAATCGGATGAATTTGTTGAAAGCTGTTCAGCATGTGGAGTGTCACGGTATCTGAAGAAACAACAAACTTACATCAGCGGTAGTAAGAAAGGTTCACCGGCTAAGGTACTGTGGTACCTGCCCATCATTCCATGGTTCAGAAGTTTGTTCTCTGTTGAGAAAGACGTAGAGAATCTTCAGTGGCATTTAGTTCACAGGAAGAAGGATAGCAGATTAAGACATCCCGTTGATGCACCACAATGGAGAAACATAGACATAAAATTTCCTGAGTTTGGTAACGAACCGAGAAACCTAAGGCTAGGCTTGTGCACAGATGGGATGAACCCTTACGGTACTTTGAGTAGCATACACAGTACCTAGCCTGTGCTTTTGGTTATTTACAATCTACCACTGTGGTTATGCATGAAACCAAGACACATCTTGTTGTCTTTGTTAATATCGTGTCCAAAGCAACCGAGCAACAAAATTCATGTATTCCTACAACCTTTGATAGAGGATCTACAACTCTTGTGGAATGAAGGGGCTACGGTTTACGGCTCATTCAGCAAAGAGTACTTCAATTTGCGTGCTATGTTGTACTGCACAGTCAATGATTTCCCCGCCTATGGTAATCTTTCAAGCTATTCAATCAAGGGGGCGTTGGTGTGTTATATGTGGTGAAAACACTTGTAGCATTCGCTTGAAACATAGTGGCAAAAACATGTACATGGGCCACCGAAAATGCTTCTAAAGGACATAAGTACTGAAAGATGGCGAAAGAGTTCGATGGGAAAACTGATCACAGCGTAGCGCGCCAGCCTTTGACAGGTACAGAGATTTACAAAAAGTTGGATAATATTGTCAACAAATTCGGGCCGCCAACCAAAAGTGGTGAAAAAAGCGTTTGGAAAAAGAAATCAATATTTTGGGAACTCTAGTACTGGCAGCATCTAGAGGTTAGACATTGTAGTGATGGGATGCATGTCGAGAAGAACGTGGGTGAAAGTATCACTAGCACCCTTTTGAACATAAAAGGAAAGACAAAGGATCATTTGAAAGGAAGGAAAGATTTAATTGAGTTGGGCATACACACCGAGCTTGGCCCGCAAGATCATGGAAAATGCATATTCTTGCCTCCTGTCTGTCACACTCTGTCTAAAGAAGAGAAATATAGTCTATGCAGTACCCTTTACAATATCAAGGTGCCTTCAGGATACTCCTCAAACATAAGAAGCCTAGTGTCGATGACAGATTTGAAATTAGTAGGAATGAAATCTCACGATTATCATATCCTACTTCAAGAATTTTTTGCCAATTGCATTGTGTGGGATCTTGCCGGATGCTGTTAGACACACAATCACAAATGTCAATGTCTTCCTAAAATCTATTTCATCTAAGGTTCTTGATGCGGACACTCTGACTAAACTACTAAAGGATCTTCTTGTGACAATTTGCCAACTGGAGTTGTATTTTCCTCCCTCGTTCTTCGACATAATGATACATCTCCTCGTGTATCTTGTAAGAGAGATTCTGATGCGTGGTCCTTTGTACCTTCGATACATGTAACCGTTCGAAAGGTACATGGGTGTCTTGACGAAGAAAATGAAGAACCGTCAACACCTAGAGGGTAGTAGTATAGAGGGCACTGTCACAGAGGAAGTTGTAGACTTCTGCACCAATTACCTAGAAGGTATCGATACCATTGGACTTCCACGTTCTAGACACGAGGGCAGATTTAAGGGTGTTGTCACGGTTGGACGGAAACTGAAAAGAATTAATATAGACACTCATAACAAAGCTCATTTAGTTATGATGAGTCATCTTGAAGATGCTGAACCATACTTTGATGAACACTTGTGCGTTTTAAGAGCACAATATCCACACATGAGTGACGTTAGACTACAAAATGAGCAAAATAAGACATCTGTCATATGGTTCAAAGACAGAGTGTTGTCCGATCAGTCCACAAATGTGCCTGAATTGATTAAAGTAATTGCATTTGGACCAAATCTGGATGTAATTTCTTATGAGGGGTACGATCTCAACAGATTCACCTTTTTCATAGAACGTCAGGATTGCAAGTTAACAAATCAAAACAATGGTGTAGAGCTTGAAGCTTATCAAGACTTATATGACATCAGAGGTGTGGAACACAGTCCAGTCTCAGTAAAACAATCATATTTTAGTGTTATACAAGACATCTGGGTATTGGACTACAACAACTACGAAATGTGTGCTTTCCGGTGTAACTGGGTTGACAACAATCATGGCTACCGTGAGGAGGAGCATGGTATGAAACTGGTTGATTTGTCTAGAGCTACTACCACGGTTGAGCCATTCATTGTTGGGACAAAGGTTAAGCAAATATTTTATGTAATTGATCCCTGTAATCCTAGATGGTTTGTGGTGCTTAAAGGGAGAAGAGGAATAGTTGGTGTGGATGGTGTGGTTGATGAGGATGAGGTTGATACAGAAGATGAACCTCCAACTGTTCCTATTTCATTAGAAGAAGCTGAGGTAACAGGTCATCGTGAGTATATACGATCAGACCATAACGAAGGAATGTGGATTGAGAGATAATGGTGTATGTAAGTTATTACCATTAAAATTTATAAGTAATTAACAATCTTTTATTTCTTGCTTGTATATGACCATTGTTAAATTTTGTGTTTTTTGTGTCATTATGAAATGCTTAATTTTATTTCAATCCTTGCAGGCATGGCTGAATTTCGAGTTATTTTACCGCGAGTTCGAAGATGAGCAGCAAAGGGTACCGGTTCCTTCTACCAGTGCCGCTACTGTTGCTGGCCCATCTACATCTGTTGTTGTTGTTGGCCCTTCTACATCTGCCACTACTGCTGATGCCCCTTTCATGAGTGCACCTTCTACGAGTGCTACTCAAAGACCCAAGGTAGAGGCTCGACCCGTGGGCTGAAGCTACAGAAACTGGATGAGATCAATCTTGTCTAGGACAAGTATGGTAGGTATTATGGGGGCAGCAGGTCAGAGTTCTCTAGTATGCTAGGGACTCTGGCCAGATCACATTGCTCATCAACCACAAATGACCACAAGTGTAACACCCCTACCGTTAATCCTATGCTTACCGTCTAATCGTCCTGTTAATCCTACTACGTCGCAGCGGAAATACTACTCCTACTACGGCGGGTGATACAACGCCGCTAACCGCCCATACGGCTAGCAAGGCTTACACTGTCTACAGTTACAGTCTGATGCCTAAGTATACCGAGTTACTACATTTCATACCGAATACAAAAGATAACATACTTACATTGCTGGATTACCGAGTATTCAAAGTATTTAATTACATCCCTTTTCAGACTCCCAAAAATAATGAGTTTCTACCAGCTACTCATCTATACCCAATTACCATCCTTTCATATCCCAAAGGGTGTACCCTATGGTACACCGGCTAACCAAAAACCTACAGTCGTGTACAACATAGTACACCATTCACAATTCACCAATTACAGACAAAAAGAAATTAAGCTTAAACTCTTCGTCATCTTCACCCGTCTCGAGGACCTGCGTGTAGTAAAAACATCGCCCCAAGGGGCTCAGCAAAAGCTGCGCATGAACTCCGCATATACCGCGTGCTAGCTAGGGCACGCCGACTATTTAAGGTCGACTCTACATGCAGATCATTAATTTCATACATACACGTTTACATACATCATACAATCATGCTCAATACAATACACAATCCAATACACAATACAACAACACACACAATACTTACCTTCACAAGGGTTAGCCAAATTACGCATTCGGGTTAATCGGAATGCAATTTGCTCTTTTACTCATTACACATTACTTACTCTTACTTTACTTACCTACTTTACCATACTTGTTTACTCATTCTTACTTACTTACTTTTACTCATGTTAAGTCGGTATGACCTCCGGCCCGGGGACTACTCCGTCTCACCACCGGGATTTACTTGACTCACTAATCCGGGATGCTACCCATTTAAAGGTTGGGCCGCGGACCAGTTAAAGAGTCAGGAATTGGATCCAACCTCTTGTGTCTCTGCATCCTCACGCGTGGCCGAAACTATATCGGACTTCTACTCATTCCAATTTAATTACCAATTTAAGTTAGATTGGTTAGCTTGTTAGTAATCAGTTAGAAGTCCAATCACAATCACATTCGGTCACAATACCATATATCATACATACATGCACTCATATTCATCCATACATTTCATGAATTATACAAACTATGATTTAAAGAAGATATGCAAACAAGGAACAATCTCATGATATTCACAGTAAGCATAATATATCCGATTCATGCGTTTATCTTATTTGGTGATCAATTAGCACACAACACACAATCAGAGTAACCAAGATAGCATACGGGGCATGAGGAATTCATACCGTTCACCGTTGTACTTGTATCCCAACTTTCCTCCGTGTTCACAATCCAAGTCCTATGACATACATACAATCGAGTGATTAATCTAACTATCATTAACTAAACTCGATTACTCTTACGTTTCCTAACTCATACTTACTATACCTTTACAATTCTTATACTTACATATGGTTTAATTACTCTTTATTACTTTTAAAACTTGTTTATACTCTTAATGACCTTTAAACATCCTTAATTAAGTCTTACTTATCTTATACTATCATTACCATTCACTTCCTTACCTTAAATCCCATTTAATGCACTTAATTTTACAATTTTTGGTTGGTCCGGGACCTTGTCCGGGTCTTAAGTCCCCGACCAACACATGGTCATAATCCTCGGGTGATTTTCAGCTATGGTCCGGGACCTTATACTTAAGATAAGTCCCGGACCTAAGGTTTTAGGAACTCTCGGCCGTTTTCTTGTAATGGTCCGGGTCCTTATACCAATCTTAACTCCCGGACCATAATTTGGGAATACTCTCGGATGGTTTATTAGGGGTGGTCCGGGTCCTTGCCCTGGACTTAAGTCCCGGACCACTCCTTTCTCTAACTCTCGGATACAATTTGCAGTATGGTCCGGGTCTTTGTCCGGGGACTAAGTCCCGGACCAACCTCTGTACTTAGCAGTTTTTAACATTTTCTTTATCTGTTGCAAACCAAACTTTGCCTAATTAATCCCCCATTGCTCCTACACTTAACCCCACTTATTTTAGCACCTAATTAAGCTCCTAAATATGTTTAAATCCATTGCTAACCTATTACTCCTTTTATGCTAATTCACTCACTTATTTTCTTAAGTTCTCATTTCAGCACTTACACTATCTTCTCTTAGTTGCATTATGCTACAGATTTTAGCTCTTACTTTCTCCATCTTTAGCTCCCTCTTCTAATGTCATTTCTAAAGCTTACAATGCATTAACTACCTCTCCTAAACTACCCACTAAACAGCTCAAATTAAAATCTGTTACAAGGACATACCTTTACCTAGTTTCTTAGTTTTTAAGTGTTCTAGTTCTAGGTAAATTTTGACATGACCTCCCCTAAATTCTTACATTCTCACCACATGTTTTATCTCACAAACACTACCCATTTCACCTGTTTATAAACACAACAATATACACAACTCTCCAACACAATACTACACATTAAACACCATTAAATTCCTGCACTCAACATCTAATTCCCTCTAGGTTTCAACAAGTTTTAAATTGTCTTTTAAGCTCCCAAAACAGTTTAGATCTTCTTCCTCATTACACTACTACTCATTACCATTTTCGATATACATTCAAAAGCTACTAAAATCTGTTACATAGAACATTTACAAGTCTACAAATGTGAGCCTCATTTACCTTGTTCTTCTTCTAGTTTCTCTTTTCTTCTTCTTTCTTCTTCCTTCTTCCTTTTCTCTCTCTCCACTGATTTGTAGATTAAATTCTCTAACACTACAGCCCATATATACACACCATTTTAATACCAATAACCCTTAACCATTCTTTAAAAGCCTTAAGGTAAGTTTTAGGGTTTAGGAATTCATTACCTTGCAAATGATGAGATGGAGTTTAGGACAGCTCAAGAACAAGATTTCTCACCCTCCAAGAATGCCAAAACCGGCTAGAACACAAGGCACCAACAAGGGTTTAGTTTCAAATTTCGTTTTGCCCACAAGGGCTAGAAAAAGATGAGGTTTCAAGAATATTTTTACCTCAAAGTAACAAGGAGATGGAGGTGGTTTAATGGTGGTCTTGAAGCTCCAAAGCAAGAATACCCATGGGGATGAAAGTGCTTGTTTTCGAATTTTGGAAAGAGAGGAATACTCTCCTTGATGAGAGGAAGACAATGGTGTAGTTTTTGTAATTTTTGGAGAAGGTTTGATGGGTTAACAAGAGGAGAGAAGGTGAGGTTTTTTGTGAGTTCCTCATTTTCTCCATTGTTGTCGCCTGCTTGGGGAAGAAGAAGAGAATAGAGAAGGAGAGGGAGTGGTGCTGTACGCAGAGCATGTGAGGAATGAGGAGATAGGAGAGAGAATAAGGTAAAGTAAGTTTACTTTTTACTTTTTAATTGCTTTTGTCTTTTGTAAATGAAAAGGGAGTTGAGAGTGTGAGTGAGGGGCATAAATCGGCTGCACCCAGCACCCATTATGGGTTTTAAAATTTTATTTACAATATTGGACACACTAGTTTGGGTTATTTATGTTTCTACCCCACACAACTTCCCGTTTTTGACAGATTTTACTATTTTCTTGTTTTATCGATTTTATTGGTCCTAGACCTTCACTAATATTTATTAATGATTGTTTAGTTGACCAAAATTGTTACAAGTCTATTTGACCCGCTTAAAGTCACGTTTTCCGGTTTCCTCGAAAAACGCGCTTTAAGGTTCGTTAGTGTTTTTAATCCGTTTTAAGGATCCGTTTTCTTCGGATTTGTTTCCTCATGATTATTTAGACTTAATTAAGCTTCTAAAACACTTATTAGCCTAATTAATCACTACTTTTAATTATGGGGTATTTCAATCCTAAAAGAAGTTAAGGAGATCATCTAGAAGAAGGTGCAAGAACGATACAAGATCCCAGACAAAGTGAAGAAGACCGTTCTTTCTGCGGTGGGCGGCAAAGCTATATCATTCCGCCACTACTTAGTGGACAACTGGATCACCAGGGTGCCCCCACGTGAGCCTCCGACGTATGTCATGTACAATGGCATGATCACCGAAGAGGAGTAGAGGAATTCCTTGAGCACCACTCGACCCCTGAGTTTAGGGTATGTTTGTGTGTACTCTTTTTTGATTTAATTCTCATAATGTTTTATCCCTAATTTTCTAATTTATTTTCTATTGTACTGTCTTAATAGCAAAGACAAGAACAAGCACGGCAAAATCGTGAAGCTAATCTCTACCCCTACATCATGGACGAAGGGGATATGTGGGTAACCTCGATCAATGGAAAGAAGCTTGTTTGCTAATGCAGAGGAACGAGGATGACAGTGAATGCCCAATCGAGGATGTCTTTGAGGCGGGTAGGGTGCAGACGTACCTACTGGGACGCCAGACGATGACCAGTGAAGGTTAGAGGATATTTCCTCATGCTGTGACAGAATAACTGGCTAACCAAATTGTAAGTGTTTGGAAGTAGGTGTTAAATAATTTACTTATATACTCAAGTGTTTGTTGATCTTAATTTTCATGCTAACTTCTTTAACAATTGGATAGTATGAAGTGGCACATAGAGGAGAAGTAGACTTACACGCTCCTCCATCTCAAGACGACGCTCTCAATTAAGCGCTTGGGAGGAAGGATCAGCCGGGGCATGTTAGAGGATTTGGGGGAGAAGTGCATCAGAAGCACGTATTCCCGCCATCTACTAAGAAGGGTCAGATGAATGCTACTGACATCGAGGCGATGGTAGAGCGTAAGTTCGCTACAGAGCGCCAAGCTAATGAGGAGAAACTAGCTGTTGAGCGCCAAGCAAATGAGGAGAGGTTGGTTGCTGAGTGCCGAGCTTACAAGGAGAGGCTGCAGTAAGCGTTGGATGCGATCACACATGTGACTACTTAGGAGCAGCATGATCCTCCTCGACCATCTTTGTCGTCCAGTTGTGCTCCGCCCGCTGACCTGTACCCATTTGCCAACATCCAGGTTAGCTTTGTTTAACTATTTTTCTCCTTAAATAAAGTCCTTTGAATAGTATTAAACTGGACGCACTTATTTATTTCACGCAATATCTATGTCTACTAAAGGAGCAAAAAAATTGGGAAAATTCACAAGATACCACTGTTTAAGTTTCTAATTCACAAAATACCACTGTTTTTTTCGTAATTCAGCTTTAAACATGCTTAAACATTGTCCAAAATTGATGAAACTTTACATGGACGATGCTAAAGTGTTATATTTGGTCCAATATCAAATTTGAAGTTTTTTAAGCTCATATGTGACATGTGGGACCCAATGAACATGTGACTTGTTCATTGGGTCCCACATGTCACATATGAGCTTAAAAAACTTCAATTTGATGATATGGACCAAAATATAACACTTTAACATCGTTCATGTAAAGTTTCATCAATTTCGGACAACGTTTAAGCATGTTTAAAGCTGAATTACGAAAAAAAGTGGTATTTTGTGAATTAGAAACTTAAACAGTGGTATCTTGTGAATTTTCCCAAAAAATTTTGTCTCCAAATACCATTAGACGGGCACCCTGTAGATGTGGCATACAGGACGGTGTTGCCATCAGATCCACTCACGCTCATCAGTTTTGTACGTCTACCCGCATTCTACGCGCGTGTGACCTTGAACTTGATAATCGATGGATTTGAGAATGCGTACCTTCCATTGACATTTGACAACAAATGCACGCTGATTGAAGCGAAGAGAGAGATATATTGCCCTGGCCAGCATGTTATATTGTTGTCACCGATGAGGTAAGACTGTTTGACAACCATTTAGTATCTAATAAAATCCATTATGTAGCCTTAAGTGTATAATATAATCCAGTATAGATCCCTGAGCTTCCTCGCCGCGTATCCCGACCCAGAGAAGAGATCAGCGTGCCGGTGGGTCCTGTCCGTGCAGACGTTATATTGTGAGTGGTTTAAACTGTGTAAAATAAAAGAAAGAAATTAAAACTCAAAATAAACGTCGGGCTGCAACATCCCGGTCGTGTAGTATAGTGAAATGTAAGCGACCGGATGTCCAACCGTGGGACTAATGTACAATAATGTACCTAAGTGTGTCACAAGAGGGGGATTAATTGACTTGTAATATAAATAAAAAGGAAAGATCAAATAAACTAATTAAACAATAAATTAAATGGAACTCTGGGTCAGGTTATTATAATCTGCATAATTAAGCTATCTCTACTGGTTAATAATTTGGCAAGGTCCTATTATTTTCTTAAGGTCCGATGAAACTCATAAGAACTCGTTTACCTGTAATGCAAGTTCCCTGAAAACTCAAGCAAATGCCTGTAAACGGCAGAGGAGTATTGAGGAATTACATTTGCAACTGGTACTAACTTAAACGATGAAATAAGTTTCCCCAATTTTTACGGCTTAATTACCCATCTGCTTAACCGATGAAATTAAAAACAGACTTAGTAATGCATTTAATAATTCATGAGATTTATTAAATAGGCGAGATAACCTTTAAACGTAACAAACTGTATATAAATAAACCAGTAAACATATTGCATAATTAATACAAACACATAATAACCATTCCCAGAGCGTACGTATTCTAGCCTAACAATTAATAGATAACAGAAAACAAGTAATAGAATCATCTGTAATCATCCGGCTCGCTTGCTATTTTGTATACGTAGACTAGGGTAATATGGTGAAAAGTGAAATAAAATGGAGAAGCGGAAGGAGAGAAATGAAGATAACGTGTGATGTGTGGTGAAGTGGTATGTGATTGATTGAATGGGTGGTCAATGTATTCTGAAAGGAGAAGGTACGTGCGTTTTATATAGAGGAAGCGAAGGTTTTGAAGATAGACAGACGCGTTAGCAAGTTGAAGAATGGATTGAGGCGGTGGAAAGAGCTGGATAAGATTTGCTCACTGATTGCTCATTTATTGCAGGGGACAGAGTTCACGCGTGAGGAAAATAGCGCCGACTGGTAATGAATATGGTAGCAAGTTGCAGACAGGTCGACGCGAGGAAGAAACGGAGAAGAAAACTGTCGCATTTCATTTTAGTGACATCCGCTTCGTGACCTCTCTTGCGTCCGCCTCAATATCATGCGGACTCCACTGCTGGTGACCTGAGTCTTCCGCTTGGCTACCGCCCAAAAATGAAGCGGTTGCATGCATGTCTTCGTCCGCCTCCCAGACCGCCTAAGAATGAGCGGTTGCATGTCTTCGTCCGCCTGCTTATTAGGCGGTTGCAGGGGCGGACACACCCCTGTTTGTGTGCTCCATATGTGACTCTCTTCTACCGGCTCTAGATTCTTCGTTTGGACCCCGTTTTCTGAGCCGTTTGCGTCTATGCGTTCGTCTCTTCGTCTACTTCACTCCCGGCTTGGTTTCCTCATGTTTTAAACCAATAATTATGTGAGATAAACAATAAAACATAAACTAGAGGAAAACTAACCGAAGTGGAGAATGAGCAAGAAAAGTGCTAATATTATATATGAAATACACCTATAAAACATGCTCATTTGGACACTTATCAGTCCGCAGTACAAAGGTATGTTCTAGATAAATGTTTAATGTTACTATAATAATCAATTAGTAATTATCTTTACATTCTTATGCTTTATTGTTTGTGTGTGAAGGGTAAGAATCCAGTGACCCAGGGTGCAAAATGTAAGAATTCAGCGCCCTGGGCTCGCACCAGGACTTCTGAGGCGCCGACGAGTAGGTTCTCACTGCCAAAAAACATATCAAACACTTGGGGCCTCGTCAGATCAATCTCTACGACAAGATCATTGCGAGGTCACCTCAATGTATCAACTTCGTGATGACGCTTCCAAAGTCAATGTTTCACTATGAAGAAGATATGACCACAGCGATCAACTTTGGGGACATCAGAGAGATGATGTGTGGAGATTACCTGAACATTAACATTATTCAAGCTTATCTAAAGCAAGTGTTCTTTCCTTATACTATAAAAACATATAGAAAAAGTATCTATGAAGTTGCATTGGCTAACTTTTATAGTACATGTGATATAATAGAGGTCTACTTGAGAGATGTCATGAGAAGAACATCACCTCCATTTCTACGGTGTGCCAGGAGCGTTTATCGTTCGACTCGGTCACTAAGGACCCGGGAGGTTTTGTGAATACATGAAGCATTGCTTCAATGTTGTTGATGAACAGAATAAATTATTTTTGCTAATGCCATATCACCAAACGTGAGTTCTCATATAAATTTACAAACTATTAGCTAACTTTTTTACCTTCATTTCTTATTTCATTTTGTATTTGAAATTGTAGCCACCACTGGGCTTTGATTATCTTTTGCGCTGCCACCGCTTCTCCTCGTTCTAGATCCACTAGGGAAGTGGACAGAATTCAACACTGAAGACTTAATCAAATCGTAAGTCTGTATTACTGCTTAATTGTTTGTAGGTTTTTTTGAACCAAAATTAATTACTCATTCATTTTGCTTAACGCTTTTGTTAATATGTGACAGCTGTTACAAAGAAACCCCTCAGGGAGAGTTTGGTGACATGACAGTCACATACATCAAGGTTTGGTAATTCATTTATTTCATTCATGTTATTTATCGTTTTACAATTGTTTTACACTTGTGAATTTTGGTGATTTAGTGCCCTATCCAAAAGGATTCTAGGAGTTGCGGGTACTACGTGAAGCGGTAAATGTACGAGTTTTGTGGGTACTTCCTATCATTTCAGAAATCTGAAGACAAGGTAATACGAACATTGTTTTGTATTTAATTCTTTGTGCAGATAGTTCGTGTCTTTATCTTAATCTCATTATGTGTTCCATTCCTTTTCTTGTTCCAGATTAAAGAGCATTTTTCCTAATCCTCAACTTATAGTGCAAAAGACTTGTATCATGTCAGAGAGAGCATGGCTATAACACCCTGGATTTTGCCTTAAAAAATAGCTTAAGAAATTACGAATCTAACGGCGAAAACGGCTTCGAAAACGGACTTCAAATGAGTCCTAAACGTGCAAAATAAGGTTGGTCCAAACTTGTGTCTAGACATTAAAGTTCAGATGCAAGCCAGAAAGTTAAACCGCGGAAAACCATATGTCCGAACTTGTGTCAGGACATTGATGTTCGGACATAAGTCGAGAGTTGAAAAATCTGAAATCCGATGTTGTCCGAACTTGTGTCCAGACTTTGAAGTTTGGACACAAGTCGAGAGTTTGAAAGACTGGAGAACACAGCGTCCAAACTTGTGTCTGGACTTTGAAGTTCGGACACAAGTAGAGTTTCAAAAGCCCGAATATTCTGTTACGCGTGTTCGAACATCGGTCCGAACATGAAAGTTCGGACGTAAGTTGAGACTTGCAAGTCGACCTCGTCCTCGCACACTGTCTGAACATTGATGTTCGGACAGAAGTTTGGACACAACTAAATCTACGAAATCAACATTAACTTTTGGGGCCTGTCCGAACATAGATGTCCGGACGGACGTTCGGGCAAGTACTGAAATGCATTTTAAGTGCCAAAATAGACTAACATTAACATTAAACTGAACTCAATAATACTATAAAAGATGGAAAACTATTCCAACAGGCTTATATCACCATTTAACGCCAATAAATCAATGTATAAAACTTAACCGTAAACATAGTTTCCAAGAGAGTTAAACTAAATCAATTCATCTCAAAAGTTAACAAAGTGCAGCGGAAATGAAAAATCCAACTAGGTGTTACCTCTATCCATAGAGTGCTCAGGCTTAAAAACAACCAAATAATCCAATGTTTCCAACATTGTAAACCAAAAGTATTTTTAACATCACAAACCAACTTAACAATCTACAGTCTTAATCTGGTCGTCCTAGGCTATGTGATAGCGCATCCCATTCCCTAAATCAACCATAAGTACCTGTGATCAGAAATGACAATAGAAAACGCGAAGGGATCGTGCAAATCAGCAAAACTGAGTAAACATTGCCTCAACTTGTAAAATACGTTTTGAAACTCATTTTACATTTATAAAAACAACATGTCACACTATATGGTAAACAACTTCGCCAACTCCAATTCACCATTAACAAAACATTTCAGGGGAGAACTTTCAAGGAATCAAATTAATTGGTATACGCGAACGACACCCAATTCGGGGTCACAACAAATAGAATCCCAACTTCCACAATACCAAAGGAGTAGATCATTAGATCTTAACTGCAAGTATGTCTGCAGGAAAAAAATATGAATATCCATGGGGTACATTGTACCAATAATTTCACGGGGCACATAAGGCACCAACAATATACACAGGGCACCAAAAGCACCAACAGGCCAACAATCAATCCAGAGAAAGCCTCCCAAAACTTTTTACCACAATAGTTATAAAATTCTTTGCACCAGAACACACGGGGGAAAATAATTCCTAACTTCCACAATATCAAAACCACAGTAATTCCAATCCATCGATATTCATAAAACGTAGAGGTAAAGAATGTTGAGCACAACATTTACCTGGATACGCTCACGGCCACAAATCACTCAGCAAGATCAGTAGTAGCGTCCGTTAGGGAACTCGGAGTCTAGAATTGTAAGTAGAAACACAATCAGAAACTACTCAAATACCAACAAAATATTATCTAACCTTACCAATTGCTTTCCCTTACCCTTCTACCTAATCCGGCACCATAGGAGCAGCCTAACGGCGATGGAAAAATAAGAACGTGAATTTGAGAAGGGTTAGGAGCTTGAAGAAAGAGAGGAGCGTGATAACAGTGTGTTGAAGAAGAAGAAGATGACGATCGTGATACTGATCGTGTAGTTAAATAGGGAATAAATAGAATAATAAGGAGGTTTATAATAATTAATTAATAAGTACTTCTAATTTAAGGAAGGAAGAGTTAGTAATCAGCATTGCAAAGTAATATAGAAGGTAAATTAATAATTACTACAACAATAACAATTTGAAAGTTAAGTAAATGAGTAACGTTAAAACGGTGGAAGGATCTAGATTCATGAGTTAGAAAAATAAGGGATTTCATTTAATTAATAATCCAAAATAAGAGGAAACTAGTTAATTGTTAGGAAAAGGAAGAGGATGAATAATTATTTGTGAGAGGGATGATTTCAAATTAAATGAATAATTACTTGAATAAATGGATAAGGATGAGTGGAGTTCGTGAAAGAGTGGAAATACATTTGACATTTAATATAATTTAGAAAGGAGAAAGATATTTAGGAAGAAGCAAAATTCAACTTGTGTTCTTGATATAACAATAATAATAATAATAATAATAATAATAATAATAATAATAATAATAAAATAATAACAACAGTAATAATAATACTCATTTATTAAAGGTAGTAAAATCTGATTTGAACTCTCAAAACTAGGAGATCATAGTAACGTTATTCGAGTTTGGATAAATAAGTAAATACATATACTCATATGATGTTGGTGAAAAAAAAGGAATTAAAGTCGTTGTAATTGTTTGGAAATAAGATGAATATATAGCTTCTATGGGCCTCTATTAATATCATTTCCGACTATCTATATTATAGAGTCATATCCACTCCGACTATACATTAATTTATTCCTATGCCAAAATTCACTGGTATTTCAATGGTAGCCTTATTTTTTTAGAATGGATTGGTAGACTAGCTAGCTTTTTGTATATATTGTAGTGGGATGAAACTGAAATGATCACATTTAGTGAACTGCTAGCTGTAACAGATTCTACTGTATTACAATATTGTTTTTTTTTTTTTGTTGTAACAGATTCTGATGTAACAGATTCTGTTGTATGCAAATTGCTTTTTTGTTGCTGTAACAGATTCTGCTGTATTGCAATGTTTTTTTGTTGCTGTAACAGATTCTGCTGAATCTGCTGCTGTAACAGATATTCGATCTGGTATATAATAAAGACGTGATCTGTTACAATTGTGCGCAGAGAATGAATATATTTTGTTTCTATTTGATTCAGGTGTTACAATTGTGCAGTTTCTGCACATCTGTTGCATATATGTTGTAATTCTACACTCTATTGCAATTGTATAGCTATGTAATAAAAAAACGAAAGAAAAAATGCTTTAGATTATGGTTATTGGTAAAACCGTAATCTGAAGTGGAGACTTTACATTACGGTTATTGGTAAAACCGTAATCTAAAGTCCATTGGCGTGCGCGCCCAAAGGACTTTAGAGTACGGTTTTACCAATAACTGTAATGTAAAGTCCCTGACACGCAGGACCAGAAATGGGCCTTTAATTATAGTTTTAACCATAATTAAAGACGTCTCTATCTTAGGTGACACCCGCGTTGACTACGGTCTAGAATCGTAATTATACACGGTTTTGGACCGTAATTAAATGCTTCCGTTCCACCAGTGTAACCAGCCCAGATTTTGATGACTTGGGGTTCATATTCTTCAATGGGGAGGTTCGGATCTATCGCCTTCATTGCCAGCAGTCTGTGTTGGAAGTGCCATGGTGCTCGTATCCTCCTCTGAAGTAAACTGAAAGGTGAATTTGTTTTCCCCCACTTTTGTGACTCGAAAAAGGATTTTGGTTTCGAGATATAGACCATGACATTTTGTAGCAGTCTTGCTCCTATTCGAGTTTGGCTCCATATTTTACCAAACATGGCTTTATAAATATGGGAGAATTGTGTCCATTATCAAGCAAGCTTCTTCGACTGATTTGGTTTCTGCAGGGTGAAGATAAAGACGGGAGCAATTTGAGATTATAGAATCCATGGAATGGGCGGTACTAAAATAGGGGCCAAACTTTTGGATCATACTACTAATGATTGTTACTGACCGATTGTGGTTGGGATGGTACATATGAGAAAGATTAGAGGGGGGGGGAGATTTGGTTAGCTGGTCTATAAGATTGTCTGGGAGAACTTTACAAATCTCCGGGGACGCAACCGGCATGCAGAAGGTGGGATGCTCGAAAAAAACCCATCGGCTGGAATTAATGAGACTAGCACCCCCATAATATCGAGAGAGAGTGTGTGAGTAGGGGTAATGCTAAAAGTTTCCTATCCTCACCTGCATCCATTGTAGCATGAGGGGACGTAAACCGGTGATAGTAACTCCTTTGATGAAGATGACGCCAAGCTCGAGGGAATCTGCATGACGACTCCAAGTGGAACACTGCTCCACTGTCTATTTTCTGACATTCCTAGCGACAGCATGATTTGAAACTATGGGGTAGCTTTTAACCACAAGAAGCGGGAGCGGGGATAGATACGGGTGAAGATTGTGGGACAGAGAGTGTATTTCCGTCAATTGACGGAAACAATCTGAATCGCTAAAAAATAAGTGATAGAATTAAACGATCATGATTAAACTAAATCAAAACTCATGTGAAATATTTAGTCAAACTCACACTCACGCCCTCTATTCCTCTCTAGTCTACAGTTACTGTCATTGTTTTTAACAAAATATTATTAATCAATTACAATTATTTTTTATACTAATATACCAAGTCGGCATGATAATTTTATATTAATATTTTTCTTCTTCTATGTAGAATATCTTAATAACATAATTAGTTATAATCCTTATACTATTTTCGTAATTATACAAAACTTTTTCATGACATTATACATGTATACAAGGCTATTGTATAATAGTTCTTTTAATCTTATACTATTTGTTGTTTATACAAACATGTAAAAATGGAACATATATCAATTCAATATACATGCCTTAATCAATTAAATCAAATTTTAAATATTACTAATATTAAAATCACTAAACTAATATTTATGTTTTTTTAAAAAAATTGTGTATAATGCTTATTAAAACCAAAGGTTAATGAATACATAAAATCGACTCCAACAACTTAGTTTATCGTTTTCAAACATTTACAACCTTCTGATTTATCAATCAATCAAGCTCTGTAAACAGAAAAATGCTAATAATATTCTTATACACAATGACTCATATGCGCGATAAAGGAAAAGATATATAACAGATAGTGTCATCTTTTCTATAATAGTGATGGAAACGATTATAAAAGGTTATGTATATGTTTCTAATCATTGGTGGAAATGTCTATAAGATATCATGGATATGTAAAAACCAGGGTTAATGAATATGTAAAATCAAATCCAATAACTCAATTATAAAGCAATGTAAATTAATAAAATGTTTAGAAAAAATTCTTATACACCACGGTTCAATATAAATGATAAAATGAAAAGATATAATTAGTGTCATCTTTTCTATAATAGTGATGGAAACAATTATAGAAGATTGTGTACACTTTTCTAATCATCAGTGGAAACGTTTATAAGTTAATATGGAGACGTAAAAACTATGGTTGACGAATACATAACAGTTAGTGTCATCTTTTTAATAATAGTGATGAAAACGATTATAGAAGGTTGTGTATATGTTTCTAATCATTGGTGGAAATATTATAAGATATCGTGGATATGTAAAAACCAAGGTTACAGAATATGTAAAATCGAATCCATAACTCAATTATAAAGCATTGTAAATTAATAAATGTTAAGAAAAAATTCTTATACACCACAGTTCGATAAGAATGATCAAATGAAAAGATATAATTAGTGTCATATTTTCTATAATAGTGATGCAAACAATTATATAAGATTGTGTACACTTTTCTAATCATCAGTGGAAACGTTTATAAGTTGATGTGGAGATGTAAAAACTATGGTTGACGAATACATAACAGTTAGTGTCATCTTTTTAATAATAGTGACGAAAACGATTATAGAAGGTTGTGTATATGTTTCTAATCATTGGTGAAAACGTTTATAAGATATCGCGGATATGTAAAAACCAAGGTTACCGAATATGTAAAATCGAATCCAATAACTCAATTATAAAGCATTGTAAATTAATAAATGTTAAGAAAAAATTCTTATATACCACGGTTCGATAAGAATGATCAAATGAAAAGATATAATTAGTGTCATATTTTTTATAATAGTGATGAAACCAATTATATAAGATTGTGTACACTTTTCTAATCATCAGTGGAAACTTTATAAGTTGATGTGAGACGTAAAAATTATGGTTGACGAATACATAACAATTAGTGTCATCTTTTTAATAATAGTGACGAAAACGATTATAGAAGGTTGTGTATATGTTTCTAATCATTGGTGAAAACGTTTATAAGATATCGTGGATATGTTAAAACCAAGGTTACTGATATGTAAAATCGAATCCAATAACCCAATTATAAAGCATTGTAAATTAATAAATGTTAAGAAAAAATTCTTATGCACCACGGTTCGATGAGAATGATCAAATGAAAAGATATAATTAGTGTCATCTTTTCTATAATAGTGATGAAAACAATTATATAAGACTGTGTACACTTTTCTAATCATTGGTGGAAACGTTTATAAGTTATGTGG
The DNA here is from genome assembly GCA_023374045.1 of Limonium bicolor. NCBI lineage: Eukaryota > Viridiplantae > Streptophyta > Magnoliopsida > Caryophyllales > Plumbaginaceae > Limonium > Limonium bicolor. The sequence continues at coordinate 13,924,406 of CM041778.1, read as the reverse complement.
AGACGTAAAAACTATGGTTAACAACTAGTGTCATCTTTTTAATAATAGTGATGGAAACAGTTATAGAAGGTTGTGTAAATGTTTTTAATTATCAGTGGAAACGTTTATAATTATTGTGAATACGTAAAAAAAGTTAAATGAATATGTAAAATTTGATACCCACAACTTAGTTTATCGTTTCTAGACATTTATAGCCTTCAGGTTTATCAATCAGTCAAGCTCTATAAACTGATAAATGCAATGATCGATGAGAATGGCCAAAAGAAAAGATATATAATAGTTTTAGTCATATTTTCGTTAATAGTGACGTAAAAGATTATAGAAGAGTATAAATGTTTTTAATCATCAATGGAAACGTTTATAAATTATAATGGAAATGATTATAGTATAGAGTTTGTAGTCTAAGGCTACGGTTGTCTGTGATCTTCTAATATGCTTCAATTTCTTTTTGAAAATCTTCAACATCACCCTATTTCAGGCATTAAACAACAAGCAATAACAGGCACAACCACTCGCAGGCTGGAACATAAAACCCTAAAATATGATCGGGTTAGTAAACTACCACAAGAAAATACATAAAACTCTAAGCCCCATAAAAGTAGACTATTGGGTAGTGGTTAACTCTCGGTGCTAACATTGACGAAAACGACTAACATTGTTAAAGACAATTGACACCGTTAAAAAAAACTAACACGACTAAAGATGGTTGTATTCTTTGAAATCAAATGTTAGACATTCCGACTCTAACGAGTCATTCAATTTAGACATGTGTCATTTAAAAACTACCTTATTTCATGATTTAAATACTAGCTTTTGAATTTATAATTAATATATATTTATATATTTGGAATTCATCCATACAAATTAAAACTATTTCTAAAAACACTTATAACTTATCTCTAATTATATATATATTAAGGTTTATAATTATATATTTCAACAATTTTATAATTTAACATTTATGATAAATGACCTAAAAAATAGGAAAATAATTACAGCAATTTCTCATGCATATTCACAATTTTATTTTAATATAAAAATTAAGATAAAAACAACTTTTAGAAACAAAAATAATAATTAGAGGATACCAACGATCGTTATCGGTCCTAGTATAACTACTACTATATATATTACCATAAGAATATTTTACTCCAAGCACTACGTATAAATATATCTTTATCTAGAATACTTCTACATTTTTATTGTAACACATGAATAGAAGAACACTCCAGATTTTGTCCGGGAAAAAGCTATCCGGTCACCAAACTCTCGCCGGATAGAGACGACGTCACTCAAGTCACGGGCCCCACTCCTGCTGTCAGTTCTCGACCGTTGGTTCATTATTTTATTACTTGCCCGGACATTCCTCCCCCAGGATTTACCATCCCTGACACCTTCCACTTTCGACCCCGCCATGGCAGTTTCTGCCCCGCCCTCCACTTACTTCACCGTCGTCCTCACTTGTCTCGCCGTCAAATTCCGATATTTACTTTTTTTCTCGGCGTCTTACTACCTTTGGCATGACTGGGGCTCGCAATTGGATTCTCAGGAGCGAGAGTATAAGGAATTCTCTCGTTATTAGCATGTGTAGCGCGACTCCGCAGGTTGAGGATGTGTCGGTTGATGTTCAGAAAGAGGAGGTCGTTCGGCCGCCGTTTGATTTGAATCTCGCAGTCATACTTGCTGGTTTCGCTTTTGAAGCCTACTATACACCTCCTGTGAGCTCATCTTGCTTCCTTCTTTTTCTTTTCAATCATTTTTTTTATCTGAATTTTGTTTGTGAACTGATGAGTACCCATCTATCTAGCTAATGACTGCTAAATGACATTTCTTAGTTTGAAACCTCTAAGAAGGTGACATATGCTCTCATGAAGATACGTATTTACTCAATTGAGTAGCGGGGTGTGAGCAATACGCATTATCTTACATCAAAGGCAAAACGAAGAAAACTGTTTAAGAAATGAAAAAGGAAATAGATGATTTAAACAGCTTCCTGTTATCTATGTTGAAAAATTAAATTCTAAATATTGATTCGATGGTTTCTTTTAATCAGGAAAACATTGGCAAGTACGAAATGGACGCTGGCGGTTGCAGAACAATATTTTTATCGGAGTACGTATTCTGTCTGCATTTTGCTGATTTCTAGCTGCTAGAGTACAACCTTTGTCAGTTAACAGTCATTACGATGCTCTAGGGTGATAATGTAGTTTGCTGAGTATTTTATTCATTGTTTGATGATCTGAAATGAGATATACAGCCCTATATTTATAGGCACCTATGGATGGGTCTAGATATGGAAGGGTCTAGAAATCCTAAGGGAAGAGACACTTAGGAAGTGTCTGTCTAGGAAACATAAATAACTGAACAGGTGCAATTAATTACATGCTGGACAGACATGAGAACCTAATTAATTACAGAAATAATAAATGCACTCTTTCCTAGACTAATGGTGCCTGTTCAACACTCCCCCTCAAGATGGGTTTGTAAATGTCTTTCATGCCCAGCTTGAAGATAAGATTATGAAATCTGGGACTATGGAGAGATTTAGTAAACACATCTGCAATCTGCTTTTCAGAAGGGATATAGTTAGATCAATTAGGCCTCCTTCAATCTTCTCCTTGATAAAGTGTCGGTCAATCTCAATGTGCTTGATTCGATCATGCTGGACAGGATTGTGGGCTATGCTGATTGTAGACTTGTTGTCACATCTCAACTCCATGAGACCTTTCCATTTGATTTGTAAATCACATAGAATAATTCTGATCCAAAGGAGCTCACATAGACCATTTGCAAGAGCTCTTAGCTCGGATTTTGCTGAGGATCGAGCCACAACATTTTGGTTTTCTTCTCCATGTTACTAGATTTCCTGCCAGGAACACACAGAACCCAATAGTGGACCGTCGGTCAGTCAGAGAGCCACCATAATCAGCATCAGTGAATGCTTGAATTGTTAGCTGTTCCCCCCTTTTGAACAAAATTCCTTGGCTTGGAGTCCCCTTTAAGTAGTGTAGGACTCTATAGGCAGCTTGTAGATGTGGTTTCCTTGGGTCATGCATGAATTGACTTAGGACACTAACCGCGTAAGCAATGTCAGGTCTGGTATGGAAGAGATAAATAAGCTTGCCACAGAGACGTTGATACATAGCTGAGTCAACCTTGGGCTCTTCATGGGCAATGTCAAGTTTTTGATTGGGATCCATTGGTGAAGTAACTGGTCTACAAGCACTCTTTCCTGTCTCTCTTAGCAAGTCTGTGATATACTTTTGTTGACTGATAAAGATGCCTTGAGATGAGCGAGCAACTTCAATCCCGAGGAAATATTTGAGAGAGCCAAGAGACTTCATCTCAAATTTTGATTTGAGTTGTTTTTCTAGAAATTGTTTCTCTGCTGGATCATTACCGGTAACAATAATGTCATCAACATATACGAGGAGAATAGTCACTCCCCCTGGGCAAGAGTGCTTGAAGAATAGAGTATGATCGCCCTGACTTTGACTATACCCAGCAGCGCGGACAACCTTGGTAAAGCAGTCAAACCAAGCTCGCGGGGACTGCTTGAGACCGTATAAAGCTTTTTTTAATCGACATACTTTGGAGGTGGTAGATGCTGATGTAGAATCGTCATTAAAGCCCGGGGGAATGCACATGTAAATCTCATCATGTAGATCACCATGGAGGAAGGCATTCTTGACATCAAATTGTGCTAGTGGCCAATCGAAGTAGGATGCCAAGGATAAGAGAATGCGGACAGTATTGAGTTTGGCAACAGGAGCAAAGATTTCCTAATAGTCAATTCCGTATGTCTGAGTATACCTTTAGCCACAAGGCGAGCTTTGTATCTCTCAAGTGAACCATCAGCATTGTATTTGACATTGAAGATCCACCTGCAACCAACAACATGCTTGCCAAGAGGTTTAGTCACAATATCCCAAGTATGATTCTGTTCAAGAGCTCGAATTTCCTCTTGCATAGCATCCTCCACTCTTTCTTGCTCAATGCTTCAGAAACAGAATTAGGTATCCGGATTTCATTAAGGCTTTGAACAAACAAGGCATGAGAAGGAGAAAAATTGTTAAAGGCAACAAAATTAGTTTGAGGATAAAGAGGAGCTTTGGTGCACTGACGTACACCTTTACGTAAGGCAATTGGTGGAGAGGACTCTTGAGGAGGAGAATCATTACCTGGGTTAGACGCTTGGTCCTGCGTCAACCATGAGTTGACGTGTGCTCTCTTGAATACACCCGTGTCACAGGAGGTGGAGGGGTCTGGTCATGGTTGGCTGATTCGTTTAAAGATAGAGTAGGATGAGTTGGTGGTGAATTTAGGGTTTGTAAGTTAGAAGAGGATGATTGTTGGTCAGATTGAGATGGTTGTTTCTGGTCATGGTTGGATGATTTAGTTGGAGATGGAGTAGGATGAGTTGGTGGTGAATTTGGGGTTTGTAAGTTAGGAGAGAATGATTGTTGGTCAGATTGAGATGGTTGTGAATCAAGTGCGAGTGGTGGTAAGTCTGATGATGATGGTTGTGAATTGAATGATGTTGGAAGCTTTGGGGAAGAGGGTGTAATGGTGTAGGTTGGGAGTGGTGGAGCAATATGAGGATCCTGAGAAGAAGATAAAGAAGTGGTAGAGTTGGGGTAAAATGGGTCAGTTTCATGAAAGGTAACATTATGTAGCTCCTTTTTGTGGGATTGTAGCACTTGTACCCTTTTTTGGGTTGGGGAATAGCCCAAGAAGATGCACTTAGTAGATCGTGGGTCCAATTTCCCCTATGAGGAGCAGGAATATGAACAAAAACAGTACAACCAAACACCCGCATATCAAGATCAGAAGAGATTTTGGTATGAGGGAAGAAGTGACGAGGCACTCAAGTGGGGATTTATTTTGGAGAATGTAAGTGGGCAATTTGTTGATAAGATGACATGCTGTTAGTGTAGCTTCACCCCAATAGTGTTTAGGAGTATTTGATTAGAAGAGTAAAGCACGACTCATTTCAGGCAGATGTCGATTTTTTCTTTCAGCAATACCATTTTGTTGTGGAGTGTATGGGCAGGAGGATTCATGAATGATACCTTTGGAGAGAAAGAATGAGTTCACAGTTTGGTTGAAATAATCAATAGCATTATCAATGCGAAAGCGTTTTATAGTGGTGGAAAATTGGGTGTGAATCATGTTGCAGAATGTAGGAATAATTGAACTCACATCACTTTTGTTTTTCATGAGAAAGACCCACATAAAGCGAGTACAATCATCAATAAATGTAATAAACCACCGAGTTCCGGAAATATTAGCGGTTGGAGAAGGCCCCCAAACATCACTGTGAATGAGATCAAAGGGAGAACTACTCTTGGTATTACTTTGGGGAAAAGACACACGAGAGTGTTTAGCAAATTCACACAACACATTGAAAATTTGAAATATCAATACCGCTAAAGAGGTGTGGGAACATGATTTTCAGCACATGAAAGGAAGGATGACCAAAGCGCTTATGATGAAGCCATATAGTATTGGTATTAGTAATGATGGAAGAAAGGGCTTTGGGTGAGGAATTTAAGACAGCAGGTATATCAAGGTAGTACAGTCCACCCCGTTGCTTAGCAGTTCCAATTATCCTCCCTGTGTGTAGATATCCAACAAGATGCCCCATGAAGGAAAGAAAATGGCAACACAATTAAGGTCAGTGGTCAGTTTGTGGATAGATGCAAGGTTCATGGCAAGTTTTGGAACGTGTAAGGTATTTTTCAGATGTAGTTGGTTAGAAAGTATGACATTTCCGTGGCCAGAAACATGTGTAGATGAGCCTCAGCAGTGGTGATGTTGCTATTTGTGGAACAAGGATGATAGTGTGTAAGTAAAGATGAGCAAGAGGTCATAGTGAGGTAGCACCTGAATCCATTATCCAATTTGAAGGTGGAGTATGTCCTGAAGCATTAAGACTAAAATTTGTGGAGAGTTTACCTTGCAGGGCAAGACAGCTATGACCAGAATCATTAGAGCTTCGATGAGACTGCAGCATTGCTCTGAGTTGTTGTATTTCTTCTTGAGATAATGATGAGGGTGTAGCAGAGTTGCCATATGTAGAGGAGGCAAAATTCACACGTCCATAGTTTGAAGTAGCTTCCTTTGACATGATTTAATCCTTAGTGGAGAGACCCACACTGAAAAAAGAGAGGCGGTGACACCCGGAAGATAGAGTTGTGTAGGAGAATTGGAGATGCACCAAGGAGAGAAGGGATTTGAAAGCACCACAGGAGAAAAGAACACCAAAATAGTGTAGAGATGCCCAGGAAAAAAGTGGTTTACTGCTGGAATCGTAACCAGAAATTGAAGAGGTGGTTGTGGTGTTTAGTGTTAGGGTTGAAGAAGCTGACAGCAGCCAGAGAGGAGGAAAATATAGATTTAGGCTCTGATACCATGTAGTTTGCTGAGTATTTTATTCATTGTTTGATGATCTGAAATGAGATATACAGCCCTATATTTATAGGCACCTATGGATGGGTCTAGATATGGAAGGGTCTAGAAATCCTAAGGGAAGAGACACTTAGGAAGTGTCTGTCTAGGAACATAAATAACTGAACAGGTGCAATTAATTACATGCTGGACAGACATGAGAACTAATTAATTACAGAAATAATAAATGCACTATTTTCTAGACTAATGGTGCCTGTTCAACAGATAATAATCGTTAGTTATGAGAAATTAAGAGCATTGATTATTATTGAAAATCATGCTTAACAAGATTAAGCATTGTAATCTATGTATACAAGTAGTTTAATGTGGGCCTTTATGTGTGGGCTGACCACTTACAGTAGAAATAAGTAATGAAGACATATGACTTGATGTTCTAACACCCCCATCAAGATCTACTTGGTTCACTTGGTAGATCTTGTAACAAATGTTTTTCCACCAATGGGCTTTGTGAGGAAATCGGCCCGTTGCTGTTTGTTGGAGATGTGTTGTACAAAAATAAGTCATTGAATTTTCTGCCTTACATAATGGATATCGATCTCAATATGTTTTGTTCGTTGGTGTTGAACGGGGGTTTATGCGATGAAGACGGCTGACTTGTTGTCACAATTGAGTGGAATCGGCTGGACCTCTTCTACTTCAAGTTCATGTATCAGGCGGATGGTCCAAGAGAGTTTGCATGTGACTGCTCGCATTGCGCGGTTTTCTGCTTCGGCAGATGAAAGAGAGACACTGCTTTGTTTCTTTGATTTCCAGGAAATAGGTGATTTGCCTTGCAGAATGTAATAACTAGACGGAGCGTCTGGTGTCTTGACAACCAGCCTAATCGCTGTCGCAGTATGCAAAAAGAGAGATCAGAATCATTATTGAGATGAATGCCATAGTGTGATGTTCCTTGTAGGTAGTGCAGTGTATGTAAGGCTGCTTGCATATGTTTTGTAGTAGGTGCCTGCAGAAACTGGCTTAGTAATTGAGTTGTAAAACATATGACAGGACGTGTATTAGTTAAGGAATTCAGTTTACCAACTAAACTTCAGTAAGGAGTAGGGTTTGGAAGGATTTCACCGTCTGTTGAACTGAGTTTGATTGTGGAAGGGAGTGGGGATACAATGCTGTCCTTACTGTGTATGTTGTGTTCTGTCAAAATGTAAGTGCAGAACTTGCGCTGAGTGATAACCAGACCTGTAGAATGATACAAAAATTCCATGCCCAAGAAAAAAATGAAGCTGTCCAAGATCTTTTATTTTGGATTCTTGGTTCAGTTTGTGTTTAACATTTGTAATTTCTGTCAAATTGTTTCCGATTATGAGAATATTGTCAACGTACAGAGCAATGATAGTCATCTGATGTAGATTAGTTTTCAAGAACAAAGAAGTCTTTATGGGATTTTGTGTATCCTAATGTTTGCAAAAAGATACCAAGTCTTACAAACCATTGTTGAGAGGATTGTTTTAATCCATAAAGGGATTTCCTCAAGCGGCAAGCATTTACTTTGTCCTCTACTTTTAAATCCTTTGGAATTTGCATGTATATTTCTTCTTGGAGGTTTCCAATGGATGAACGCATTATTTACATCTAGTTAGTCTATTTCCCACTTTCTTTTAACAGCTATGGCTAGAATTGTTCTTATTGTGGTCATGCGACCACGGGAGAAAATGTCTACGTATATTCGCCATACTTTTGACTAAATCCTTTTGGTACAATTCTAGCCTTGTATCTTGTAAGAGTATCATCAGCTTTCAGCTTGGTTTTGAAAACCCACTTACACCCTATTGCTTTTTTGTGTTTTGGTAGTTTTGTGAGCTCTTAAGTTCCATTTTCTATGAGGGCTTTGAGTTTTGTATTGACAGCTTCAATCCAATGTGAATATTTGGAAGCTTCCTCATATGTTTGTGGGTCTTTTATTTCAATGATTTGATCAATGGTGTTTCTGTTTGTGATAGAAGTTGCTGTTAAAGAGAAAGATGGATTGATATTAGTGAGAGAAGGAAAGAGAAGGTGTGTTTTTGGTTTAGGTGTTGAGTCTGGTTCTGAATATTTCTGTGAAAGGATCTTGGTAAAATTGGGTGGAACCGGTATGATAATCTTGTAGGTAAGAAGGGGGATCTTTAGATCTGGTTGATCTTCTAAGTGTAATATTAGTGAGAGAAGGAAGAGAAGAAGGTGTGTTTTTGGTTTAGGTGTTGAGTCTGGTTCTGAATATTTCTGTGAAAGGATCTTGGTAAAATTGGGTGGAACCGGTATGATAATCTTGTAGGTAAGAAGGGGGATCTTTAGATCTGGTTGATCTTCTAAGTGTATCCATGTCTGATGAATCAAGAGACTGCTGTTTTTGTTGGGTCTGATGTATGTATTTCTGTCTCAAAAGTTGCAGGAGTCTACGTTTCTGGTGATGAATGATCTGAAGTGATTTGTTCAGTTTGATTGTTGTCGGAAGGTGTGATATGGTGTGTAGAGTGAGGAGGAGATTAGGGTTCATCATCAAAAGTAGACATGGTCTGGAACAGAGTTGGATCGAGTTTTATCAGAAATGTCGCTATAGGAAGGAATGTCTGGATGAGGATGTTTGAATGGAAAAATAGACTCATGGACAATAATTTTGTAGTCTTCTAATCTGAGAAGTTTATACCATTTGTGTTGTTTAGCTATTCCTAGGTGAACACATGGGATGGACCGTGAACCAAATTTGCCTTGTTGGGCACCTAGAATATGGGCATAAGCTAAATTCCCAAAGGATTTAATGTTGGTGTATTCTACTTATTTGTTATCAAGAGCTTCATGGGGGTGTCTTACCTTGAAGAGAAGAGGAAGGAAGTTTATTGATGATGTTAGTTGCTGCTAAGAGATTCTCCCCAAAATTGTAATGGAATTTTTGATTGATATATAAGGCATTTGCTGTTTCCATTAAATATCGGTGTTTTCATTCAACTACTTCATTTTGCTGAGGGGTATGTGGGCATGATGTTTGTTGAATGATTCCTAAAGAGTTGAAGTAGTGTTTTCCTTGATTTGAACTTCCTAACTCAAAGGCATTATCAGATCGTATGCACTTAATTTCTGATCATACTGTCTTTGTGCATATATAATGAATAGTTTAATGAAGGACAAAGCCTCAGATTTGGATTGTAAGAGTTTTATCCAAAGAGCTCTACTCTTGTCATCGACTATGCTTAGAAAATATCTTTTGTTATCATGACTTGCTTGTCTAAAAGGACCACAAATGTCTATATGAACAAGGTAAAAAATTTCAGAACTAGTTGTAACAGAGCGAGAGAAAGGCAATCGATGATTATTTGCTCTGTTGCAACTATCACAATTTTTTTTGTCTATGTCAGAGAGTTTGATTAAATTAAGTTTGAAAAGTTTATCTAAAGGTGTGTGTGGCCTAATCTTAAATTCTAAAGATAAATATCAGCTTTGACACATGATAGAATTTTGTTTTTATTCATGTCTGCATTCAAACTTTCTACAGAAGCAACATCAACATATGCAAAAGGCAAGTTGGAATTACAAAACTTGTTACATTTGTACAGAAAACATCTAATGAACTAGAATCCAGAACGTATAGACCCTTTCCTTCAAAAGCAAAATTGACATGGATCTTGGCATCATGGTCCTGCAAGGCACATATACTTGGATAAATTATCATTGTAGCATCTATCTGTTTCAAATTTATGAACAAAAAAATAAATTAAATGGAATTGAAAGCTGGGAACATATAAGACAGATTGCAATCGAAAATTGTTGGTAAGTTTTATAGTTCCATAACCCTTAATACAACCATTATGACCATCTGCCATTTTAACGGAGGTATTGCAGACAGTAAATTCAGCATTAACAAAGCAAATGGATATTCCCACAGATATGATCCATAGCGCCAGAATCAATCATCCAGGTATTGTTAAAATCATGTATTATAGTTGCATTTAGGGAAGAAACACTAATACCTGTGAACTGATTGTAGAAATCAGTTCCTTGTTCCTCTGAAATTTGTAGATTGTGTTCAAGGTATGCGCCTAAGGATGCCAATTGCTACTGATTGAGCCCCGGAACTGGTGATTTTTTTTGTCTTTGAAGTAGTTGGTTAGAGCATGGAATTGATCTTGATTGAATCCTGGAACGGGAGTGTCTGCGGCGTCTGATTGGAGAGAATCTTCTGTTACAGCAGAGGTGATGGGTTTCTTGTTCTTGTTGCGCCAATAACTTGGAAAATTGCCTTCGACCCAGTAACACTCTTCATATGTATGTCCAAGCTTCTTGTAGTGTGTGTATTTCAACTTCTTTGTCAATGCGTTGATTATTCTCTCGGGTGACAGAATTCTGGCGATTTCCCAAATTAGGGTTTGCGCTAGCGAAAGCCAAACCTTTGTCATTTTCAGCTTTCCTTGTCTTGCGTGAGAGACGATGGTTCTCTTCTTGGTGAAACATGAAGTAGACATGGTCAAGGGAAGGAAGGGGGGTTAAGCATGAGGATGTTGCTGCGGAGAGATTTTTACGAATCATGCAGGCCCATTTAGAAATCGAAAATGCGTTCATTTTCTCGATGCCTCTGGAGTTGAACAGCCGAACCACAGGTGCTGGTTGAAATATTGACTAATTCATTATGCTCATTCCAGATCTTTATCCACCACGTATAATAGTCATTGATATTATCATACCTTGCTCGATGTGGTGTGACTCCTGGCGAAGAGCATAGAGGCGAGTCCCGGCGGGTTCATCCCATCTCTCACAGAGATTTGCCCAAGCAAGCACCATACTGTTCGTTTTGTCCCAGCCAATATGTTTGGTGGAGTCGTAGTCGCTGCGTTTAACGTCACCGGTGAGGAAGCCATCCTTGCACTTGGTGGAGAGATGACAAGGAATGCCCATTTCCAGGTGGAAAACCCTTTGCCGTTGAATCTATGCGCTAATTGAGAGCTGGACCGTCGAATGGATGAATATAGAGGATTTTGTCTCTTTCTTGCTTTGTTGTGTTGCCGGAGGAAGATCCGGTTGTTTGATTTGGTTGTTCTTTGTTGGAGGGTGTTTCTTCGTTTTTGTTGGCCATTATTTCACTGGGAAAAGTCGAAGAAGAAAGGGTAGGTGATGATGATGTGGACAATCTTTCTTGATTTGCCGGTAATGGATGTGTTTGTGTTTGATGCTCTAATTTCTGTTTACATATGATACCATGAGAAACTAAGAGCATTGTTTATTATTGAACATGATGCTTAACAAGATTAAGCATTGTAATGCATTTACAAGTAGTCTTATGTGGGCCTTTATGTGTGGGCTGACCACTTACAATAGAAATAAGTAATTGAAGACATATGGGCTTATGTTCTAGCAAGTTATTCATGGTGTTGGATACTTGCACCCTTCACCTTGGTGACGGTATGGTCAACCATCAAGCTAATGTTGGTTACTCCTCTTTCTTGAGTTCGTGAGCCGGACTTCAACAAATTTTCTACATATCAGTAATTTAAAATTAGGCCTACACTACTTTAGTATTACCCTTTTGGTTAAGGGTGTGACGAGGTCCCAAAATGACATGACTTGTGTACATTAAAGGCTTATGTTCTAGCAAGTTATTCATGGTGTTGGATACTTGCACCCTTCACCTTGGTGACGGTATGGTCAACCATCAAGCTAATGTTGGTTACTCCTCTTTCTTGAGTTCGTGAGCCGGACTTCAACAAATTTTCTACATATCAGTAATTTAAAATTAGGCCTACACTACTTTAGTATTACCCTTTTGGTTAAGGGTGTGACGAGGTCCCAAAATGACATGACTTGTGTACATTAAAGGATTGCAGGAGGAAATGGCTTATGTAATTAGTCTTGCTTAGCTTTTTTACTCAGTACTTGCCTCTACCTTTAACTGTCAGGTCATTTCTGCGAAACATATATGATGGACAGCTGTTTGTAAAGCTGAAAAGAGGCTTGAATTTTCCTGCCATGGATCCATGGGTTGGTACCCTTGTCCTCCTAATTATTATTTATTTCATCATCTTTGATGTGATCCTATCCTCTTTCTATTTTCTTTCATCTATGCGCTATGTTACAAAATTACTTTCCTCCTGACCTGTGTTGTCTTATGGTCATGATCTATCATACATATCTAAACTTGGTAATGCTTCAGGGAACTAGCGATCCATATGTTGTCCTGCAATATGAGGGGCAAGTTGTAAAAAGTAATACCAAATGGGGGTAAGTCATCAGTTCATGATAATCTTCAAGCTGATAAGTAGATGCTATAATCTGAGCACTGTTATCAGGATTGAAATCCTACCCTGGGGTTTGTAGAAACCTCTGTGGTAAAATATTTTTATAAGTGCTTGAAATTCTTATGGTCGACATTGTACTTTCAATTATAGAATTGTTGAGTCGTATGAGGAGGATTGACATTCTGACAACATAGAATCTGAGTAATTGAATCTCTAACGCCATGTGTTATAGTGATTGTTTAGTGATTATTGTGTCATTGGTGCAATATTTCATGAATGTTTCAGCAATTGACTGTACCATTGTATCAAGTTGTCACCTATAAGAAATGGTGGAAGATCTTGCATTGTACTTGACATGTATATTATTATATTTCGGACTGAGAGAAATTGTAGTTTGCTATTGCGCTTGTAGTATATGATCCTGTCAGTACCTTTGTTTGACTTAATGACTGATGCATGTAGGAAGAGGGAACCAACTTGGAATGAGGAATTCACTCTGAACATCAAACAACATTCAGAAGAATATCTTCAGGTTAAAGAATGTACTAATCTGGTTGATATTGCTTTCCTCATTTATTGGCTTTTAATATCAACTTGTCTCAGTTAAGCGTCACTATTATTAGATTTTAGATGCAGTAGCGATGGTTACATTGCAAAGCATCAAGGGAGGGTCACCGATGTACAACACATGACAACGGAAACTATCAACCCTACACAATCACATAATTTTTTTTTTCAAAATGGAGCTTAAATCTAACATAAGTCTAAGAAATACCATTTGAGTTTGTGTATGTTCCTCATCTTCAGGTTAATGATTGTATTAGTCTGGTTTTATTGTTCTCTACCATTATTGGCTTTTGGTTAAGTATATTAGTATTAGTATGTTAATAGTAAGCAATGGTTGTATTGCAAACATCAATGGAGGGTCACTGGTGTACAACATATTTAACAATGAAAACCATTGACTCAACAGTCAACATAAGCCCTTCATTTCTTTCAAAAAGGAGTGGGTATTACACAAAATCTAAAGAATACACGGCTTGAGCTTGTGCATGTTATTCTTTATATTGTACACGATGATATAGTAATCAGAGTAAGAACTTACCATCTCCTTGTATACTCTTGCTGAGCTATACCCAGCCAATACTAGAACAACAGACAAAGGTCGGGTGGAGCCTCTTAATCGGGTTAGAGTAACCCCATCATGTTTTGAATCAAACTACATTAAAGATTACTACTTCCAACTAAAGAGTTTGTTTTACACATTTATTAATATAGCATTCTTGTTATGAAGCCATCCAGCATCTGACTTTTGTTTTTAGGTTGCTGCTTGGGATGCAAACCTTGTCACTCCACATAAGCGTATGGGAAACTCTGGTGTCAGTTTGGAAGGCCTATGTGATGGTGAGAATGTTATACCTTATTCTTAGTATGCACATTCTGGTCACACCGAATTCCTACTATGGATCAAATCACTTAGCTTTTTGAGGTTTTGACTGGCAAATTTTGTTTTATTTTCTGCAAGCTGAGCATCATAGTGCTAATTTTATCTGGAGTTCAGAATTGCGTGATTTAAAAAATTTGGATTCCAAATAAGGATTCCTATTTCTTCTGGAAGCCCTACGTGTAATGTGTCTCAAAGGAAATGGATGCATTCATATAAAACATTGTCACAAAACTAGTTGCACTGAATTGTTTTTTCAAGCCACCATTCTCATCTGAGATGTTATGTTTGTTCTTTCTTTTGGTGCTGTTGTTTCCTTGTACCATGCATCAAGGAATTGGATGATGTTCAATAGTTCTCATGGTTTTAATAATATTTTATTGCTTCGAAGGGAATTCACATGAGTTGCTGGTGGAATTGGATGGAATTGGGGGTGGTGGAAAGATTGAGCTGGAGGTATTTTTTCCGAGCACAAAGATGTCATCATTCTACAATTCCTTTTTTGTATCATGATTTGATAAGACCTGTAATACTTATGAGCTCTTATGGCTATTAATTCTTGTCAAGAATGTTGGTCAAAGTTCTGCTGTACCTGGTGTCAGAAAAATGACAGGGAATAATCAGTTCTGATACTGGTTCATGCACGATGATTTCTCAGGTCAGGTACAGGACTTTTGCTGAAGTTGATAAGGATAAAAGTTGGTGGAGAGTACCATACTTCATATCCGATTTTCTAAGGAAGAATGGATTTGAACCTGCCCTGAAGATGCTTGTTGGCTCTGATACTGTACAAACACGAGAATTTGTCAAGTATGCCTTTGGACAGCTGAAATCATTTAATGATGCTTATGCTTTGAAGGATAAGCTTCCAAGTATTCTCAAGCCTGCCATGGAAGATAACAATTCCGATCATCCTTCACGCAAGTTGAATGAATCACCAAAGCCTGAGGAGTTCCCAGAGAGACATCAGGATAATATGAGCTGCAATGATGCAGAAGATACAGAAGAATCCCAATTGACTATTGCTGCACCAAGTGACAATTCAATTTCTGTTGCTGCATTAGCTGGTGAGGCTATGAAATCCGGTGGACATTTTTGGAAGAGCTTTGCTGAAGTTATTAATCAAAATGTGGTTAAAAATCTTGGAGTCTCTGGAACAGAGAATATGAGATGGGATGGGTTTGATCTATTGGATAAGTTTGGCTTACAGTTTACAAGTGCTGCAGAAGCGCATTATGTTGAATCTGGGCTTGCAACTCCGAGCAATCAGGAGAATCATGATAATAAAGTGGCTGAATTACAACCCAACAACTCAGGCAGTATTCAATCAAATCTTCAAGATGCAAAGAAGGCTACTGAGGAGTTATTGCGGCAAACTGATTCCATTTTTGGGGCACTGATGGTTTTGGCAGCATCTGTGCAACAGCCAGAAAAGGAATCAGATGACTTGGGAAAGGGTTACAACAAAAACGGGCTTTCTTCAGAAGTGAGTAGTAAAGAATCTGAAGTTATAGAGAGTAATACACTTGGAGGGTTCGATGAAAAGAGAGAAGAGGAGATGAAAGCTCTTTTTTCAAGTGCAGAAAGTGCTATGGAAGCCTGGGCAATGCTTGCTACGTCTCTGGGGCACCCCAGTTTTATCAAATCTGAATTTGAAAAAATATGTTTCCTGGATAATTCATCTACGGATACTCAGGTAATGACTCGTATTTAAGTGAAACGAGCATCTACGCATACACAAGTTATGATGTGCTAAGTTGAAGAGGGCGTTGTAGGTGGCACTTTGGCGGGATTTGGCGCGTAAGAGATTAGTTGTTTCTTTCAGAGGAACTGAACAAGTAGGCACATCTCTCCCCTTTCATGTTTGTTCGAGATGAGATCATTCTATTTGTCCGCACTAAAGTATCTTGATTGAATATTTTGCAGACCAAGTGGAAAGATTTGATGACTGACCTGATGGTAGCTCCCGCCGGGTAAGCTATTAAGTATGAGACTCACTTCTTCAAATACTTACCGTCAAGATGCTTATTAGCTTTATATAGAATTAAGAAAGGTGGGAATAAGCTAAGATATCCGAAGAGAAACGTAAGAAAAGTCTATTATTTCCGCAGTAAATTAATCTGTACATATTTATAGGGAGGAGAATAAGAAAAGGAGGAGTTTGGAGAATAGAAAGAGATACCTAGCGAGTGACTATTTGGGGATTATAATAATACCACCTAAAAATAATAATAAGGGAAGATATCACTAAAACTATACTAATTCACAAATTATCATGATTTTTAAGATAGTTTTTGTAATACTACAAAAAGTTTTTGAAATTCACCAAATATCACAACTGGACATGTAAAAGACAAAAATACCTCTATTTCTATGACTGGCATTGATTTAGTTCACAATATACCACATTAGTGTTTTTAATTCACAAATTACCATACAAATTAATAAAATAATTAATATCACAAAATAATAAAATTGAAATTAGTTATATATGAACTAGAATTTGTAAAAACATTTATAAAAATATACATACATATTTAGAAGTTACAATAATTATTTAGAAACATACGAAATTATGAAAATACAATATATTATTTAGAAGATACAAATTTTATTAATAAAATATTATCAGGAATTTTGAAACTTTGATGATCTCTTCATTCTATATAACCATGGCCAATTTGCAACAAAAAACCTTAAATGAGAAACCAAAGAAAAAGAAATTTCATATTTCGAATAATATTACTTTTTTATATAAAATTTATAACCTCAAAATAATTATTATATTTTTTAATAATCTTGTATGCTTTTAAATTGAAAAAAATTATAATAATACACAAAATAGTAATATATTGTTTAGAATTACATATACTAGATTGGATACATATAATGCTAATTCTCTTTGTTTTTTCATTTAGGCTTTTTTATTGTAAAATGTTCATGGTATGGTCGGCTATAAAAAAAAAGAATAATAAATCAAAATTCTTGTTAATATTTTTTATATTTATTTAATGAAATTTGTAACTTCTTAATATATTATTTTATTTATACTTTCTTATTTTAGAATAATTAATAAGTTTAACTTTATAAATGTTTTTATAATTTTTAGTCAATATATCAACTTATTTAAAATATTAATTTGTGTGGTATTTTGTGAATTAAAAACAAGGGAAAATTACATGCCCCACCCATGACGTTTGACGAAATTTCACATTCCACCCACGTGGTTTCAAAAATTACTTTCCCCACCCATGTGGTTTCCCCTGTTTTACATCCAGCAACTTTTCTAATTTTTGTTCTATTCAAAAGATGCTTAAACGTTGCCGAAATTGATGAAACTTTACATGGATGATGCTAAAGTGATATATTTTGATCTTATGTCAAATTCGAAGTTTTTAAGCTTAAATATGACCTGTGGGACCCAATGAAACATGTGACATGTTCATTGGGTCCCACATGTCACATTTAAGCTTAAAAAACTTTAGATTTCTCACTGAACCAAAATATAACACTTTAACATCATCCATGTAAAGTTTCATCAATTTTGGACAATGTTTAAGCATCTTTTGAATTGACCAAAAATTAGAAAAGTTGCTGGATGTAAAACGGGGGAAACCACATGGGTGGAGAAAGTAATTTTTGAAACCACGTGGGTGGAATGTGAAATTTCGACAAACGTCATGGATGGGGCATGTAATTTTCCCTAAAAACAATAATGTGATATGTTGTGAACTAAACTAACGTCTGTTAAGAAGTAGGGGTATTTTGGTCTTTTATGTCTAGCTGTGGTATTTGATTAATTTCCTTAACTTTTTCTGGTAGCACAAAAACTTTTCTAAAAATCTGTTAATTTTCCCTAATATTAATAACTATTTTCAAGGAGGGACAACTTTTAATTACAACGACAAAGAAAAAATAATTATTAATTACACAACAGTATCTGTTCAACACTCTCCCTCAAGCTGAATGGTGGTGAATATCATCCATTCATGTGGTTTGTTTTTCTGAAGAGATATATGACAAACCAAATATGTCTTGTTCAAGTTTCTCTGTAATGAAGTGTTGATCAATCTTCATAAAACCGAGTACTGTGAAGGACTGGATTCTTGTCAATCTTAATTGCTCACTGGTTATCACATTTGCCAGAGAGCGCAATATAATTTGGTTCATATAATTTGGCACAATAGTAATTCATATAAACCATGTGCCAGAGAGCGCAACTTAGAGTCTACTGATAATCTAGCAACAATAATTTGTTTCTTGTTCTTGCATATCACAAGATTCCCTTCTAGAAACACATCATATCTTGAAGTAGACCTTCTATCTATCACTAATCCTGCATACTTTGGGTCTGTGAAGGCTTCCAGAGTTAGGTTGCTGTCATGCTTGAGTAAGACACTTTTCCCTGAACAACCCTTAACATAGTGCTGAATTTTGTAGGCTGTAGTGAGATGAGATTCCCTTGGATCATGCATGATGATAAGTCATAGTAGTAGTTAGGGTAGTTTAGGAAGTTCTAGGGGTTTACTATTAGTATTTATTGTAAATTTGAATGACATTATTAGTTTGAATAGGATTAGGATATTGCCATTAGTATTTATTGTAAGTTTTAATAGCTTTTATTATTAGTTTGATTAGGATTAGGATTTTCCTGTTAGTATTTATTGTAAGTTTGAATAGGATTAAGATTTTGGCAAGTATGTTAGTATAAGTTAGGAAATCAAAGAACATTTAAAAGATGGAGTTTCCAATTGACGTTTTTGAACCTCCAGCTTTTTATGGCGTTGACCCATGTCAATGGCTGCGCAAAGTGCAGCTATACTTCATCAACAACGACGTTGAAGACGACAATCGATTCATGGCTACCAGATATTGCATGGAAGCGGAAGTGTTTGAGTAGTTTCTATGGGCTTTAGATGTCGTTTGGAAAGCTTTCTTGGAAAGAATTTCTAGGATACCTGATGGATTGATTCCAACCTTCATCAGCGAAAGACTTCTTCAAGTATCAGCCCGTTCTTGGGCAGTGGCAGGTTTCAAAATGAAAACTAACGGAAGATGAAGAGTCGTTCATTGAGATCTTTGAGCGCATGCAACGGAGGTTGGGAGAAATGCAAGAAATAATAGGTCATGGTTCGTTATCAAACACGAAGCGCAATCAATCGACTCAGTGTTGTAGTGATTCAGATTTGAAGGATTCCTTCAATTCAGAATTGGAAACTAATCGGGCGAAAGACTCCTTCGAGTCAAAATCACAGATAGGTCTTTTGACCCCACCGGCAAAGGAAATTGTTCCAGATGCGGAATTGAAGGTCAAAGATGTGGAAAAAGGAATCACCATTGATAAAGTAAATAGGAGAAAAGCTTGATCGATCGAACCAATCGGAGAAGAAAGTAGGAGATCAATGGACGGAAATGATCTAGGCGAATGACAAGATTGTGTTTCAGATTGAAGAATTGGAAGTCAAAGTGATGGCGAAGGAATCAAAGTCGGAGGATTCAAAAGTTCCAATTACGATGAACATGATGTTGATTAGGAGAGCACAAGGAAATAGAAAGCGAAGGAGATGAAAAGCAAAGATGAACAAGAGGGATTGGGACCGTGAGTTACAGATGAAGACAATAAATCTTCTACGAGGAGTTCAAGAAACTGAAAGAAGATTGAAGCAAAGAAAATTTGAACTGCTGGAGAGAAAGGAGGAGGCGGTTAAAGAAAAAGAAGAAACTGACGAAGTTTTTTTCCTTTTTTCTTTTCCATGGTTTGGGACAAGATTGTTTGAGGGGAAGAGTAATGATAAGTCATAGTAGTAGTAGGGTAGTTTAAGGAGTTCTAAGGGTTTCTACAATTAGTATTTATTGCCATTAGTATTTATTGTAAGTTTGAATAACTTTTATTATTAGTTAGAATAGGATTAGGATATTACCATTAGTATTTATTATAAGTTTGAATAGCATTAGGATTTTGGCAAGTATGTTAGTATAAGTAAAGGAGGAGGGAGGTTGTAAGTAGGATCATCGTGGAATTGAATATTTAGGCCTCTTTGTGGATTGTTCTGGCCTCTTTGAGAGGATATAGGTCATTTCGGTGGAGTTACTGTAACACCCCATATGAACAACTATTCAACAACCTAGTTTTCAAGCCATTCGCGCTTGAAAAATACTCTTTTAAGCCCTTTACCGTCACTTGGGCCTAAAAGTGAAAGACCTCACTGTAGTCAACCCATATATATATCCATATAAATCACTCCTCGTACTCAAATCCCGATGTGGGATGAAGATATTACATACTTCCTCGCTTAAAGAACGCAACGTCCTTGTCGCAAGCGTAACATTCAAGTCACACGGTATATATAAAATCATATCTAAGATTCTGGCCATGAGACTCGCCTCTTTCATGCCAAAGCTAGTGGGGGAGACACAATCTGCCTTTGTTAAAGGAAGGCATATCCTAGAGGGGCCGCTTATAGCAAACGAGACTGTAGCATGGCTAAAGAAGAGACAGCCAGGTATTCTTCTGAAAATAGACTTCGCCAAGGCATTTGACAGTGTTTCTTGGGACTTCGTAGACCAAGTTATGCTGCTGTATGGCTTTAATGAGAAATGGAGGAATTGGGTTCGCACCTGTATTACTACCCCGAGCCTGTCCTTCCTGATAAATGGCTCACCTACCTCACCATTCCAACCGCATAGAGGTCTCCGTCAAGGAGACCCGCTATCTCCGTTATTGTTTATACTCGTCTCCGAAGGTCTGAATTGGCTACTGAACAGAGCAGCACAAGTGGGAGACAGGGAAGGAATTCGGGTCGGGGTTAACGAAGTCACTGTCTCGCACCTCCAATTCGCGGATGATGTCCTAATATTTTGCCAACCGAATGAAGGAGAACTCGAGTCAGTCAAGTGGTGCATCACACTTTTTGCGGACATGTCCGCATTGGGAGTTAATTGGAACAAATCCAAGGCAATCTGTATCAATCTATCTGCCGATCAGGAAGAGATGATCAAAAGAATCCTAAACTGCAGCATTGATCACCTACCCTTCACATACCTGGGATTCCCAATCGGTGCAGACCCAAAAAAGTCAAAAACATGGGAGCCCGTCATCAAGAAACTAAAATCACGTCTAGCATCTTGGAAAGCCAGCAGCCTCTCTAGAGCTGGGCGTCTAGTTCTCATCAGATCGGTTCTCGAAAGCCTACCCACTTACTACCTTAGCCTCTTCAAAGCCCCCAACTCCGTCATCAACGAGATCTATAAAATCCAGCGTGCCTTCTTATGGAAATCTAGTTCCGGCAGAGGCATTTGCCTAATGGCCTGGAACAAACTGATTTGCCCCAAAAAGGGCGGTCTCGGCCTATGTGACATTGAGATAAGGAATACAACTCTCCTCTTCAAATGGTGGTGGAAATATTACCAAGACGAAAATAAGCTCTGGAAACGAGTAGTCTCCTCCAGATTCGGAGTCATATCAACATCCTGCCTTTTGAAACCACCTGGGCAGATGCGAAAATTACAGGGATATGGAAACAAATCACCTCTCTCTATGAATGGGCGCTGGGTAGTCGAGAGATCGTTGAGGCAAACATCTACTGGATTGTGAACGATGGGAAAACTGTCCGCTTCTGGCTTGATAAATGGTTGGGAGAAACGCCATTAAAGCAAAAATTTCCACGGCTCTTCCTCATCTCAGAACAGAAAACAGCTCTAATAAGTGAAGTAGGATGGTGGAATGGATCGCAATGGATATGGAACCTCTACTGGCGCCGTCGTCTCTTTGTCTATGAAGAACAGGAAGTCTCCAACCTGTTCACCCTCTTAGACAACTCCCAAATGCAGCAGACAGACACCCCAGACAACTTAACTTGGCCGATTTCACCCTCAGGCCAATTTTCGGCAAAATCCTTCTACCAAGAAGCAAGCAGACAGAAACACAGCGCTCCTTCATGGCATAAACATTTGTGGCGGAAACTTGCTCCACCCAGAAAAGAATTACTAGTGTGGTTTCTCCTACAAAATAAACTGGCTACTAAAGACAGAGTTTTTTTCGAAAACATACTCCCAATATCCCAGCTGCATTGCGTCTTCTGCAAGACTCGTCTAGAAAACACTGAACATCTCTTCCTCCACTGCCCAAAAACAAATATACTGTGGTCGGCTATCCTCTCCTGGTGGCAGATCCAAATAACCTTCCCCAACTCATGTTCTTCGCTGTTCGAAATCTGGTGCGACACAAAACTGCCACGCGGAGCCAAGCAAATCTGGATCTCTACGTTGATTCACTTGTTATGGAAGATCTGGGAACTACGTAACAAAGTCATCTTTGAAGACTCACAACCCTCTTGGTCGCTTGCTATCTCCTCAATAAAGCGTAACACCTGGGAATGGGCCAATCAGAAGTTTCTCCCCCCCATATCCCGCCCCATGTGTTCATTAGTTCTCAAAATGTTCTCTCTTTGTTGATTTAGTTGTAAAGTTATACTTTGTATCATTGGCAAGTGCATCTTACGATGCGTACTATGCCTACCACTGCAACTGCAGTTAACTATCAAAAAAAAAAAA
Source organism: Limonium bicolor (assembly GCA_023374045.1). Lineage (NCBI taxonomy): Eukaryota > Viridiplantae > Streptophyta > Magnoliopsida > Caryophyllales > Plumbaginaceae > Limonium > Limonium bicolor. The sequence goes on along the minus strand of CM041778.1, from coordinate 13,901,735 downwards.
AACATTCAAGTCCCACGGACATCTTCGGTAGGTGTCGGGTAGTCCATCCTGAGTCAGCTCTGATATCATTTGTAACACTCCATTTAAGCAACTGTTCAACAAACTAGTTTTCAAGCCATTCAGGCTTGAAAACTAGCCTCTTTTGAGACCTTTATCCTCACTTGGGCCTTAAAGTGAAAGGTCTTGTTATTGTAGTTAACCCATATATATCTATTTAAACCACTCCTCTTAGTACTCAATCCCGATATGGAATGGGATATTACATATTTGTAACACCCCATATGGACAACTATCCAACAATCCAGCTCTTAAGTCATTCAAGTTTGAAAACTAGCCACCTTAAGCCTTTTGTCCTCACTTGAGTCTAAAAGTGGAAGGTCTTGTTGTACTCAAATCATATGTATCCCTATAAACCATTCAAATTACTACTCATATCCCGATGTGAGATGGGGTATTACATCCTGCCCACTCAAATAACACGATGTCCTTGTCGCAAGCCTAACATCCAAGTCGCATGAACCTCCTCGGTAGGTGTCGGGTAGCCCATCTCGACACAGTTTCAAATTCACTCTGATACCATTTGTAACACCTCATATGAGCAACTGTTCAATAACTTAGCTCTTAAGCCATTCAGACTTGAATACTAGCCATCTTAAGTCTTTTGTCCTCACTTGGCCTAAAATTGGAAGACCTTGTTGTTATAGTCAACCCTTATGTATCCTTATAAACCATTCACATTACTATTTATTATCATGATGTGGGATGAGGGTATTACAGTTACTTAGCAATATAGGGCTTGATCCTATTATATGAACTGACTGATGACTGAAACAGGGTAAGTGATGTCTGGTCTCATGTGGTCTATGGTACCCGAATCAAGTATCCAATCTTTGGTATGTGTTGTGTTTGAAACATTAGAACAAAGAAGTGGAGAAATCACCTAAGAAAGCATGAGAAAACTGACTAGATGAGTTACCGTTAGAGTTCTTCTCAAAGAGTGCTCATGAAGGCTTTAAGTTTCTCTAGATCTGCAGCACTCAACTTGAGGTTTGTATCTCCAGCTTGCTTGAAGATTTAGTCAGAAGATGAGCTTGAGAGTGAATATGTTCATGGTGTCCTTGAATGACACTTTCCTATGTTTCTTCCTGCATCTTTCATGAGTGTGGCCAGATTTCTTCATTCTTGTAGCCGGAGCACCATCGATTATCCTTAAAATCCTTGTTCCACTTTTGACGAGCAGTACCTATAGCCTAGGTTGCACGGGGACGGGAACGGGAAAACGACAATTATTAAAATATTAAAAAATAGGGGGACGCAAGAGAAATATGTAGATATATTAAATACAACTAAAATAAGTCTGATCTAATAATTAAATGTTAACATTATACTATGACAACAAAAGTTATTTATAGAAGAATAAGTACAAAAATACTAACCTAATGAAACACCATAAATACTGTTCATCTCCTATATAAAAGATATTCCCAACCGTTAAACTTTAGATGTTTTGCGTTTACTACTGAAAAATTTTCAAACTGATGTATTTATTAAATAATAATTGTCCATTATTATTGGGTTCAATTTCTAAAAGAAAAAAAACATAAACAGATATCTTCAAAGTGTTTTGTCTCTCAAAACATCCACGTAGTTATTCTGTAGCTTAGATTGCAACTTAAAAAAAGAGTAGCACGTCCCCGGCATTTTTGACAGTCCCACATACTTGGGATGTATGGGGTTCGCAGGACATTCATCACTCGCCGTACCCGTGCCTCATAGCAAGAGCAAAAGCTAAATTTCTAGTGTTTTCTGTGCTTTTAATATCGACCATGACTGATCTCCTCCTCTACAACCTTGACAATGGTATTAGCTTCCTCAAGCGTGTTCTTTTTGTCAAAGATTTGGATCCTAACTTGAGCATACTCAGGATCTAGGCCTGTATGAAAGTGATAAACGCTCCCTTTTTCCACACACACCATGACCTTTTGAGCATCTTCAAAACACTTTATCTCCAAGGCTTGTCACTGGTACAATTCCTGGCAGATATATTGTAGGGTAATGCCATACTCTTGATTAGACTGAGTATTTTGTTTGGTGGTGAAAGCTCGGGCAGTCAGCTCATAGGTGGTTGCCTCATCATCCCTTTTTGAGTAGGATCTCTGAAGGAAATCCCATACCTCCTTAGCAGTCTCAAGGAAGATGTAGTTGACACTTATTTTGGGGTCAATGACATCCCAAAACCTAGAGACTATCACGGAATTAGTTTCCTCCTATGTTGAGTACTTGGAAGTAGACTTCGAAAGAGGACCAACAAGGTGGCTTAGGTTTCCTTTAACTTTGAGGTAATCTTTGATAAGTGAGTCCACAAAAGACAGTTCTGTCTAGTAAGCTTGTAGTAGGTCTACACATTTTGAAATTCTCTTTATGAGGGTTTGAAGAAACAGAAAGAGGTGTAACACTGGTGGTGGTGGTGTTAGTTGACATGATTTGATGAAGGAAGAGCAAAATAGATAAAGAGAATTAACAACAATGAAGGAAGTTAAATAAAAAACTGATCAGCAATGAAGGCTGAATCATTGAGAAAAAATAAGAATGAAGGCAGCCAGATTTGTGGAGAAACTAGACAGAAATAGAGGCTAAGCAGCTGAGAAGATCAAGGTTTAGGGCACCGCTGGCACTGAAATCATGAAGAGAAGAATGCAGAGAAACACTTATTCGATCAGTAGGGAAGTCTGTACATATTTATAGAGAGGGCAAAGGGAATGTTAGAGGGCATATAATGCTGAATGGAAGTTTATTCTCATAAGAGGGGAGGTTTTTGGGGGGGCCAGTGTATATATAGTTTAGGAAGTTGCTAGGGTTTAATATTAGTATTTATTGTCATTAGTATTTATTGTAAGTTTAAATAGCTTTTATTATTAGTTTGAATAGGACTAGAATCTTAGCATTTATTATTAGTTTGAATAGTATTAGGATTGTAGCATTATTAGGGTAGATATTACCGTTAGCATTTATTGTAAGTTTGAATAGGATTAGGATTTTAGCTAGTATGTTAGTATAAATAAGGGTTGGGGGTTGTAAGCAAAGACATCGATATTCTTGTACACGATTGTAACTACGGTTACTGCTCTCATTCGAGGGGCCCCCTGTTGGGGAAGTTGAATTCAAATTTTCATTCTCGTTCTCATGTGTCTTCCTTTCTCTTGTTCCTAACTCTAACAAATTTGTGCGGTGAGCGTGGAGCTCTTGCGGGAGGCATGACCAACACTAGAATGGAGGCTCGCATTGAAGCGTTGGAGAGGAACATGAAGAAGAGCGACCGAACAAGCACTGAACTAAGAGATCATATTGCCCTCACCGGTCGTAAGGTCAATCAATTTGAGAGCCAGTTCCAGGCGCAGTTGGAACGGATTGAGCAAATGATGACCACTACGATCGCAAACCAACACTAGAATGGAGGCTCGCATTGAAGCGTTGGAGAGGAACATGAAGAAGAGCGACCGAACAAGCACTGAACTAAGAGATCATATTGCCCTCACCGGTCATAAGGTCAATCAATTTGAGAGCCAGTTCCAGGCGCAGTTGGAACGGATTGAGCAAATGATGACCACTACGATCGCAAGATGGCTAGGACCACAAATTTCTTCGACGGGAACTAGCGAAGGCGGAGGCGGCGGAGAGAATCTCAGCGGCAACCGTTCCTTCATTGCAACAAAGAAGGTGGAACTTCCCAATTTCAATGGGGAAGATTCGCTATCTTGGTTGGCAAAGGTGGAGCAATATTTTACGATTCAGAACATGGTCGATGCGATGAAGATTCGATGGGCCTTGGTATGTATGGAGGGACCGGCCTTACACTGGAGCCGGTGGTTGCAGCAGAGGAAGCCGACTCTGACCTGGGAGGAATTGAAGGGAGAACTTGTCCAGCGTTTTGCTTCCCAAATTGCTGTGAATCCTTACGAAGCGCTCGCAGCAGTCTGGCAGTGCGATTCAGTTTCTACATACATCGATGAGTTTATCGCACAGTCCTCTTGTGTCCCTGATCTGGCTGAGACGCATTATATCGGTTGTTTCTTGAACGGTTTATGGGAGGAAATCCGAATTCGTATTCGCTTGCATGAGATCACGGACATATATCGTATGATGAATCTGGCGAGGGATTGAGAGAGAGATAGAAGCGATCGGAGGATGGGGGAAGGGAGGCGACAATAGATAGGTGGCGTCGGGGCTTCGGTTTGGGCTCGAGGACCGCCCCCTGGTGGCGCCGCCTCCGAGCATCAATTCTGGCGGGTCCAGGTCTGGCACGACCGCCTATTCCATGTCTCACCGATCTCAGAACGAGATGTCAAAGGGGGAGTCGACATCGGCGTCAGGTCCGGCGGGGGAAAAGTTCACTCCAAGATCTTCTTCTCTATCTACTCAGGTGTCTGCGGCATCAGGAAGTGTGGCTGGAGCTCGGTTGGCTTCGGGTCTGTAGAGAAATGAGAGGAATTGTGTGTTTCTTATTGAAAGAACAAATACATATTTATACAAGGAGGTAGAAGACTCTAGAGGCGAGAATTTGAGGAGAGGTAGTCGGGGTGAGAAGTGCTCGATACAAAGGTAGAGGAGTATAGAAGTGCTCAGGGGCACAGCAAGAAAATCGTGGTAAGGTATTGTTTGAAGTTGTGGGAGGGCTTTTTGGTTGGTCATTTTGGTTAGAGGGTTAGGAGAAGAAAGGGTTAGTAGAATCGTATGGATTAGGAGTGTGGTGTGTGTCTGTTGGCTATATGCTAGTAGAGTGATGCATAAGGGTACAAGTTGTTATGTCTGGAGCTTGGATACTGGAATTATATCTTCGTATGCCATCTGATGTAATCATGGGGGTTGGGCTGGGTACTCTTTTTCCTCCTTGGGTTTTTTCCCACCGGGTTTTGCCTAAGGAGGTTTTAATGAGGCCTGTCTTAGCTCGCCCGACTGACATTTGTCAGGTTACTTTTATCTTTAATATAAGGCTAATGCCTCAATTATCAAAAAAAAGAAGACTCTAGAGGGAAGATAAAGGAAAGAAACAATTGGGTTTCCCGACTGTTGGATTACCCCACTACCTAGGAAACACATTTAAATAATCTGCCAAATTACAAGGAAATACAAATGGACAGAATACAACAGATAAGGCAGACTGCATCTAATATTAATAATAGAATTAATGACGACTGTTCCACAAGGTCGAATCATTAAGCCAGTTCGCTCGAGCACTTATCAAGAATACGCTGAATTGAGCGCAAAGGGGTTGTACTTTAAATGTAAGCAACCTCACTCGCCTACTCAGCAGTGCCCCAATCGTGGGCTGCGTACTCTGATTTTAGCTGAGGACGAGGAACTCTCTTCTGAAATCTATGCCTGGAGGGGCTCGACCTTGGAGGTAAAGAGGGTGGGCACTCCGCTACTGATGCGCAGCTGATGCTGTTGGATTTATCGCTGTTTTCCTCTAAAGGGTTTGACCAACCCGAAACGATGAAGCTGAAGGGAAGGATTGAGATCGGGAGATTGTTCTTATGATTGATAGTGGGGCTAGTCACAACTTTGTGGCTACGTGGTTAGTATCGGAGCTGCAAATAGAATGTTTGCCTACACCTCATTTCGAGTGCATTTGGGCAATGGAAGCAAAAAAAATTCGAAGGAAGTTTGGACTGTTATCGGTTTCCGCTTGGTGGTGTGGACGTCATCCTTGGGATGGCGTGGCTGAGGACTTTGGAGAAGTGGTATCCAACTGGTCCAAGTTGACTATGAGTTTCCATTGGCAAGGTAGACAAGTTCTCTTGGCTGGCGATGCTTCTCTGAGCAAAGCAGCGATCTCTGCTCACTTGTTTCAGAAGCTGGTCCTACAGCAGTAGGCAGTACAGACCATGGTTTTGTTGGTTCGGGAGGAACACCGCCTAGAGGAGGTAATTGCTCCCGATCTGGCTCAGCTTCTTGCTAGATTTGAGAAACTATTTTGTGTTCCTTCGCAACTTCCTCTTGAACGCACTGTGGACCACCATATTCCTCTGACACGGTGGGAATCAATGTCCGTCCGTATCGGTACAGCCATGCCCAGAAAGATGAGATTGAAAGGTTGGTAGCGGAAATGCTTGTGGCTGGGATAATCCAGCCTAGTCCAAGCCCTTTTTCTAGCCCGGTACTTTTGGTCAAGAAGAAGGATGGAAGTTGGAGGTTTTGTGTCGACTATAGAGCTCTTAATAAAGCCACTATTTTGGATCGATATCCGATTCCAATTATCCAGGTTTATTGGATGAGTTGGAGGGTGCAGAATTCTATTCCAAAATAGACCTTCGGTCTGGGTATCATCAAATCCGGGTAGCAAGAGATGATGTCTGTAAGACTGCTTTCCGTACGCGTTCCGGTCATTATGAGTTTTTGGTAATGCCGTTTGGCTTAACCAACGCGTCTTCTACCTTTCAAGCAGCTATGAATGATCTGTTTCGGCCTTATCTACGTAAGTTTGTTCTTGTTTTTTTTTTTTTTTATGATATACTGGTGTAGCAGTTCGTGGTCTGCTCATTTACAGCACATGGAAACCATTCTGGTTACCTCGGATAAGGCAGGATTTTTTGCCAACAAGAAGAAGTGCTTGTTTACCAAGAAGTCGGTGGACTATTTAGAGCATATCATCTCAGCCCAAGGGGTTTTTATGGATCCGAGTAAGGTGTCTAGCATTCTACAGTGGCCTGCTCCTCGGTCAGTTAAAGCACTGCGTGGTTTTTGGGTTTATCGGGTTATTACCGCCGATTTATTAAGCGGTATGGGGAATAGCCAGACCACTGACAACTGCAGACAGATATTGTGAGTGGTTGGAACTGACGTATTTAAAACAATTGAAAAAGATATTAAAAACTCAAAATACCTTACGGGCTGCAAACAAAATCCCGGTCGCAGTAGTATAGTAAAGTGGAGGCACCGGATATCGAACCGTGGGACTTAAGGGGAATTATCTAATTCCTAAGCGTGTCACAAAAGGGGGGAATTAATTGACTTGTTTTTATAAATAAAAAGGAAAGATAAAATAAACTAAGTAAAGGTAAATTCAGCGGGACTGGGTTCAGGTTTATATAGTCTGCTCTTTTATGCTATGTCTACCGGTTTTATTATAATAGTTTGGCAAAATTCCTGTTAATATCTTAAGGACTAAATCATAGACTCAAAAGAACTCGTTTACCAGAAAATGCTCGGTCTAATCCAGATTCGAGCAAAACACGTGTAAACGGATTAGGTGCGAGGAATTATATTTTGCATCTGAAAATACTAACTTATTTAATCAAAATAAGTTTTCCACAGATTTATCGATTAATTAACCTGTCTATTTATTACTGATCTGATCAAAATAGACTTTGTAAAGCATTTTAATAAATTCATGAAATTTATTAAAAAGGCGAGAGATAAACTTTAATCGTAACAAACTGTATTTAAACTAAACGGGTAAATATATTGCATAATTAATACAAACACATAATAACCATTCCCAGAGTATAAATATTCTAGCCTAACATATTAAATAGATAAACAAAACAAGAGTAGTAGAAATCATCTATAATCGACTCCTGGATTTGTTCTGCTATTCGTATACGTCGGACTAGAGGTGGATATGGTGGAATGAAAAGAAACAAAATGGAGAAGACGGGAGAAGAGAAATGGGATGGACGTGAGGTTTGTGGTGTAGTGGATCGATGATGGATAGATCCCTCGTATAGGAGAGGAATGGGTTTATATAGTAGAGAAATATTGAAGAAGTCGACAAGGAGGGCGGTGCAGTAGATGAGATGAGTCTCATGCATAGGTGAGATAGTCTCATGCATTAGGTGGGATGAGTCTCAGTGGAACACACGGTGCATGTTTGAAGGAAAACAGTGCCGACATGCGTCCGGCCTGCGTCCGTGTATTAATCCCCAGACGTGACTATGGTCACGGTCCTCAGTCTTGTCCGCCCAAATATCCACGGACGGGCCACGGTCTTCTCTTGCGTCCGTGTTTTGTCCGCCCTTAAAAGGCCGGACGTCTCTATCCTGTCCGCGGTTCTGTCGCCCAAATATGGCCGATGTCTCTGATAAAGTGGCGCGTTGTTCTCCTTGTGGCGTCCGCGATTCTGTCCGCCCAAATGTCCACGGACGTGACACGGTAGTAAGGTTAGCGCGTGCATGTCGTGTGACTTATTTTAATCCCCGTTTGATATATCGATTAATATGGTTTTTTTCCTACATTTAACACATATAATACATTAGTTAATATCAAAACATAATTCTAGGAAAAAACGTAAGATAAGTGAGAAACATTACTTAAAATGCTGTAAATTATAAGGTGATTAAACCTTAATAAGTCTATATATTTTGCACTTATCAACAACCTTGCTCAAGAAGGACAGTTCGGTGAAGTTTGAGTGGAATGGGGAAGCTCAAAGAGCTTTTGAGCAGCTGCAGCAAGCTGTGGTGACTGCCCCGGTGTTAGCCCTTCCTGGTTTTGTGCAACCATTTGTTCTGGAATGTGATGCTTCTGGTGTGGGAATTGGTGCGGTTTTGATGCAGCAAGGTAGACCATTCGCTTATTTCAATAAGGGGCTGCAGGTGCGTGTGTTGGCTAAGTCAACCTTTGAAAAGGAGCTTATGGCCTTGGTCCTTGCGATCCAACATTGGCGGCCTTACCTGGTTGGGCGCCAGTTTACAGTCTGCACTGATCATAGTAGCTTGCGGCATCTGTTGCAGCAGCCAATTACAACCCCTGCATAGCAAAACTTGTTGGCGAAGTTGCTGGGATATGATTTCATAGTGGAATACAAGTCGGGAAGCTTGAACAAGGTGGCTGATGCCTTGTCTCGTATAGGGGAGGAGCAAGTGCTAACGGCGTTATCTATTCCTTGCTGGCCTGAGGAGGTAAAACTTATTAAAGAAACTCATGAACACCCTTATTACCATCCGATCTTTCAGGATCTGCACAAGGATCCAGGAAGTAGGCCTTCTTATCAGCTCATTCAAGGAAGCTTGTATCATAAGGGAAGGTTGGTTGTTAGCCCCAAGTCAAGTTGAATCCCAAAGCTCTTGGATGAATTTCACTCCACTCCTACGGGTGGACATTCAGGTGAGTATTGAACTTATCGTCGGCTGGCAGCGAATCTTTTTCTTGCCAGGAGTGATGCGGGATGTCCAAAAGTTTGTAGCTGATTGTCTGGTCTGTTAGCGGCATAAGTATGAGGCCTTATCTCCCGCTGGTTTGCTTCAGCCTTTGCCCCTTCCAGCTGCTGTTTGGGAGGATGTTTCTCTCAATTTCGTGAGTGGACTGCCCCGGTCCCATGGGTTTGACTGTATTTTTGTGGTCATTGACAGATTCAGCAAGCAGGGCCATTTCATTGGCCTTCGTCACCCGTATACCGCTAAGGCAGTGGCAAACCTATTTGCTTGTGAAGTACCCCGTTCCATAATCAGTGATAGAGATCCTGTATTCCTCAGCTGTTTCTGGCAGGAATTCTTCTCTGCCCAAGGGACTAAACTGAAGATGAGCAGCTCGTATCATCCAGAAACAGACTGGCAAACCGAGGTAGTCAATCGGTGTGTTGGAACGTACTTACACTGCTTTGCTTCCGAACAGCCCAAACAATGGGGAAGGTGGCTCCATTGGGCTGAGTATCGGTATATTACAAACTTCCATGTGACTGCTGGAATGACCGCCTGAACTTTCAGGCGGTTTATGGTCGACCACCTCCTTCTTTGCACCAGTACTTACCCGGCGAGTTCCGTGTGGCTGAAGTAGCTCAGCAACATCAGGACCGCAACGTGATCCTACGACAGTTGCGCTACAATCTGGAGCGTGCGCAGCAGCAGATGGTGAAGGCTGCTAACAGGAAGCGCAGAGAGGTGGAGTTTCAGGTACGCGATATGGTGTTTTTGAAACTCCGGCCGCACCGTCAGTCCTCTGTCCAGGTTCGTGTTAACGCTAAGCTGGCACCCCGCTATTATGGTCCCTTCCGCGTTGTTGCCAAATACAGTTCTGTATCCTATAGTTCGAGCTGCTTGCCACGTCCTGTGTCCATCCGGTGTTTTGTGTCTCAGCTCAAAAGAGCAGCTGGACAACATTCTGTAGAACCAACATTGCCTGAAGGATTGATGGCTGAGGCGCCTTGTTTGAACCTTAGGAAATTGTGGTGGTGCAGCATCGTCCTCGGGGCTACCCTTGCCATCACTTGCTGGTGAGGTGGGCTAACCGTGCTGAGGAAGGCATCCTGGCTTTCTTGTGCAGTGTTTCGGGCTCAGGATCCAAATTCCCGCCTTGTGGACAAGGCTTGTTTAATGGAGGATGGTGTTGTTAGTGGCAATATTAATGCTGAGTGGAAAGTTTATTTATGTAAGAGGGGAGGTGTTTCTGGTGGGGACCAGTGATAGTAGTTTAGGAAGTTCTAGGGGTTATTAATATTAGTATTTATTGTCATTAGTATTTATTGTAAGTTTGAATAGGTTTTATTATTAGTTTGAATAAGATTAGAATCTTAGCATTTATTATTAGTTTGAATAGGATTAGGATTAGGATTGTAGCATTTATTAGGATAGATATTACCGTTAGCATTTATTGTAAGTTTGAATAGCATAGTTTGAATAGGATTAGGATTTTAGCTAGTATGTTAGTATAAACAAGGGCTAGGGGTTGTAAGCAAAGACATCGATATTCTTGTACACAATCGTAACTATGGTTACTGCTCATTTGAGAGGGCCACTTTGGGGAAGTTGAATTCAAATTTTCATTCTCGTTCTCACATGTCTTTCTTTCTCTTGTTCCTAACTCTAACAGGGAACATGTTAATCCGGAGAATATAGAGATGACTAGGGGGTAACTGTCTAGGGAATATACATAGGCTGGACAAACGCTTATTAATAGCACCTACTAATAATAATAGCACCCACTAATTAATTACAGAGATAAATATGACAGCAGAATACCATAGTAGTATCTGTTCAACAACAAGCTATTGCATCTTTTTGGGAGGAAATCTAATCACAGTAAGAAACATAATGTAGTAGCTCGATCGTCTGTAGAGTCTGAATCGAGCTCTTGTTCACAGACTACGTGTGCTATTGTGGGTTCGGATCATCCTATCTGAGTTGCAGATTTAGTGGGATGGTCCTATGGAGCTAAGATGTGGTAACAAGTCTGTTATATATGTAAATATAGCCCACAACCCAGTCTAACATGGTTAGACTAAACACATTGAAGTTGGTTGACACTTGATCAAAGAGAAGATAGGAGGGTTGATCAAGCTTTATTATTTTGCTTCAGAAAAACAACTTGCAGCAGATGTCTTCACTTTTCCCTCACGGTTCAAGATTTCATGACCCCATTACCAAAGCTAGGAATGCAGAACATCTACATTCCAGCTTGACGGGGTGTGTTATTGTGCCTATATCGAACAAGAATAATTAATTTAGGAAATAGTTTATTATTCTCTGTTGCTAGGGTTGTGTTCAGCTGATATTTACTTGTGTATGTTCCGATGTTGTATATCTCGTTGAAGAATGAATTAAGATACAATCGAAAACTTAGTAACTTCATGTTTACTTACACAGTTAACTAATAATCATTAATTGCTGGCTTTTTGGTATTTTACAGGTTAAACCCCGAAAGAATTGGTGGTGACTTCAAACAAGAAGTTCAAGTATGATCTTTAAAATGATCTTTGTAAATACTAGATAAAATCTTTCAGCACCTAGTAAATAATGCTTATTCATCACTTCAGGTACATAGTGGCTTTTTAAGTGCATATGATTCGGTGAGAACAAGGATCATGTCTCTTATTCAAAAAGCTGTAAGCTATAGGTAGGTCTCTCTTCTCTGAAATGCCTAGTTAATGCATGTAATGTCCCTATGGGCAACAGTTTCTGATGTGGCCACAAGAATTTGTGTTTACATTTCAATAGATCACTAATTTTTTTAGATAATTTGGGCTTATCGCCATTTATTAATAATAAGGTCCTGGTTACCCAAGTGGATGGTTTAAGAGTTGGGCTTCATTAAAACCTCACTACGCAAAACCCATTAGAAAAAAGCTTAGTAAGGAAAAAAAGTACCCACTAATTGGTTGAATTTTTATACAACAGGGACGAAGATCCTAAGGCTCAAAGATGGCATGTTTATGTAACAGGCCATAGTTTAGGGGGTGCATTGGCTACCCTTCTTGCTTTGGAACTGTCTTCAAGTCAGTTGTCAAAGTAAGGTCTCCAAGCTCCTTTCACTGCCCATAATGCATTTTTTGATATCTCTGAGGAAATTTCTCAAGCATGATGACATCTGCTGTTTTCTGTCGGCCATGATGGACACGTATTGACTTCATTAACTGTTAACCATCAGGTCCGGTGCTGTTACTGTGACAATGTATAATTTTGGATCTCCAAGAGTCGGTAACAGGAAATTTGCAGAAGTCTACAATCAAGTAAATTTTCTGTCCTCTGAAATGTGAATACGCATCTTCCTTTTTTTTATAAGGTGTATGTGCAAGTCTTGTGTTATGAGACACATAAGGGAATTGGGAACTTATTAGTTACTATCTCTGTCCCGTCATAAGTGTCCATTTTACTATTTGGAGATGTTGTTTGACTTCAATATTTAACCTATAAGATTAAATAATTTTATAAATTTAAGGGAATTGAAGTGGGATGGAGAGTAAGAATATTAGATAGACTTATCTGGTCTTTTGAATCCCTGCGTTTAGTCCTCCACCAGGTTTGGTTATGAAGTATACTTTGGCCTCTGACAAAGGATTGTGGATAGCCTTTCCACATTGTGTTAGTGACTTCGATTTGTGGTACTTTGCAGATTTACGCTTAACTATGACAATAGTGTCAATTCAATCTCATCATAAATAAATTACCCTATACTTATCAAAAAAGAAAAAAAAAATTACCCTATACCCCCGGTTTGATTTGTAAGATTCAGAGATGTATCGTTGTGTCCTTTGGTGCTGACTTATCTGATCGTCCACTTTTTGAGTTTGAAGTGATGATGTAAAAGGTGGGCTTTATTTGCATCTTGCAGAAAAAAATAGCTGGAGGGTTGTGAACCATAGAGATATCATACCAACTGTTCCACGCCTGATGGGTTATTGTCATGTAGCTCAGCCAGTATATTTAGCTCCGGGGATGCTGCAAAATGCATTAGTAAGTGATCACAATGAGAAATATGCTTAAATATCATGGAATGAACACTATTTTGCTCGTGTTGCAGGGCTCAAGAAAATAGTTTTCAGTTCTGTAACATATGCTTATCTTAGTATTGATTTTACTTTCAGGAGAACATGGAGCTCTTAGGTGATGGGTATCAAGGTGATGTGATTGGAGAATCTACTCCTGATGTTATAGTCAGTGAATTTGTACGTAACATTCCATCTGTTCAACGCCTTTTCCTCTAAAGTTATCATATTATGTATTTTTGATTCCTCTCATAGATTGAATATCTGTGTTGTGTATCGAAAATGTTTTTAGAATCGGTAATGAAAACGTCTACGTCATAAAAAGAGAGAATGGACACATCGAATATCAAATGCTAATGGAAAGTCGTAAGGACGTCCTTAAGTTCAAATTGGTGAAAGCAAGTCATGTTCTAACGATTACATCATGAAATTCTGCAGATGAAAGGTGAGAAAGAACTAGTCGAGAAACTGCTGCAAACTGAAATTAATATATTCCGTTCAATTAGAGATGGGAGTGCATTGATGCAGCACATGGAAGACTTCTATTATATCACACTGTTAGAGGTGTCATAGTGCTTTTGGAATAAATGCGTCATTGATCTTGTTCCTTTTTGATCAATTCATTTTCAGTCCTTGATCTTCTTCCTTTTTGCAGAATGTGAGATCAAGATATCAGACTTTTTCGGTTCCTGGTGAGGAGGAAGATGAAGCGTCTATTGCGTGAATACGCTCAACTAAAAGCACTGAATCCTCAGATATGGTTATTGCTCACGCTTCCCCTCGCTGAGAGTGGAAGGGAGATAGGATGAACATATACGAAACAACCCAATGAACCGAATTTCATCAAAATGCGCAAGTATCCATCTCGTTGGCCGTTGCTCCACTCACCCTTCACTTGTGAAGACTGATATCTCTGGCTTCCTTTTCACTTTTTCCTTTATCTTCCTTTTTGCTTGCTATTTCTTTTTCTAAAAGCACCAAAGTTTGATGATTTATAGGGTATCTGGAAGTTTCACATCGAGTGGAGTTCGTCATACCAACCACATGCGCAGAAGTCTCAGACAAACTTCATCGCGTTGTGGCCATGGAACAGCCATGCGTGAGGACAATATTGAGGATAGGTTTCCTTATTTGTCAGAATTTTATATGATACCGCATGTGACAAAATTTGAAAAAAAAAATCTCAAATAACCTTCTTCTCCAAAAATATTCCTAAAATTAACCTCCCTGAAACTAATTCCTGAAATAACACTCCAGAGAGAAATTTCATGAATTATAAAACTAGAATTCGTCTCTTGAAGAGATGATTTCACAAAATCCGCGCTACGTCAGTCGTTTACTCAGCGGGACAGAGTTACGAGAAATCGTCTATTATAAAGATGACTTTTTGAAATCGTCTTCCCAACAGACGATTTCTCGTCTAATAATCGGCGCAACTTATTATTTTTACAACAGGTAAAATCGTCTCTTAAGAGACGATTTCTATTGAAATCAATGTGAAATCGTTTCTCGAAGAGACGATTTCACCTGTTTATAGTACTTGGAAAATTTTGTAAGTGTTGAACACCATAATTGAACACATATTTGGAAAAAATAACACTACAACACATTGAAATCGTGTCCACTCACTAACTCAAGCTTAATTCACTCAAATCCAATTACATTTCATAATTTGGTTTCCTTGTTCCTTAACTCCTTGTAACAGATTTTGGTACCCACTTCTTACATTCAAACCTCACTCACTAATGTCATTCCCAACACTCAAATGGCATTATTTCCTCTGCTAACACACTCTTCATCTTGGCTTGGTTTTCAACCATTAACCATTCACTTAACACCTCTTAAACACACCTAGCTTCTTCCTTTAGTAAAACACTCAAGGCCATACTTTCCTAAACAAATTTTGACAGCACTTGGCTACTTCCAAAGCATTTCCCAACAACTCATCTCCTCACATTTTCATCCTAAAACTAGCCAAACCCACAAGGGTTCTACCGCACATAACAAAATCCTTAAATTCAACTACAACACAACACAATCACCAAAAATCTCCAAAATCTCAATAACCACATTATCCATCACTTTGGGTTCATTACTTGTTTACCCATCCCAAACACTTAAACATTATAAACAAGGTTCAGGTAGTTTTTCTTACCTTAATTTCACAAGCTTCCTTAATTCACCTCTTGCTCCATATCTTCTCCAAAATCGGTTAAGAGGGTATGGAGTTTCCAAACTCCATCCCAACATCCAAGAACACATAAACATACCCAATTAATTATCTAAACCCTTGGAATATCTTAATTCAATCAAAGGCTAGAACACAAGTTAGGGTTTACCTTTTTGAAGCTTTTAAGAGGGATTCTCACCCTTGAATCAAGAGGGAACACTCCACCATTGAGGGTCAATTTGGAGCTCAAGAACAAGAAAAAAAATAAGGTAAGAGAGAGAGACAAAATCGGTTACCACTATAAGATGGAGAAAAATGAGGTTTTTCTTGGAGATTTCTACCTTAGGAGAGAGAGGAGACTCCAAGCTTCAAGAATATGTCATTTTCTCTTCAAATGGGAAAAACCCATGGAGATGAAACTCATCCTTTTGAAATTCCGAAAAGAGGGAAAGGTAGAGGAGGATGAGGAGAGTTCAAATATGTAATTTGTTTTGCATTTGGAGCTTGGAGTTGGCTAGAGCATGAGGAGGAAGATGAAAGCCATGGAAGGAGAGGGAGAGCTGCACAATCGGCTGCAACCAGGAGGAGAAAGAAAGGAATCGTGGGGAAGAAGAAAGGGGGAAAGAGAAGAAAGGAAAAGAAATAAAGAAGGAAAGAGAGTGTGGTGGGGTATAGTTACTTTTTGCTTTTTGACTTATTTATTAGCTAACTAGTCAAGTGTGAGGGCTGTCTACATTAATACAAAACCGGCCACTAATATATACACACTGGAACGTTTTTTTCGTCTTTTACAGAAAACGCCCATTAATTTACCCGGTTTAGCACTATTCACTAAACGGTCCGTTTTCCGGAATTTTTCTCGTTTATTTAATTTTAATGGTTATTATACTCCCATTAATGTTTAATTATTGTTACATAATCAACTATTATTTTACGGGTCATTTAACGTTTAAAATCACGTTTTCGGATTTTCTCGAAAACGCGTTTTAGGACTCCGTTAGCGTTTTTACGCATGGTTTGAATCCGTTTTCTTCCGGAATTTTCCCACATGTTATTAATGTGTAATTAAGGTATAAAAATACATTTATCACTCTAACGAAGGTTATGTACCTCCTAAATAATTAAATACGCAGTTTCACGTTTTGTGACTTTTACGCATTTTTCTTTATTCTTTTTGGTTTTTATTTCTTCACCAATAATCTTAAGGACTTAAGCCTTAGAAATTATAATTACATAGTTAATTAACATATTAAGGTTTGGGGTATTTCACCATCATTTTATGGCAAATTTCTCAAACCAATTCCAAAGCATTTGTGAAATAAACAAATTCTTCGAAAGTGAATTTTCAAACGACATCCGATTTTAAACCCGTCTCTCTGTTTATTACTTATTTTACTATCGTACTTTCTTGTAGTCTATTTTGGTTTACTTATTCCTCCAGTCATTTTCTATTATTGTATGTTATTCATTATTTGTTTATTTGATCTCGTTTATCGTTATATTCACTTGTATCTTATTTATTAGTGTTTGCTATTACATTTATCTCACCATCATTTTCATTGTTTTATCTGATTTTATGCGTGTTCACATTATTTTATCCATGATTGGTATATTCCATTTTTATTACTATTCCTCTAATTTTCTCTCATTCATTTTATTTTTAGTCGTTTTTCTATTATATTCCTGCTACTTGTACATATCTATTCATTTCTATTTTTATGGCTTTCACTTGTGTTTTTATTTCATTGTATTAGTACTATTTCATCTTTTAATGTAGTATTATCATTTGATTTCATTTGTTTAATAGTTTATTATATTTTCATTTTGTTTATTTACATTCCTTTATTTAATGACTCTTAGGAGGAAACAATTCATTTTATTTGAAATACCCCGAACTTAAAATGGTGATTATATTATTCTAATTATATATTTAAGGGCCTAATAGTGCCTATAATTTTTGGTAAAGAAAAAATCCAAAGGAATGAGAAAAACGCTTAGAAAGCGGAAAACGCTAAAAGGAGCGTTTAATTAACCACAAGAGGTACGAGACCTCGGTATAGTATCGTAAGGATTCCTAAGGCTTATTCATGCCTAATTATTTACGGGAATAATCCCGAAGAAAACGGATCCAAATAAGGTATTAAAAACGCTAATAGAGCATTAGCGCACGTTTTCTCGAGGAAACCGAAAACGTGATTTTAAAGTGGTCAACGAACCCTTAAAATTATAAACATTGAATAATAACTATTAGCATTTATGGGACGCTTAATAACCAATAAAAATAGTTAAACGAGAAAATTCTAGAAAACGGGCCCGGTTAATGAATAGTACCAAACCGGGTAATAACGAGCGTCTTCTGTTAAAACGAGAAACTGCTCAAGCTTAACAGTATGTGGGGGCCGGTTTTTTACTGGGTAACAACCCTCTCACACCACACACACAAGTAACAAATAAGTAGTCAAAGCAAAGTAGAATAAAAAGGACAAAAGCAAACCCACCCTCTCTCTTCTCTCTCATTTCTCTTTCCTCTCCTTCTCCTTCCCCTGATTTCTCTCTCCTTCTCCCATTGCTGCAGCCGATTTTTGGAGCTCAAAATGCTCCATGGCTCTTCTTCTTTCTCTCCTTGCTCTACCTCCATTTGAGCTCCAAATGTTAAATAAATTACATATTTGTAATCCCTCATCCTCCTCTACATTTCCCTCTTTTCAAAATTTCGAAAAGGATGAGTTTCATCTCCATGGGTTTTCTCCATTTGAAGAGAAAAGCACACCATTGTGAAGCTGGAGTCCTCCTCTTTCCAACAAGGTTAAAAATCTCCATGAAGACCACATATTTCTCCCACCTCTTGGTTTGGCCGATTTTGGTCTCTATTCTTACCTTGTTTTTCCCCTTGTTTTGGAGCTTTGCTCAACCCTCCAATGGTGGTGAGACACCTTCTTGAAACCAAGGGCTAAACCATCCTCCAAAGCCCTCCAAGGTAAACCCTAGAATTTGTATTTTTAACACTTCAATGAATTAGTGTTAATATGGGGTTAGTAGATTAATGATGTGCTCTTTGTGTAATTTGGGTGTTGGGATGGAGTTTGGTAAACTCCATCCCCCACAAAATCGAATTGGACAGAAAGAGAGAAGGAAGAAGAAAATGGAGAGAAAGAAGGAATCAAAAGCTCAAGTAAGAGCTCCTTCCTAATGTAAATTCTATGCATTAGAGTAATGGGAATGGTAATATATTTAACAGAACCCAAATTATTGTATTGGTATTGTAGTTTGTGGAAATTTTGAGTACTAGTGAGTAAATGTGTTGAATTAGTAGGCCTTAGAGCCAAAAGAATGGTTATGTATATTAGTAATGCTATTTGAGGAATAATGGTGTATTAGTACGGGATTGAGGAAACATTGGTGTATTAGAATTTTGTATGTGTGCTGGTAGGACCCTTGTGGTTTGGCTAGAATAGGAATGAATTTGATGAGAAAGGATATGTGTGGATAAGCAAGGAAAGTAGTGAGCTATGGCAAAATTTTAGTAGGAATTATGCATTTAAGGATGACTTTGGTGAGTGGGAGAACAAGGTATGTAATTGGGTTTAGTAGAGATGGTTTAGTAGCTATGGAATGGTAATAGTAGTATGAGAAATAAGTTTATGAAAATCTGTAGCAAAGAGTATCAAAAACATTGTAAAACTAGTGAAAAACTAGTGTAGAAGATTTGTAAAAATAGAGTTGACTTGGTGTAGGTAGTGTCAATGCTAGGAATGAATTGGCATGGTAAGGAGAGGTATTTAGAATGCTTGGGATGGCAATGATTGAGGAGGTATTGGATGGGAGAATTGAATGGTAAATCGTAGCATAGAGTAACAAAAACTTTACATGTGTGAAGAAGAATAAGGAAATGTGTAAGTTGTTTGATGATTTAGTGGATTTGGTGAGTGATTAAGGTGAATTAAGGATTTAATTAATGTTTAAACATGTAGGAAACATGTGAAAATGATAGGAAAAGATGGGTGAGAATGGAGGTGAATTTAGAATTCAAAGATAGATAAAAAAGGGGTTCTGCAGCCGACCCACCCAGGCGACCTACCATAGCCTGGGTCGGTCGGGACTAAATTCTGTTAGCACGGGTGTTCTCTGCAGCCGACCCCACCCAGGCGACCTACCCAGAGTTGGTCGGTCGGCCTTTATAAAAAAAAAATTTAAATTAAATAAATATACATACATGCATATATATATAAATATATAATATAATCTTATCCCATACATACATATATATATATATATATATACATACAACCATATATATATGTTATCGTAAAGACATTAGTGCTAGACTAATGAAGGAAGAAAGTTAAGCACACAAGAAAAACTAAGATAACGGGACAACGGGTAAGTACGGGAGTAGTAATTATTTGTGTATCGTATGAACATGTTTAATAACATTTTGGAAACATTAACAGTGGAAACAAGTATGAACCAAGGAACAAGGGAACACGGTAAAGCTAAACTCGGTGAAAGGTATGACTTCCTCATCCCCGTATGCTAACCGAGTACGTTGATTTGTATGTTGTATGCCGGCTAATCAAGACTAAAGCATGAAAACGGTTTACTGCCTTTCATTGATGTCTTGTTGTATGTTGCATGAGCTAACCTTTGCTGAATTAATTGTGTGGCTTACTTGGTGCGTAGATCGACTCATATATGAGTCTTGTTTTGTAGTGACTCATAGTAAGGGTCTTGTCGTGAATAATGGAACAATAACCACCACACTAAGCTATCGAAGCGATAAACGGTAACACAACCCAATGACTCACTAGAATGTGAGAGAGAGTACGGGAGTAACAACCTCCCGATAACGGCAGGAGAATCGAAACGAATAACCCACAACATAGTAGTGAAGTATATAAGTAACCTATACCGAAGGAACTAATCTGGTGGCAAACATGAACCATGAGAGTAGTAACGTAATGATGAGGGATCTCCAAACCCCTTAGTATTAGTCGACCCATTATGAGAGGACCCGATGACGCAAGTATGCCCCTAACGAGAGAGAGTATCGATATGTTGGGAAACCCTTAAATCTGAGGATACTAGACGGTGGTAATTCCTAAGCTAACAGAGGTTATCGAGAGAGATACTTCTAGGCTAACCCATGAGGTTGTATTGCTCTGAGAGAAGAGTGTTGGGAATTTGTGTAGTCGGTAGTACTGACATTTGAGTATTTGAGGAGCTAAGCGTAATAGCCCTCGTATTGTAGGTCCGGTGGCGAGTCTTGAGTATGACTCCGCCTAGAGGCCAAGTAATGAGTATGCGTATGTATGAGTAAGGTAATGAGTATCGAGTAAGAAGCAAGTATGAGTATGTAAAGAGTACCGAGTACTGAGTATGTATAGTAAGTTGAATAAGTAAGGAGTATTGGATAAGGAGTATGCGTAAGTGTAGTAACGAGTACGGAGTGAGAAACGTGTACGAGTAAAGTATCAAACATGGAGTGTTGAGTATGTAGGAGTAAGGAGTAGGTATGAGTGGAGTAGCGAGTATCGAATATAGCACGACGAGTAACGAACGAATAACAATTACGAATGGTTGATCATCGAACTGTCTTCCTTAGTATGTATTGAATTTGTGTGCATGTAAGTATTGTTGTAGTAGTGTTGTAGCATGAGTATGTATGTATGCGTGTAAATGAACTCCATGTATATTCGACCCAAAGTAGTCGATGTACCGCGGTTAGCACGCGGTATATGCGGAGGTCATATTCAGCGTAAGCTGACCCCCTCGGGGGACCATTTTTAGTGTGCAGTACCCGAAGCCGATCGCCGTTCGAGAGAGTAGGACGGGACTGCTACGTAAGCAGGGTAGTTGCATAGTAGGGATTGGTACCCGTAATGTAATGCTAATGTGGAAGCTTAAACTGTATCGGTAATTTAAGGATTGTAGTATACTCGGTATAGTAATGTATTGGAGTTGCAAATGTATTATGGTTGTGTATGCAATGGGAAGTATTGTATGGTGTATAGTACTCGGTATGTTTCCTATTCATCAGACCGATAGTATGTAGGATTGTAACTCGCCTTGTTAGTCACGTGGGTGACTAACGGCATTGTACACCCGCCGTTGAGTATGTAATGCCCGCTGCGAAGGTAAGTATTGTACAGTAATGACGGTATTAACGGTAGGGGTGTTACATTATTAAATAAAACCATTTCGTCTTACTGTATATTTACAACGCTAGTTTTTTTAAGAACTACTCAGTTTTAACTAGAACTTCTGTATCATTTGTTACAATCTTCTATTGAGTTAAGTTAGTAGTCTGGTTGGTTAGTGTTTGCATGATGCATCTGGACTAGCTGGGTTCGAATCCTGAGAGGAACAACAATAGTTTTTTATTTTCATTGTCTAACTCATGTTTGACCCAAAACCCTAATGCTTCTCTATAAAACAACCTCCACTAACCAGAACAAGGGGAACAGTAACCCAGCCGACTACCATCTTCTTCCCCTGTTTTTTTATTTTTTTCTCTCATCCGCCTCAAGTTTGGTCGATCTCCAAAACCAGAAAAACCACAGACAACCAACAGAACCTCCATCGACCACCTCCATCGGCCGCCTCCATCAACTGATCTCCATCTACAAAAGAATAAGAATCAGAAAACCCACTTCAGAGTTCCTCCCCGCCGTGAACCACCACCGACCTCCATTGTCGAATCGGCTCTTTCCTCCCCTGTCTCCAAATCCAAATCCAGACTATAGATTTCCTTTCGCCACTTCAAATGCCATCAGCGAATTCCTCTTTTCCCCTCGTTTTCTCATCCAGGAACATTACCACTACTACCTCCAAGAAACCTTCATCTCTCACTCGAAGCCGCACCCAACACCGCCTTTCACCACCACGTTGTTCGACTAGCGGCGATGACCTCTGGGCCTGTGTCTTCATGTTCCTCATCGGACCGGGCAAAGAATCATTGTGGTGTTTGGGGTCTTATTCCTTCTTCCTTTACTCTTCTCATTTTGTTCATTTCGACTTTGGCACTACCTTCCTTGCAAGTTTGTTTTTCTTTCCACCTAAAGAGCTGCTCAAATTTGTTCTCCTGTTACATTCACTCGCTTATGTGTTCATTTTCACTACAACCCAAATTCTCCCACAACCCCTGGGCTCTCTGATTTCCGATACAATCGCATTTAACCACACAACTTCTGGGTATTCTCGTAATCATGACCCGTAGCTCGGCCTGACTTTCTAATTTTGGTGGAATTTCTTGCTGTTTTGGTCATTTGTTTAAAACGGATCCTAATCCATGATGGATAGTAAGGATGGTGTTGTTGCATAAATCGCATCAATTTTGTTCGGTCTATCTGCTCGTGTTAAGATTTGATGATATTGTTGTTCTGGTTCGACCTGAATCGTATCTGTCTCGATAACTTCTCTGCTTAGGCTTTTAACTATACATTTTATGCGGTTTATCTTGAGCATTTTTACCAAAATACATTTAACATCCTGCTGTATTGGCCATTACTCATGTGTTTTCATCTCCTTTCACCGAGGTACACATGAACCAGAGAAAAAGGCATGAACACGGGTTGGGCATGATTTCGGGGTCGACAAATTGACCAAGCATTTGGACTTAATCATAGTATCTGTTTTCTGGTTGATTCATTCATTTTCTGGTCGATTCATCTATTTTCTGGTCGATTCATCTATTTGCTGGTTGACTCATTTGTTTTCTGGTTGATTCATTTGTTTTTTTGTTGATTCGTTCTTTGTCTGGTTAATTTGTTCATTTTCTGATTAATTATTCATACTTCGGTCGACTTGCTTTTATGAAATTTAATTGGTATCGAAGCCAGATGTCGTTAATTTCCACTTCGAACTGATTAATTAGGTTCAGTTCTGGTGTTTGCTTCTGTGGTGTTGTTTTCAAATTCAAACCCTAAGTGTCTTGCGACATAATATTTGGGACTGGAAATGCTATTGCCCCGCTTGTTTTATTACCCCCCCCTTGAGAGTGATTGGCGGCGAGAGAAAATTTTGCTGTGGCCCTATTGTGATCCGAATTCGTTTGTTTTAAGCTTGAGGTAAAACCATGGGTTTGTGAATTTGATATCATGATTGTGCTGCCAAGTCTACTGTTCTTTAGATCTGTACATTCGAGTTTGGCAAAAAAAAATATAGAAAAAGAGATTAGCCCATGTTCAGACGTCGAAAAAAAAGCTTTAGTACATAAGTGAAATAAAATTGGATTAGTGACTTTAAGTTTAAATTTGTCTACTCTGTTTAAGTTTTGATTTCATCAACTCTTTAATAAGAAGGAAATTGATTTGTTTTTTTTAATTCAGTTGCCTTTCTTCTCGGTTTTAATCTGTAACTCATCCATGAAAATTGCTCTCAATCTGTCTCTTCGCTGTACATATCCCTGGTTTACTTTCAGCTTTATTGTAATTTCATTATTCCCTTGTTTTCCAATTATTATCGTTAAGCCTTAGTTATTACCTTCTAGAACCCCTACATTGACAGAAAAGTTTGGGATGTACTATTGCTCCACACCTAATGGGTCTCTCATTTGTTTCGTGGGGTAATAATCTCCTATAACTTCAGAAAACACTCAAACCACCTCTATATGTATATAAGAATAAAATCTTTAAAAATAAGCCCTTAAGGCTAGCTTAGGAGGGTTTTGGATGTGAAACCACCCCATGCCTAGCGGGTCTCTCATTGGCTTTATCTGGGTGGAATCCTCCTTTACCCTCAACTCACCCATAATCAAGAGTTAATAAATCAATAAATTGATCCATCTCACTTGTCAATATCTCACAAATCAAGCCCAAAAATCAATAAGCCCTATCTTTGGCCCATTTCTCGAAAGCCCAAATTGTTTCAAATAAAAAAGCCCAATGTTTAGACCAGGCGCAAATCCCAAGTCGGCCCATGACCTAATCACCTCAAGGCCCAAATCCTAGTTGACCCAAAAGTCCAATCCGGTCTAACTTTGATTTCCGACTTTGACCAACCTCAACTTTGACCCAATCCAACTTTGACCCAGTCTAACTTTGACCCGACTCGTTTTCCAACCCCAACCCGAAGTCAATTCAACCCAATTCAAACCCAACTCATTTCAATTCAGTCCAATTCAGTTAAGTTCAATCCCATTCGGTTCACATTCAAAATCCAATTCAAACTCAACTTGTAAATCCCATTCAAACTCCAAAAATCCAAAAACATTCCTCAGTATTCAGCTTTAATTCAAAAATCCCAAAAAATCTTCTTTCTCAAATTTTGAACAATCATTTTATTCAAATCTCATCAGGTTTTCAAAGGAACCATTTTATGTAATTTTAAAAGGAAAAACTCTTCTCACATCACAGAAAACTCTTCTCAAAACGCAGAAAGTTCTTCTCACATATACAGAAAGTTTTCTCCTAAAAACATTTCTTAAAATCAGTGTTTCTTCATCGAGAATTTTGAACAACTTTTAAAGTTTTCTAACTTAGTTTTGAAACCCAAATAAAACGTTTTCGGGGAACAAGAAATGTCTAACCCCTTCAAAACATTTCCTTCCTGGTTAGACATCACTTGTCTCCCTTTCCAAAACAATCCGAGGCGGGGCACTGGGGTCGTAACCTCCCTTGTGTAGTCTGGATTTCTTTAGGCGGGGCAATAGGGTGACAAACCTCCCCTAATTGCAGCCTAGATTTTTACGAGGCGGGGTGCTAGGGATGTGACTGCCTTCCTAGTTGCAGCTGGGATTTCAGAATCGTCTAACTCCCTTCCACTCGATTTCAATATTTTCAGTTTTAACGTTTTAAAACCCGGGAGTTTGAGACGTTATTAGGGTTTGACCGGGGCATCTCATTTATGGTGTTTCTCTCTAAACCCTAGTTTTTGACATAAATACATTGCCCCATCTTTCGAGCCTCGGCACTTACCATTAATTAAGTGTCGTGCTCGAGGGGGTACATAGGGTGATCCTTCAGGATCACCTGCCCTTTCACAAAATGATTTCCCTCAACCATTTTCAACCTCGAACCTAAACCCGAGATCTCTCCCAAATTCCAATTGCCTCACATACTCAAATCATCATTCAAACTCCAACTCACCTCAAACTCGAATCATCTCCCAAATTTCAAACTTCTAATGTCTCACAGGCCCATGCGCCTCACAGACTCAAACATTTAAATTCCTTCACGTCTCACAGGCCCGAGTGCCTCATAGACTTCGATATCTCTTTCTTTTCATCAAACGTCTCACAGACTCGAGCGTCTCACAGACTAGCATCCAAACCCGAAACTTTTTGATACTTCGAACCCTTCTAAATCTCGAACACCTCAAGTATCTTCAAACTCCACAAACATCAAAATCTCCAAAAACCCCAAAATGCCCTGAACTACATAAGGTCTGATCTCAACAGGGAGTTGAGTACGTAGGCAACCCATACAGGGTGAGACCCCACATCAATCAAAATACCCTTTTCACTCAGCCAGTTCACCTCCAAACAACCTTGTGCACTCCCGACCCTCGATTACCTCAAAAATTTCAATCATCCTAAAGCTGTGAACTACGTAGGTATGATCTCATTAGGGAGCTGAGTACGTAGGCAGCCCACAGGGTGCGATATCATTCCAAACAAAAACCCCTTTCCCCCTCTAAGGTGTTCTCCATACCTCTCAAAACATTCAAGTCCCCTCTGACTCCCACAAACCCTCGACTTCTTCAACTCTCAAAATCAGACTCCTAATCTTTCATTCTATACTCATTCGAATTCATCAATTCTTCCTCTTGGCGCTAGCTTGGCAGAAAAGCTTGCCTCATCCTCTCTCTCTCTCTCCTCCTCTCTCTCTCTTTCATCCTAATCCTATCCTTGGCTTTTAAATTAATCTCTTTAATAAGGTTTTGAAAGAAGAAAATCCTGACAATTGGAGACCGAGGTTTCCTCGGGCACCAACCCAAAGTCGTGGTCGTTGCCACTTCTGAGGGGTGTAACCCAGTGCGAACCCACACAGAATCTTTGGTATGACCAGATAAGTCTCCAATCCATATGCAAATCACAGAGTCAATTAATGGTTCTTAAAACCTTTCTTCTCCCTTCCTAGTTCCTTAGGTCAAACTAGGTGGCGACTCTAGTCAACTCCGCCTTATAGAGGCATAAGTCCGCGTGGAGCCCATCGAGAGCGGGTGTAGTGCACACTAGCACTCCCCTTTATGCTTTTTGGGAAAGACGGACGATGTAGTAGGTATTTGAGGGATGCCAGAACAACAGGTTTTCACCCTCCACAGAATGGCATTTTAGGATCTCGAATTTTTAGTCAGATCATATTTAGATAGACCCCCTCATACCGAAAAATCACCCTCCACAGAATGACGACTTTGTTGGGGAAAACTTGAGTAAGTTTTTCTCAAACCAAGGAAGACTGAACTCCATTCAAATTGTTGGGACTTCCCACTTCTTTCAAAACCTTCAAGAGATTCTTTTCAAGCCTTTATGATTATTCTACTCCACACTTAGAGTGTGTAGCTGATGAGGACAGCTAGGATTTGTTAGATCCTCGACAAACATGACAATTGGGTTAATAATTAGCTCACAATTAGAAAGAGACACTTAGGAATGAATGAAGCTAACTTCCCTTTAGGTTAATAAACAACCAATTTGAATCACTAATCTCAAGACAAAACTCTTAGTAATTAGGTTAGTGCTAACATCTCTGCTTTATTTACATTATATGATTGTGGGGTGCATTGGGTGGGTAGCTTAGGAAATGCATTCCTCTGTCGCCCGTTTTATCCACGATGTCACGGGATCCCCAATCGGTCCACGGTTGATTCCCCATGAGCTGGGTCACTCTCTCAGTGAACAAACCCACGAGGCTGTATGGTCTCCGACTAACGCTTTGAAGCTCATGATCCAAAAATATCCTCCATTATCCGAGTCCAAGCCAGCATATAGTGAACCATGAGCCTTCAGTGTCCAACTGCTTGGTCTGGTGTCTAAGATGGGCTTATGGGTAGTCACCCCCTTAAATGCCGTCTGTCTGACCACCTTTTTGGCTTACCTAGAAGATTGCATGGGCTTAATTCTCCATTGTTCCTTTGCACCACGGGTGTCTTTAAAGCCCAATGTCACGCTCCACGTTCATAGAGGATCTCGTATTTACCGGATACCCATACATGGCACAACGTAGTTAGTGAATAATTTGGACTTTAGACACACCTTATCGTGTGCAGACGCGGGGAGACCCGACCCCATGCAGTACTTCCCCAAGTTTTCCATAAGTGAGTATGTTGTGATAATCACCGGCCGTGGCTCGTGTAACTGTATCATTTCAGGTATCCTAACCTTTCAAACTTAAGCACTCCGAACTTTCTTGATGACGTGCCCCACAAGGCATAACAAAGATAAATCCCGAGAGATGAACAATGAAGGAACGACGGTTCCCCCGATGGTATGGAAGCATTGATTGACCTGGAAGGTGATTATCCCAACATTAACACTTACAACTCCACATCAAATATAGCCACGATTTACTTTACGCTATACATGTGTGCAAATTACCTTTTCAAACCAATCTTTTTAAAACGTTCAGAATTCTTTTTTGCACATCTCTTAAAGCTGTTTAACGAGCTCGTTTAATTTCAAGTCCCACCTAAATTTTTACTCGCGGTGTTAAAACCTGCCACTTCATCTCAAAATGTTATTTCCAAAACAATTTTCAAAAATGGATTTCGAAAAACCCACTTTCTACAAACGAATTTCAAATGACATTCTTCACCAACATTATTTCTTAATAGTTTTCGAAAACAGTTTTCAAAGTTGATTTTCACAAATGTATTTCAAAATAAATGATTTAATCCCCATGTTGTGACCCGCTATTTTTGAAGTTCTGTCCACCTTCAAGAGCAGCGGTCATTACCGTGGTGCGTTCTAGTCATTTCGTGTTTTCACAAAAGTGGTGGATTTTCACATAAGATTTTGTGCTCGACCATTCACCTTTCTTTTCTCAAAAATATCCCTCATTCCCTCGTCAGAGCAAGAGGAGCAACATGAAGATTGACTACGCGGTTTGAGCCGAAAGCCAGAGGCGCACCAACTCGTGGAGCTAGCCAAGCGAGCAACATGAAGACCTACACCAACCGTTCAAATAAAAAATCAAAGGCGTACCAACCCGAGTCCAGCGACGTGAAGACTATCAACAGCCATTCGAGTTCAGGCACTAGTGGAACAGAAGCATTTAATGACGGTGGTTTAATCACGGCTTTTACAGAAACCGTGATTAATAGGAAGGCCGGAATTAATTAACGGTTTATTGAATTAACCGTAAGCAATAATCGATCGGAGGTAGCGCGGCTTTTTTAGGACGGACTTTAGCTGACGGTTATTAGTAAAACCGTAATCTAAAGTACCGTGTTGACGCGCGCTTTTCGGTCAACGGACTTTAGATTACGGTTTTACTAATAACCGTCAGCTAAAGTCCGTCCTAAAAAAGGCGTGCCTACCTCCGAATGATGGTCAACGACGTCGTTTTGACCTGATGCCAAATATTTCCCGTATTATTTGATTTTTTCGACGCCACGCGTAATCTGAATTACAGTTAACGACGTCGTTTTACCAGTGTATTTTAGATTAAAAATAACTTTATATTAATGTGTTACATATGTTTGATCGAATAAGACTCATGGCTTAATGGCCGTGGGTACATGAGTCAACACCATCAATCTTGAGTTCGAAACCCAGCATAGGCCAAATAATTTTCACGCTAATTTTTAATTTCGTTATACTTTAGATTACGGTTTTTCAGGAACCGTCATTTAAAGTGTGACTTTAGATTACGGTTTTCATGAAAACCGTAATCTAAAGTCCTTTTAACTACAACATTTTTACTCTACACACTGTACTTACAGTAACTCTTCTCTTTCGCGCTATCTTCCTCACTGAAATCGCCTCCTCTCCCGTCATCTTAGTAACGGCCATTGCCGTCGTCGCTCCCACCACCTTTGTCACTCCCTTCGCCGCCGGTCACCACCCATCTACGTACACTAGTCGTCACTGTCGACGTCTCTATCGTGTACTGGGTATGCGCGCGGTCGATCAATTGTCGTTTTTTTCTAACTTTGCTCATATGCATGTCGATTGCTAGTTCTAACCTCGTTTTTGTCGAATCCTAAGAGTGTAGTGGCAAATGTTCTAACCTTGTTCATATATTTGTGCCCAGATTCACAGTTAATTGCAACCTAGTTCGTGGGCTGATTTTTGCACTACTTGCCCACTTTGGTGTAGTAACGGTAATTTTGCAAACCAAACTGTAAACTACTGTATTTACTTATTCTTAGCATTTAGTATTACAATTAATACATAGTTTTGTAGTTTTTAAATATGAAACTAGTTCAGAGCCTTTGGTCTGGTAGATATATCTCTTAGCAGATTCGAAGTTGTGATTCTTGTTTGCTGATTCTTGTGGCAGTTGATTTCTTGTACTTGTTATGGTTAATATAGCTTACCTTTCTTCAAGATAAATATAAAATTAGTGTATAAGTAATTTTGATGGTGCGTGCGAATTTGACGTTGATAAAACTGATTGGGAAACGTCAGAAATATAGGGGAGATGCTGTCGAATTTTTTCCGCGGTTTAGCTAGCATTTTAACCTTGTTTTTTTGATGAATTTTAATGTTGTCGTTTTTTATGCATCAGGACTACGACTTTATTTTGACCTCCGACCTTAACCGTTTTGCATCGGCTAATCGTCTACCAGAGGTAAGATTTACATATATACATACATATTTGACAAACTACCAAACATAGTTATCCGCCCAAGATATACCTAATAGAGGTATATCTTCGGCAGTCCCTGTCGGGACTGTCCATGATTGTTAAATCTCACACCTAGGGTGTGAATGTGTTTTTAATATGTACTTTATTGATTATTTCAGCAGTATCTCTTTATTGTTCTTCGAATGCATATATTATTGATTAATATCATAATATCGTGCATTTGAAGAACTGTAGGGAGATGCTGCCGAAATTTTCAATAAATTACATATTAAAAACACGTTCACCGGTGGGATTTAATACTCATGGATGGATTTAGGTTGATAAGATACAAAAGTGTAAAGACTCTGCCACGGGTGACGGTATGAAATGGCTGCCTTCATATAAATAGCTAGAAGGAGATGGAACGTTCGTGGATTTACAGCGGAAATTTGGACGACAAGTTTTTAGAAGGAGTTGATAAGTTATGCACGGTGTTGGCGAACAATCTGAAACCT
Source organism: Limonium bicolor (assembly GCA_023374045.1). Classification (NCBI taxonomy): domain Eukaryota; kingdom Viridiplantae; phylum Streptophyta; class Magnoliopsida; order Caryophyllales; family Plumbaginaceae; genus Limonium; species Limonium bicolor. The sequence continues at coordinate 13,871,123 of CM041778.1, read as the reverse complement.
ACAGACAAGGGATACATATTTTGTCCGTGTATCGACTGCCAAAACAATCTGAGATATCGCGGCGTTGAAACAATTAAGGAACATCTGATCCGCCGCGGTTTTACAAAAGATTTCCAAGACATAATCCGATGGCATGGTCAGAGTGCGTTCGATGTTATTAAGCCTGACGAAGGGGATAATGGTCAGGCAAACACAGAAACAGAACTTGGAGATGATACAGTTGCTGGTGATCCAGAAGACGTTACAGCGAACGTTGAGCCAGATTTCTGGGATGATGACATTGAGACTATGCTCGAAGATGTGGAACGACATTACTCTAACACGCCAGACAAGCATGAAAATTTGTTGGATTCATCCAAAACACCGTTGTACCCCGGGTGTGACCCTACAAAGTTAAGCAAGTTGAGTGTCGTCCTCAAGCTATTCAACTTGAAAGCGAAACATGGCTGGAGCGACGTAAGTTTCACTGACCTCCTGGAACTATTGAAATACGTTCTTCCGGTGGACAACGTTTTACCAACGACTACGTACTCAGCCAAAAAATGATGTGCCCAATGGGTATGGGGTACCAGAAAATTCATGCTTGTCCAAATGGTTTATGTTGCAATGTGGAGCGTCACGGTATAAGAAACAACAAACTCACATCAGCGGTAGTAAGAAAGGTTCACCAGCTAAGGTACTGTGGTACCTGCCCATCATTCCAAGGTTCAGACGTTTGTTCTCCATTGAGAAAGACGCAGAGAATCTTCGGTGGCATTCAGTTCACAGGAAAAAGGATGGCAGATTGAGACATCCCGCTGATGCACCACAGTGGAGAAACATAGACGTAAAATTTCCTGAGTTTGGTAACGAACCGAGAAACCTAAGGCTAGGCTTGTGCACGGATGGGATGAACCCTTACGGTACTTTGAGTAGCATACACAGTACCTGGCCTGTGCTTTTGGTTATTTACAATCTACCGCCGGGGTTAGGCATGAAACCAAGACACATCTTGTTGTCTTTGTTAATATCGGGTCCAAAGCAACCGGCAACAAAATTGATGTATTCCTACAACCTTTGATAGAGGATCTACAACTCTTGTGGAATGAAGGGGCTACGGTTTACGACTCATTCAGCAAAGAGGACTTCAATTTACGTGCTATGTTGTACTGCACAATCAATGATTTCCCCCCTATGGTAATCTTTCAGGCTATTCAATCAAGGGGGCGTTGGCGTGTCCGATTTGTGGTGAAAACACTTGTAGCATTCGCTTGAAACATAGTGGCAAAAACGTGTATATGGGCCACCGAAAAATGCTTCCAAAAGGACATAAGTATCGAAAGATGGCGAAAGAGTTCGATGGGAAAACTGATCACAGTGTGCGCGCCAGCCTTTGACAGGTACAGAGATTTACAAAAAGTTGGATAATATTGTCAACAACTTCGGGCCGCCAACCAAAAGTGGTGAAAAAAGTGTGTGGAAAAAGAAATCAATATTTTGGGAACTACAGTACTGGCAGCATCTGGAGGTTAGACATTGTATCGATGGGATGCATGTCGAGAAGAACGTGGGTGAAAGTATCACTAGCACCCTTTTGAACATAAAAGGAAAAACAAAAGATCATTTGAAAGGAAGAAAAGATTTAATTGAGTTGGGCATACGCACAGAGCTTGGCCCGCAAGAACGTGGAAAACACATTCTTGCCTCCTGCCTGTCACACTCTGTCTGAAGAAGAGAGACATAGTCTATGCAGTACCCTTTACAACATCAAGGTGCCATCAGGTTACTCCTCAAACATAAGAAACCTAGTGTCCATGACAGATTTCAAATTAGTAGGAATGAAATCTCACGATTATCATGTCCTACTTCAAGAATTTTTGCCAATTGCATTACGTGGGATCTTGCCGGATGCTGTCAGACACACACAATCACAAACGTCAGTGTCTTCCTCAAATCCATTTCGTCTAAGGTTCTTGATGTGGACACTTTGTCTAAATTACAAAAGGATCTTATTGTGACAATGTGCCAGTTGGAGATGTATTTTCCTCCATCGTTCTTCGACATAATGATACATCTCCTCGTGCATCTTGTAAGAGAGATTCTGATGTGTGGTCCTTTGTACCTTCGCTACATGTATCCGTTCGAAAGGTACATGGGTGTCCTGAAGAAGAAAATGAAGAACCGTCGTCACCCAGAGGGTAGTATTATAGAGGGCACTATCACAGAGGAAGTTGTAGACTTCTGCACCAATTACCTAGAAGGTGTCGATACCATTGGACTTCCACGTTCTAGACACGAGGGCAGATTGAAGGGTGTTGGCACGGTTGGACGGAAACTGAAAAGAATTGACATAGACACTCTTAACAAAGCTCATTTAGTTGTGCTAAGTCATCTTGAAGATGTCGAACCATACTTTGATGAACACTTGTGTGTTTTAAGATCACAATATCCAGACATGAGTGACGTTAGACTACAAAATGAGCAGAATAGGACATTTGTCAGATGGTTCAAAGACAGAGTGTTGTCCGATCAGTCCACGAATGTGCCTGAACTGATTAAAGTAGTTGCATTTGGACCAAATCTGGATGTAATTTCTTATGAGGGGTACGATGTCAACGGATTCACCTTTTTCACAGAACGTCAGGATCAGAAGTCAACGAATCAAAACAGTGGCGTAGAGCTTGAAGCTTATCAAAACTTATATGACATCGGTGTTGTAGGTCACAGTCCAGTCTCAGTAAAACAATCATATTTTGGTGTTATACAAGACATCTAGGTATTGGACTACAACAACTACGAAATGTGTGTTTTCCGCTGTAACTGGGTTAACAACAATCATGGCTACCGTGAGGAGGAGCATGGTATGAAACTGGTTGATCTATCTAGAGCTACTCCCACGGTTGAGCCATTCGTTGTTGGGACGAAGGTTAAGCAGATATTTTATGTAACTGATCCCTGTAATCCTAGATGGTCCGTTGTGCTTAAAAGGAGAAGAGGAATAGTTGGTGTGGATGGTGTGGTTGATGAGGATGAGTATGATGCAGAAGATGAACCTCCAACTGTTCCTATTTCATTGGAAGAGGCTGAGGTCACAGGTCATCGTGAGTATATACGATCAGACCATAACGAGGGAATGTGGGTTGAGAGATAATGGTGTATGTAAGTTATTACTATTAAAATTTATATGAAATTAACACTCTTTTATTTCTTGCTTGTATATGACCATTATGAAATGCTTAATTTAATTCAAATTTTATTTCAATCCTTGCAGGCATGGCTGATCAAGACATGGCTGATGAAGAGTTCGATTTATATTGCCGTGAGTTCGAAAATGAGCAGCAAATGGTACCGGTTCCTTCTACCAGTGCCGCTACTGCTGCTGGCCCATCTACATCTGCCGCTGCTGCTGCTGTTGGCCCTTCCATGAGTGCACCTTCTACGAGTGCTACTCAGAGACCCAGAGGTAGAGGTCCGACCCGTGGGTTGAAACTGCAGAAACCGGATGAGATCAGTCTTCTGTGGGACAAGTTTGGGAGGTATTTGGGGGGCAGGTCAGAGTTCGCTAGTATGCTAGGGACTCTGGCCGGATCACATTGCTGCATCAACCACACATGGAAACAAGTCCCGCAAGAAGTTAAGGAGACCATCTGGAAGAAGGTGCAAGAACGATACAAGATCCCAGAAGAAGTGAAGAAGACCGTTCTTTCTTTGGTGTCCGGCAAAGCTAAATCATTCCGCCACTACTTGGTTGAGCACTGGATCAACAGGGTGCCCCCACGTGAGCCTCCGCCGTATGTTGTGTACAACGGCATGATCACTGAAGAGGAGTGGAAGGAGTTCGTTGAGCGGCACTCCACCCCCGAGTTCAGGGTATGTTTGTGTGTACTCTTTTCTGAATTAAAGCTCATAATGCTTTATCCCTGATTTTCTAATTAATTTTCTGTTGTACTTTCTTAACAGCAAACACAAGAACAAGCACGGCAAAACCGTGAAGCTAATCTCTACCCCCACACCATGGGACGAAGGGGATATGTGGGCAGCCTCGACATGTGGAAAGAAGCTGGTCTGCTAACACAGAGTAACGAGGATGGAAGTGAATGCCCGATCGAGGATGTCTCTGAGGCGAGGAGGGTGCAGATGTTCGTACTGGGACGCCAGAAAACGACCAACGAAGGTCAGAGGATATTTCCTCATGCTGCGATGGAACAACTGGCTAACCAAATTGTAAGTGTTTTAAAGTAGCTGTTAAATAATTTACTTATATACTCAAGTGTTTGTTGATCTTAAATTAAGTGTTAACTTCTTTGAAAATTGGACAGTACGAAGCGGCATAGAGAGGAGAAGTAGACTTATTCGCTCCTCCTTCTCAAGACGACGCGCTTAATCAAATCCTTGGGAAGAAGGATCACCCGGGGCATGTTTGAGGATTTGGGGGAGAAGTACGTTAGAAGAACGTATTCCCGCCATCTGCTAGGAAGGGTCAGATGAGTGCTGCTGAAGTCGAGGCGATGGTAGAGCGTAAGTTCGCTGCTGAGCGCCAAGCTAATGAGGAGAAACAGGCTGCTGAGCGTCGGGCTATAGAGGAGAGGCTGCAGGAAGCGTTGAATTCGATCGCACATGCGACTACTCAGCAGCAGCATGATCCTCCTCGACCGTCTTCCTCGTTAGTTGTGCTCCGGCCGCTGACCCGTACCCGTTTGCCAACATCCAGGTTAGCTTTGTTTAACTATTTTTCTCCTTAAATAAAGTCATTTAAATAGTATTAGATTGGACTCACTTATTTATTTCACGTATTATCTCTGTTTTTAAAGGAGCAAAAAAAATGCCGTCTCCAAATACCATTAGAAGGGCACCCTGTAGATGTGGCCTACGGGACGGTGTTGCCATCAGGTCCACTCACGCTCATCAGTTTCGTACGTCTACCCCCATTCTACGCGCGTGTGACCTTGGACCTGATAATTGATGGATTTGAGCATGCATACCTTCCAATGGCGTTTGACAACAAATGCACACTGATTGAAGCGAAGGGAGACATATTGCCCTGGCCAGCATGTTATATTGTTGTCACCGATGAGGTAAGACTGTTTGACAACCATTTAGTATCTAATAAAATGCATTATTTAGCATTAAGTGTCTAATTTAATGTGTTATAGATCCCTGAGCTTCCTCGCCGCGTATCCCGGCCCAGTCAAGAAGAGATCAGCGCGCCGGCGAATCCTGAGATTCCTGAGCTTCCTCGCCGCGTTCCCGGCCCAGCGAAGAAGAGATCAGCGCAGCGGCGAATCCTGTCAGAAGTACAAGGGTTATGTTCAGATAAATGTTTAAATGTACTATAATAATCAATTAGTAATTATCATTACATTATGCTTTACTGTTTGTGTGTGAAGGGAAGAATCCAGTGAGTCGGGGTGCGAAAAGTAAAGAATCCACCGCCCGTTCCGTGGTCGCCACCAAGACTTCTCAGGACGCCTAAAAAATAAGTTCTCACTGCCACAAAACTTGTTGGTGTTTTGGGGCCTCGTCAGATGAATCTCACACCAAGATCATTTTGAAGTTCACCCTCAAACTATCAACTTCATGATGACGCTTCCAAAGTTGATTTTCACTACGAAGAAGATTGACCACGGGATCAACTTTGGGGACATCAGAGAGATGTGTGGAGATTACCTGAACATTACATTATCAAGTTATCTTATATCTAAGTAGTGTTCTTGTCCTCATACTGTAAAAACATATAGAATAAGTATATATGAAGTTGCATTAGCTAACTTTTTATAGTACATGTGATATAATAGAGGTCTGCTTGAGAGATGTGATGAGAAGAAAATCACCTCCATTACTGTGATGTGCCCGGAGCGTTTATCTTACGACTCAGTCACTAGGGACCCTGGGAGGTTTTGTGAATACATGATTCATTGCTTCAATGTTGTTGACCAACAGCAAAAATTATTCGTTCTAATGCCGTATCACCAAACGTGAGTTCTGATATAAAATTACATACTAATTAGCTAACTTTTTTACCTTCATTTCTCATTTCATTTTGTATTTGACATTGCAGCCACCACTGGGCTTTGTTTATATTCTGCGCTGCCACCGCTACTCTGCTCGTTCTAGATCCACTAGGGCAGTGGACAAAATTCAACACTGAAGACTTAATCAAAGAGTTAGTTTTTATTACTATTTAATTGTTTGTAAGTTTTTTGAACCAAAATTAATGTACTTGTTCATTTTGCTCAATGCTTTTGTTAATATATGTAACAGTTGTTACAGTAAAACCCCTGAGGGAGAGTTTGCTGATTTGACCATCGATTACTTCAAGGTTTGATAATTCATGTATTTCATTCATGCTGCTATTATCTTTGTACAATTGTTTTACATTTGTGAATTTTGGTGATTTAGTGCCCTACCCAAAAGGATTCTAGGAGTTGCGGGTACTACGTGATGCGGTATATGTACGAGTTCTGCGTGTACTTCCCAGGATTTAAGAATGATAAAGACAAGGTAATACGTACGTTGTCTTGTATTTAATTCTTTCAGCAGATTTTTTGTGTCTTTATCTTAATCTCATTATGTGTTCCATTCCTTTTCTTGTTCCAGATTAAAGAGCATTTTGCCAAATTCTTGACTTACAGTCCAAACGACTTGTATCATGTCAGAGAGAGCATGTCAGCTATATTTATGAGAATGGAGTGGTAGACTAGCTATTTCACAGTTTTCTGCACAATTTTTGTACTGTTTTATGCTTCTGTTTTATGATATTTCTTGCTGGGAGTCATCCTAGCTGTATCTACCATGTAATGGTTAAACTGCTACCTTTGTAGCCCTCTGATTCTGCTAGCTGTTGCTGCTGTAACAGATTGAATGTTTTTTGTAATGAATTGCTAGCTGCTATGACAAATTCTGTTGTATTGAATATTTTTTGTTGCTGTAACAGATTCAGCTGTAACAGATTTTCGATCTGGTGTATATTAGATGTTATCTCTGTTGCAATTGTGCGTAGAGAATGAATTTGTGTTGTTGGTATTTGATTCAGGTGTTTCAATTGTGCAGTTTCTGCACATCTGTTAGTCTGATGCCCTCTGTTGCTTATCTGTTATAATTCTGGCTCTGTTGCAATTGTGTAGCTTTGTAAAAAAAAATTACACTTTAGATGACGGTTTTAACAATAACCGTAATCTAAAGTCCTTTGGGCGCGCGCGCCAAAAGACTTTAGATTACGGTTATTGTTAAAACCGTCATCTAAAGTCTACACTTTAGATTACGGTTATTGGTAAAACCGTAATCTAAAGTCAATGACACGCGGGACGGAAAAGGGCCTTTAATTACGGTTTTAAACCGTAATTAAAGACGTCACATCTTTTAATGACGCCCGCGTAGATTACGGTCTAGAACCGTAATCTTTCACGATTTTGGACCGTAATTAAAGGCTCGTGTTCCACCAGTGAGGAATGTTAGAAATCAGACGAACATGAACCCGTGCAACAAATTGAAACACATAAAGACTGACCACATTCAAACAAATGTCGAGTCCAAGAATGTAAAGAATCAAAGGAATATCAGCTCGAGTTGCTTGATAGCGGTGCCACTTCACTATAAGAGCCCAAAGACGAGCGAGCAGCCAGTCAAGAGCCTGAAGATGAGCGAGCAGCCGGTCAGGAGCATGAAGACGAGCTAGCAGCCGGTCAATGGCCCAAAGATGAATTTGTAGCGAACTAGTTACTCGAGGATGAGCAGTCAGTTAGAAGCCTGAAGACGGACCAGAAGAGTTCAGAAGAAGTTTAGCTTAAAAATCCCATTTTAATGACTTTTTAGAATTGATGATGTGTAGGTTTTCCCCTTTGATTCTTTTCTCTCTTGTCCATTTCTGAATAGATTACATGTATAGGTTTACACATTCCTTTTGAATTTATTCAGATCAATGTGTATAGGGTTTCCCACTCCCTATTTTATTTGCGAATGATCGAGCGTCAAATTTCATATTGAGAAAATCCACCACTTTGAAAACACACGTTTTCAAAATTGTTTTTCTAAAACTTGGTTTCTTTTGGCATGCACGTATAATGAAAAAAACGAATAAGGAACAACCCCTCATAGTTATATGTCATTCATCAACTTTGCTTTATGTGGTGAAAATTCACGGTATCTATAGGAGACATCCCCTAAAATATACACACCAATAAATACAATCGAGCACAAAGCAAAACCGCATGCATTGCATTCATTGCAAAAAAGTCCCATGCATTCTTGGTCAGTTCAAATTCGTCAAACATGCACAACTCTTGTCCACCTCAGAAAATTTTGCAACCATGTGTTTTGTTGTCACCACACCACACACCAGCTTTCTTCCCAATATCTCAACCTCCAAAGCCCGATCCTCAGAGGGACAGAAAAGAAAACCGGAAAGTTCAAACCCCTCCAAATCAAAATCACCATGCGCGCCAGTGACTAAAAGGGAAAGAATGTGTCATATCGTAGGGCCACCATGCGGGAGTTCTCACTCCCTAAAAGTTCAAAACTCCGGAGCCAATAACCATCTGAACGCGTTCCAAAACAATTTCTCTCACAATCACGCCCAACAGCTATACCACCTTCAGGGCCAATGATGATAGGATGAGCTTCATGAGCTGCGAGCTAAATTCGACTCAAGCGAGACTACTCATAAGCTTACCACTCATGCATTGCATCCAAAAACAAAACAAACACAAAAAAAACAAACATTCAGTCAGCCATCTCCATTCATCATTTTCAGCATTTCATGCATCCTATACATAGTAATTCCATATTACCACAATACATCGCATGGTAGACAATCGCATTTGCATACTCCCATATCGAAAGGACATCTTCAAGAAAATCATGAGAGATTGATTGAACAGAGTGCGTGAACCACTTAACTCTCGACCCATCAATGGACACAAGGGTCTAATCAAAATCAGCACCACAAATCAAGTGAGTAGTGTGCAAAGAGCGGTATTTTCTCTTGAATTTCAATCGACTGTTTTGGATGATCTACTGAGCGATGAGGGAAGGTACAGGGATCCAATGGAGGTAAAACCACGAGCGACTTGTACTTTCCTTCAGCACATGGAGAGGCATAATTCAGAGTGAGATCATTGTCGATAGCAAGACATGAACTGTGATTCATGTAAAAATCCGAGATTAGTAAGAAAACAATCATTGACTAAATGAGAATGACGAGGCATTTAGGAATAAAAGTCTCCACAAAACCAAAAGTGATGAAAATGATGATATGCTGTCGAGCTATTCTAAGGCGCTGACTACCTAAAGCGATGAAAATGATGCCAAACTATTCTAAGGCGCTGACTACCTAAAGTGACGAAAATGATGTCAAGCTATTCTAAGGCGTTGACTACCTATGATAAATGAAATGATGTCAAGCTATTATAAGGCGTTGACTACCTAAAAATGATGAAAATGAAATAATGTGTGGATGCAGGAATGCTGATATGCTAGTGATGCTTATGATGCTGATGATATTGATGATGCTCGGATGCTTCTGGGGACCGAAACCCGTGCCAATGCTCCTGGCTGGACCCAATGTGGACTTATTGCCATCGCCCCCCAAGCCGGTGTGCAGGGATAACTCCTGGTAAAAACCCTGGGGACTTATTGCCTTCTCCCACCATTCGTTGATCCCAAAGTAAGCTGACATAACACAGGAGGATTTATTGCCATCACCTCGCCAACTTTTCTGTCGTCAAGTCTTGTGACGCGCCTGGATAATGCAACTAGGTCTTATGACGAGCCTAAAGTTATGCAACTAGGTCTTATGACGAGACTAAAGGATGATTCTAGGTCTTATGACGAGCCTAAGGGATGGTTCTAGGTCTTATGACGAGCCTACAGGTTGGAACTAGGTCTTATGACGAGCCTAAGGGATTGAGCTCTTCTACTCGGGTGAGTTCTGCTACTCTGGTGAGTTCTGCTACTCTGGTGAGTTTGCTACTCTGGTGAGTTCTTCTACTCTGGTGAGAATCTGTATCTCTGAAGAATCTGAATCTTCGGGGCGAGAATCTGTATCTCTGAAGAATCTGTATTTTCGGGGCGAGAATTTGTATCTCTAAAGAATCTGTATCTTAGTGGCGAGAATCTGTATCTCTGAAGAATTTGTATCTTAGTGGCGAGAATCTGTATCTCTGAAGAATCTGTATCTTAGTGGCGAGAATCTGTATCTCTGAAGAATCTGTATCTTCGGGGCGAGAATCTGTATCTCTGGTCTATGATGAGGAGTCTCGTACAGATGGATGCAAGGTAAATTTTATGCAAATGATCATGATGAAAGTTGATTATGAAAGTGCCAAACGTGGCAATGATGATGTGCATGTCAAAATACAATCAAAGTGCATGTAGGAAACTTGTCCAAAACAAGAAATCGTTGGAAAATGCACCAAACATGGAAATGTTAAGGATCAAAAATTGTCCAAAGCAAGACATTTCTAGAAAGTGTGCCAAATGTGGCCATGACGAGGTTTATGAAACCGAAGTGTTTGAAGGAAAGTTGTTCAAGACAAGAAATTGTTGAAAGAGGTGCCAAACGTGGCAGTGTTTGAAGAAAATTCTGTTTACTGAAAAGGAAAGTGAAATTATCATTTCCTGACCATAGACTTCGGACTTGTAATTTATCTCATAGGAGATGAACATGCCATCGGTGGGGTATGGTGTATGATGTAAAGGTAAGGGCTTATGTGGGCCTGTGTAGTGGTTTGGGCCTGTGTGGTGTATGGTGTGAATGTAAGGGCTTATGCGAGCCTGTGTGATGTATGATGTGAAAGGTAAGGGCTTATGCGGGCCGGTGGTGTATGATGGTGGTGGTGATGTTTGAGCTTTGGGTTCCAATTGGTGTTGACATGGCAATTGTTGGAACCAACAATTGCCCCCAGTATTTTTGCATAGGACAATCTGAGCTAAAGTTCATGGTAATCGATCGGAATGATCGATTGCCCCCAGTATTTTCTTTGATTAAACGCGCTAACGAGTCCCGTCCTCACAGGGTCAAGGCTTATGTTTTGAGGTGGTGCTTCCTAACCTATACTCGACGTGTTTGGTGTTTGCACTCGTTTCTCACTTACGGTCACGACTTCTAGACCATTGAATTTGACATTTGGTGGATTTAAGCATTCGATCTGTTACTTTCATGTGATTAGATACACAACTATCAAGTCGGAAGTCTTTAAAGCTTATAACGTGGCCACAAGGTGTGATGAAAGACGACGGGATCATGGAGGGATATTTGAGGTATGTGGAGCTTAAATGGGTGACCGAAGCTGTAACTTGTGTCTTCTCTTAGATTCATCTTCCTTGTCTTGAAGTCGTCTAGCTGCTTCATGTTGACGTTGTTTTCGAGCTTCTGGACCTGGACTTTTGAAGTTGTCCTTTACACCATTTCTCTTTTTGTCATTTGGATTTCTTCGAGGCACTTCGGGTTTGCCTTTTTGTTTTATCCTTTCTTGACTTTGCCTTCGGGGTTCTTGTGTTTCCCAGTTTTGGGCTTTGAGAGCTGTTTTAATGTGAGCTCTTTAGATCCTGTGTCTCTCTGGGACCGTTTGCGGATCACTTCATCATGAGGATACCGGCGTTGCTTCTTTGGACTGATGAGAATGTTATCTGAGAGTCTGACTCCTCGCTTCCTTTGGTCACCGGGTCGGACATTCATCATCGGCTAGGCTATTTTGTGGAGTTCATAATATCAAAAGGGATATATGAAAGGCTCAGCGGGGGTGCCTAGGGTTTAACGTCAGGGTTCACAAGCTTTTGGCTATGTGGTGCTGTACCTAGGTGCTTCGTCATTCCTGATAGTTGTGTATCCGCTCTTTGTTACTTTCCGCAGGTCTAAGAGTAAATTTACAAATTTTCTCCTTCGGTCATAGTTATGCCGTTTACCTCACCTTTGAATGTGGTCTCACCGGAGTCGTGTAAAAATGACACGCTCGTTCGCTCATGGTTTTTCCACTCAAGACACTCTCGTGAATTTCACTCAGAGACTAGTTCACACGCTTAAACGAAAGATTAAAGACGACGATCCTGAGCTCAGATTGCCCCCAGTATTGATTTGGGGTTTATGACAACACTTAAACAGATGTGGATTTTGGAATGCTTTGTGGAGGTTTTGAGATAGACTGTGGTGTGTGGACGGACATGTTCACCCTTTTTTAGAAACAAAAGACGAGTCGTTCTATTATGTTGTCTGAAAATAATTATTTCATGATTCTTTTTCTTGAAAAACATTTTTTTTTGTTTTTGTTTTGTTAAATGAATGCACAAGACATTCATAAACGGAACTATGCTATATTTCACGAAAATTTTAATGTTAGGAAAACTACCTAAAATGATAAAGGAAGCTAGCTACCATAAATGTTAGAAGAATGACGGAGAAAAGAAAACTACTAAATCGAGAAAACTTCTAAAATAGTGATGTTGAACTGTCTGATGCCAACGTGCTGAAAGACTCGAGTTGTTGACCGTCGGGACGCCATTGACCATGATTGTCTTCCTTCCAAACTTCGAGTAGGCCCTATAAAATGTTTGAACTCGGAATGCCTATGGGTTATGTAGGAAGTAACTGGACCTGAGTCTTCGCCAAGCTAAGAGTGAAGTGCATAGATTAGAGTGATTCCTAGACTAAACGAACATGTAGGCCGAATCCCCTTAATCCAGAAATTGAGCAAACAAGCTGAAGGAAATCACATGGACCGTGAATGGGCCACTGGGCCGAGGGATAAGCCTTGAGGTCTAAGATTCGTTTGATGCTCTTGTTGGGCCTTGAAGCCGGAAGCTGAAATGAATGAGTTATGCAAACTATCTTGGATTCAAATGTTTTATGGCTGAAATTCTGGATTGAGAGCGAAGCTCATGGGCCAAAACTATGAATTGGTCTATGGGCTCAAATGGAATGAGTTATGAGTGTGGTACTTGGGCCAGAATGATTGCTCTATATGTGAATTGGAATTTGGGCCGAGTGATTTTGGTTGGGCTCAAAAGATGGCACCTAGATCTAGGGTTTTGGGTTAGGGTCATGATAAGAAGTCTACCTAGACTAGAATGAGCCCTTGGGCCGGAATGTGTTTGGGCCTGAGTAAAGCGCATGAGCTGGAATGGTCCCTAAATCACGAATGGGCTAACTTTCTTTGGTCAGAGAAGATGGTTGCTAAGCCCAAAGGTTTTATTTTCAGGACTTGTGAGTAATTTCAAGTTCAAGTGAATTTCTTTTTTATGGGCTAGAACTAATTGGATAATTCAAATTGGGCCCGAAGAGAAAATCATCTAAACCTTTAGGCCAAATCCCGAACATAACTCACACATTCAAATCAAGCAAGGCCTTTGGGCCGCAAACAATCAAAGCCGCGATATCGGGTTGGGCCGATTGATGTAGGAAAAGTTCCTAATCAATTTCTCGTGGGTATTGGTTGATCATGCATAAACAAGGCCGCACAATTCACATGTCCCTCACTAGACGTTAAAATCAAACCGGTATGGATCGATCCGAGAGGTGCTGGGGCATGGGCCCAGGTCGCCACAAAGGAATAGGGCTTGCACACTATTCTCTTTGGGCTTCCCCACTTTTTTTCACATCACTGACGGTGTGCGTCTACGGACGAGTCTTTGACTGACCAACAATAGGCTAGGTAAGGATACTGCCAGAAATGCTAGGGGCTAAAGCCCAGATATTAAGAGGGGGTGTGTTAGACGACACCCTCCTCTTTTCCCCCACTTATTCACATCACCTGAAAGGTTGAGTCCCTGACAGGGGACCCTCAAAACGGGTCCCAGGGGTGAATCGGTTTTGTGTGAACCCTCGCTCTCATATGATGCAAAGGTGTAGAATTAAGTGCGCACAAAAGTAAACAAACAAAGTAATAAGCCATAAATAAACAATTTCAAGTTAAGCCCTCTTTCTTAAAGTTAAACAAGTTTAAATTAAGAAATTTGTCCCCAGCAAGTCGCCAGTCTGTGAGCCTCGATTTTAAACCCTATCCTATGTTGATTAAAGTTGTTTGGGATCTAGCCGGGTTTTAGGTCCACTTATAACCTATGATTAATAACTATGCCATATAACAATAATTATTAAACCTAAGCCAGCTCACTGGAACCTATTATGAGTCGCCACCTAATTTTAAACCTAGGATAAATTAGGAAAGGTAGAGTTCGGGTTTCGGGGGCTTGTATTCGACTTCTTTAGGGTTCAATTACTTTCATTACCCTAGAAGTCGTTTTTCCTATACTTAGTTTAATTACGGCTTACGAGTCGCTTTAACCTAATGCTCGAGCTTCTATTTTTTAATGTTTTTTAGCATTTTGTTTGACAAAAAATTAAAAATTCCTAAACTCGGGTTCGGAGGGCCAGAATAAGGTCAAATTTTGTTTCCGTCCGTGGCGACGGACCTAATGTCCGAACCCACGACCCTAGTTAACCTATGTGAACATAAACCTCAAATTAAACAGAAAACACACTTTTGAAAAGTCCGGGCCACAGACAGGATGTCCGTGGGCCGAACATTATTTAGAAAACCTATATTTTTGAAAATTTTTGAAATACCGCCACCGTCCGGGGGCGTCCGGGCTTACGAACAAGGCGTCCGGGACCCCGGGACATAGCGTCCGTGGGTGCGGACCACCCTCGGCGGCGGCGTTTGGATGGTTCCCGACGGTGTTTTGAGCTCAAATTTTATGGGTGTGTAGCCTGAAAGATGTACAATACGTTGATTGAAAGTTTTCAATTTAAATCGAATTTAATGCGAAACTTAACGAACAAGTTAGAAGGCAAAACACAAACAAACCTTAATTCAGAAGCAAGGAAAAATCAATTCGGTTAGCATTTCAACCAGAAGTGTATTTAGACCAGAAGGTTAAGAATTTGTTTTTACCCTGTTTTGATTTTCGAAAATTGTTGGTCCTTCACGTCGGGATCTCTGAAAGCTTCGTTGGTGGCCGATCCGGTTCGACTTTGACCCGAGCTTCTGACCTCTTCTTCCTTGTGTGTTAAGCACATTTGGTTCTGTATTGTGAGTTTTGGTGCTTGGAAGTTCAATGGGAGAGAAATATGTGTTTTGGTGATTTTGGGATGATTTCGGTAGAGTTTCGGTTTGGGAGTGTTGAAAAACGTGGGCGGCACGTAGACGGCTGTGTTTTTCTGACTATGGAATGTTCTCCTCTGCTCTAGGTCATTTTTGAAGGTCCTTTTAGAGAAGAGCAAGACCATGTTGATAGAACAAATTTTTAATCTAAAACCCTAATTTTGTGCTCTAAGGGAATCTGATTTTTAAAATATGTTGCAGGCTGAGAAAATTATGAAATTTTAACTGAAGATAAAGGATGATATTTAAGAATTTTGAGACTTGGAATCAGGTGATTTTGATAAATAACCGATTAGATAAAAATCTCACAATATGGAATCTCCCATAAATCATAACTTATTATTGGAAAGTAGAAATAACAAAATCCAACGGCATTAGTCTCTAAAAATCATCCTCGATCTTTTGTTAAACGTTAATGACATTTGTTTTGATTTCGGTATTTTCCAGAGGAGAGAAAATTGCAAAAATGATTGAATTTCTCTTTTAAATTTTGGGTTAAGGCTCCAAATAAAATAATTTCAGGTTTATGACGGTATGTAGTCATGCTAACCATGTGATAATTTTTATTTTAATTTTGAAAACCTTTTTATTTCTATTTTGAGGCTATTTCATGAGTTAATTATTAAAGAAACTTGCTTATTAGAAGCTTAATTTCCAGAATAAATATTATCAGAAATCATGAAATACCTTCATAATCCTTGATATTTGGAGGTTTTTGGAGATAATGAAAAAGTCATATGAAAATAGAAAATCCCGAGAATGTCCCTGGAAAATCCTGCATTGGTGCATTTTGACCATTTTGCCCTTTGTAACACGTATGCCTTTGAGACTACTCCGGGGGGGGGTGGGTTGAAATTTTGGGTATAAACCTTACTTCAAAGGTCTTATAAGTGCGAGTGAATCTTCAGTCTGAGCACCAAATCATAACAGCCTACCCCATTGCAGGTAAGAATTTGTAAGGGTCGGAAAGTCCGGAACCTCGAAAAGAAATTCTTAGGAAAATACTGTTCCAATCATTGAAAGTATCATTACACCATTGGCACATAGTGATGTTCACGAGAGAATGACCCGCGTCCCTCCATGAGAGGAAAGTGATTCTTGCATTCTAGTTCAATAATCACTCAAGATCAAACCAAAGATGTCTTATTTTGTAAACCTCATATTAATAGAGATAGAACCGTACCTTCTCTCCAAAACTGCATATGCATTTTGCATCCCTTCTAGCATTAGTATTTGCATGCATCATACCACTTCATTTTTAACATCCAACTGGTAAGAACTCCTCCTAGTCTCGTTGAAAGTTGACTTTAGTTGTAGTGTTGAAGCGTAACTTTTGATGTCAACCGGAGCCATCCCGGGCCATCATCGAGCTATATCTAGCCTCCTGGAGCCATCCCGGGCTATCACCAAGCTACATTGAACCATTCAAGAGTTATCCGGAGCCACACGAAGACCATCCCGGAGTTATCCACTGTCATACTCGAGCCTCATTGCCTCTCTCAAAGCCAAGCTAGAGCCATCGGGGGCTATCATCTGACATTGAAACCATCCTTGGAATTACACAGGGGTCATTCCAACAGTCCTAGAACAATACGGAAGCCACCTCAAATCCATATCGGAACCATTTCGTCACCAGGGCCTTGCGATAGAGTTTCAAACTACGTATGGTCTGATCTCAATATAAATTGAGTAGGTAGGCAGCCCGCCCAGGGTACGACCACCTCAAAAGAAGATTCCCTTTTGTTCACCACTATCATCAAATGGAGCCAATCTTGTAGCCTCCCCGAAGCCATTCCGAACTACCCGGAGCCATCTCGAGGAATCTGAAACTGAAACTGACCGTACTAAAAAGCCATTCATCCACAAACACAACACTGTCAACCACAGTAAATCACATTGATCCACACTCGATTCACATCCATACCAAAACCATTCATCCACAACCAAAAAATTGTCAACTACATCAAAGTACACAAATCACATCGACCCGCCACTCGACCCAAATCTCAATCCAAATCGAAACCCCCAACCATCCCAAAATCTCAATCCAAATCAAAACCCACAACCACCCTAGAGCCGTTGCTCACAATAGGGTCATGAATCATGTCGGAGCCATCCGACCATATTAGAGCCACCCGACCGCACCGGAGCCACCCACCGCATCGGAGCCATTCGATCATACCAAATCCATTTGATCATATCAAAGCCATTCGGCCATATCAAAACCACCGAGTTCCCAAGTCGCTCATTCACAAAAAAACTACCATTCAAAAACCAATCACAAAAAGCAAAAACTCGTGAGCCATACCGGAGCCATCTCGAACTCTAGAGCCAAGAGTCATACCAAATCCCAAAACTATAGTGCACATCGGGCTAAGACCACCAAAAACAAAACCAAAACAATAGACCCACACTGACAAAGTCAAATGAGACATCGACAGAAAGCATTTGACCATCACATCCCTCACAGAAGCAACCAAAAAACATCCAATCCCAAAGCAATCCACAACTAGAATCATCCTCAAATCAATCACTCAAAGCAGAGAGTTTCGTACAACTCCAATAAGTATTATAGGCTCGTCATAAGTCCTATAACTAGACGTCAAAGGTTTAGTTGAGGCTCGTCATAAGTCCTCGTACTTTCAATTTGCATTATAGGCTCGTCATAAGTCCTATAGCTACGTCAAGTTTAGTTGAGGCTCGTCATAAGTCTTCGTGCACCAAAATCTATCAATTGTTAGTATTATAGGCTCGTCATAATCTTATAGCTAGACGTCAAGAGGTTTAGTTGAGGCTCGTCATAAGTCCTCGTACTTTCAATTTGCATTATAGGGCTCGTCATAAGTCCTATAGCTAGACGTCAAGAGGTTTAGTTGAGGCTCGTCATAAGTCTTCGTGCACCAAAATCTATCAATTTTAGTATTATAGGCTCGTCATAAGTCTTATAGCTAGACGTCAAGAGGTTTAGTTGAGGCTCGTCATAAGTCCTCGTACTTTCAATTTGCATTATAGGTTCGTCATAAGTCCTATAGCTAGACGTCAAGAGGTTTAGTTGAGGCTCATCATAAGTACTTGCGCACCGAAATCTATCAATTGTTAGTAGTATAGGCTCGTCATAAGTCCTATAGCTAGACGTCAAGAGGTTTAGTTGTGGCTCGTCATAAGTCCTCGTACTTTCAATTTGCATTATAGGCTCGTCATAAGTCCTATAGCCAGACGTCAAGAGGTTTAGTTAAGGCTCGTCATAAGTCCTCATGCACCCAAATCTATCAATTTTTAGTATTATAGGCTCGTTATAAGTCCTATAGCTAGACGTCAAGAGGTTTAGTTGAGGCTCGTCATAAGTCCTCCACTAGTACAAAAAACGCCTATTTCGGCGGTTGTAGATAAAACCGCCGAAATAGGTTCATTCCCGGGATTTTTTTCTGAAATTTTCAAAAGGCCACCTAAATTTTAGTCTATTTCGGTGGTTGTTAGTAACAACCGCCGAAATAGACTTTATTTTATTATATTTTGCCCACCGACCTAATCTCTTCATCTTCTTCTCTCTAATTTCGTATCCCTAACTGGCGAACATGGTCTGTGCCTCTCTTCTTCACTTGCTCTCATGGTGATTCGCAACCAAAACCGGTGGCTCAAACTTCATCCGTTCTCTCACGGTAAATTCGCAACCCTAACTGGCAAACAAACATGCTCTGCACACCTTTCTTCATCTCTAATCTCCACTAATTTTACAGGCGAACTTACATGCTCTGCGCCTGTGTTCTTCTCCTTGTGGTAATATACTCGAACTTATCTTATTCTCTCCGGAACCGGTAATATACACGAACTTACATGCTCTGCGCCTGTATGTGTTCATTTTCTTCTCTCGTGGCGAACTTACATGCTCTGCACCTTCATTCTTATGGTTGCGCCTCTTGAAAATCGCCGGAACTGCTGCTGTGAGGTTGAAGACGACGCTAAAATCATTTTTTTTTAAAAAAGGACCTATTTCGGCGGTTGTTAGCTAGGAAACCGCCGAAATAGGTCCTTTTTTTAAATTTCAAATGCGCCTATCTCGCGCGGTTTTTAGCTAACAACCGCCGAAATAGATGACCTATTTCGGCGGTTGTACAACCGCCGAAATAGGATTGTACACCTATCTCGGCGCACTCCATTTCGGCGGTTCACAACCGCCGAAATAGGCTATTTGGGCCGCCGAAATAGACTGTTTTTGTACTAGTGCTCGTACTTTCAATTTGCATTATAGGCTCGTCATAAGTCCTATAGCTAAACGTCAAAAGGTTTAGGGGCCGTTCGCCTGTCACTCCAAAAAGCTACTCAGAGTAGCTTTTTTATTAATCTACCCCTAGTTAACCTATTGTAACTTGACACATATGCATTGGGTTAAAATTTAACAAATAATCAACTGACATGTGGCAAGCAAAAAGTAAAAAAGTGAGATTAATGTTGTAAAGGCCATGAGAGAACGGGGCCTTAGTTGAGGCTCGTCATAAGTCCTCGTGCACCCAAATCAATCAATTGTTAGTATTATAGGCTCGTCATAAGTCCTATAGCTAGACGTCAAGAGGTTTAGTTGAGGCTTGTCATAAGTCCTAGTACTTTCAATTTGCATTATTGGCTCGTCATACGTCCTATAGCTAGATGTCAAGAGGTTTAGTTGAGGCTCGTCATAAGTCCTCGTGCACCACAAATCACTAAAATTGTTAGTATTATAGGCCCGTCATAAGTCCTATAGCTAGATGTCAAGAGTTCTAGTTGAGGCTCGTCAAAAGTCCTTGTACTTTCAATCGCATTCTAGGCTTGTTAGAAGTCCTAGAGCTAGACATCGGGGTCTAGTAGAGACTCGTAATAAGACCTCGTGCATTTGGTTATCATGTGATTTCCTGTCGCATTCGTACATCATTTTACCTGTGGTCGCGTCCCAATGCACCACAAAACCATAGTGAGAATTTTGGCGCCCTCTCAACCTTGATCCAATTCTACAAGGGCTTGTAGATTTTAATCAAGGGGAGCCATCTGTAGACACCAAAAATTCTCACCCCATAAAGCAAAATTCCAAACTAAGAAGTGATATAAGAGGGGACGTCATCTTTCCTTTTCAAAACGCATCAACATGCGTGCCAAAATGAATCCATCATTTTATGGCAAATTTCTCAAACTAATTTCCAAAGCATTTGTGAAATAACACAATTCCTCGAAAGTGAATTTTCAACGACAAACCGATTTCAAACCCGTCTCCCTGTTTATTACTTATTTTACTATTATTTTCTTGTAGTCTATTTTGGTTTACTTATTCCTCCAGTCATTTTCTATTATTGTATTTTATTCATTATTTGTTTATTTGATCCCGTTTATCGTTATAATCACTTGTCTCTTATTTATTAGTGTTTGCTATTACTTTTACTCACCATCATTTTCATTGTTATTATCTGATTTATGCGTGTTCACTATTATTTTTATCCATGATTGGTATATTCCATTTTTATTACTATTTCCTCTAATTTTCTCTCATTCATTTTATTTTATTAGTCGTTTTTCTATTATATTCATCGCTACTTGTACATATCTATTTCAATTTCTATTTTTATGGCTTTCACTTGTGTTTTTATTTCATTGTATTAGTACTATTTCATCTTTTAATGTAGTTATTATCATTTGATTTCATTTGTTTAATACTTTATTATATTTTCATTTTATTTATTTACATTCCTTTATTTCATGACTTTTAGGAGGAAAACAATTCATTTTATTAAATAAAATCATTTCGTCTTACTGTATATTTATAACGCTAGTTTTTTTTAAGAACTACTCAGTTTAAACAAGGACTTCTATATCATTTGTTACAATCTTCTATCGAATTAAGTTAGTAGTCTGGTTGGTTAGTGTTTGCATGATGCATCTGGACTAGCTGGGTTTGAATCTTGAGAGGAACAACAACAGTTTTTTATTTTCACTGTCTAACTCATGTTTGACCTGTTTGACCCAAAACCCTAATGCTTCTCTATAAAACAACCTCCACACTAACCAGAACAAGGGGAACAGTAACCCAACCGACTACCATCTTTTTCCCTCTGTTTTTTTTTCGATTTTTTTCTCTCATCCGCCTCAAGTTTGGTCGATCTCCAAAACCAGAAAAACCATAGACAACCAACAGAACCTCCATCGACCACTTCCATCGACCGCCTCCATCAACTGATCTCCATCTACAAAAGAATAAGAATCAGAAAGCCCACTCCAGAGTTCCTTCACGCCGTGAACCACCACCGACCTCCATTGTCGAATCGGCTCTTTCCTCCCCCTGACTCCAAATCCAAATCCAGACTATAGATTTCCTTTCCCCCTTCAAATGCCATCAGTGAATTCCTCTTTTCCCTCGTTTTCTCATCCAGGAACATTACCACTACTACCTCCAAGAAACCATCTCTCTCATCTCTCACTCGAAGCCGCACACCAACACTGCCTTTCACCACCACGTTGTTCGACTGACGCGATGACCTCTGGGCCTGTGTCTTTGTGTTCCTCATCGGTGACCGGGCAAAGAATGAAGATGTTTGGGGTCTTATTCCTTCTTCCTTTACTCTTCTCATTTTGTTCATTTTGACTTTGGCACTATCTTCCTTGCTAGTTTGTTTTTCTTTCCACCTAAAGAGCTGCTCAAAATTTGTTCTCCTGTTACATTCACTCGCTCATGGTGTTCATTTTCACTACACCCAAATTTTCCCACACCCCGTGCTCTCTAATTTCCGATACAATCACATTTAACCACACAACTTATGAGTATTCTCGTAATCGTGACCCGTAGCTTGGCCGACTTTCTGATTTTGGTGGAATTTCTTGTTGTTTTGGTCATTTGTTTAAAACGGATCCTAATCCATGATGGATAGTAAGGATGGTGTTGTTGCATAAATCGCATCAATTTTGTTCGGTGTATCTGCTCGTTTAAGATTGATGATATTGTTGTTCTGGTTCGACCTGAATCATATCCGTCTCGATAACTTCTCTGCTTAGGCTTTAACTATACATTTTGTGCGGTTTATCTTGAGCATTTTTACCAAAATACATTTAACATCCTGCTGTATTGGCCATTACTCATGATGTTTTCATCTCCTTTCACCGAGGTACACATGAACCAGAGAAAAAGGCATGGACACGGCGGGTTGGGCATGATTTCGGGCTCAACAAATTGACCAAGCATTTGGACTTGATCATAGTATCTGTTTCTGGTTGATTCTTCCTTTTTTGGTCGATCATCTATTTCAGGTTGATTAATGTATTTGCTGGTTGATTCATTCGTTTTCTGGTTGATTCATTTGTTTTTTGTTGATTCGTTCTTTGTCTGGTTAATTTGTTCATTTTCTGATTAATTTGTTCATGAAATACCCCAAACTTATTGAACATGGATTAAATATCTAATCACATTAATTAAGGCCTAAACACGCCTTAAAAGTCAACTGAGAACAACAGTGGTCAACACAAAACAAGATGTTGCACCCTTTGACTGTTAAGGGTAAATAAATACCCAAATGAATTTCTTAGGATCTAAAAATTTGTCCTAATCAGATTAACACATTAATAAACATATTACAATTGTTGGACAACACTCCAACACAAATAAAAAGCATTTACATGCTTCAAGGTCAAGAAGGGCTAAAATGTGCTCTAAGAAACCTTAAAGGTCTAATGACCTATAAATGATATAAAATTGGATACCATGATCAAATATATGTAAGGAACACAAAAAAAAACCGAATTCAAAGAAAACCGAGCTCAGAAACACCTTGAGACACAAAATGTGCACTAAAACTCCTTAAAGCACATTTTTGTGTAATTGTCTTCTAAATTGGTTTTAAATGGGCTAAAAGGTTATAAATACCTTTAAATAGATAAAATATCATATTATATGATATTAGGAATTTAATTCCAAGAATTTACGAATTTTTACAAATTTAATATTAAAATATTATAAAACCCTAAAAGGGGGCCCACAGGAGTCAATATTGACTAAGATTGGTCAAGAGGTCAAAGTTGACCCCTTAGACCATGTAAGTTCGACATTTACAGCAAGATAGGCTCCATTTAGCCACTTGCACATCCAAAAGACAGCACACCAACATATCTCCATGATTTAAGGGCTACTTTTGCCTTTTTATTAGTTTATACACACTTTCACCTCCATTATTTGAATTCTCCAGCTGGAAAAACGTGTGAGGAGCCTCTCCTTTCTTCAATCAGCCGGCTCCTTGCTCCCTCCTTATCCCCTTGATGAGTCACCTTCAATTATTAGACAATAAACTAATCTAAAGCACATTTTCAACCTAATAATACCAATTCTAGTCACTCTCTCTCTCTCTCCTAGCTGCATTCAATTCGATGAAGCAGCTCCTCCAAGCTCTCCCAAGCTCTCTCAACGAAATTCTTCAGTTGGGAAGGTAAACCTAACTTCTAAGCTTCGAATTAATGGTTTAAGGCTTGTTTTTGGCTCTTTTTTCTTCATCTCTTCACCACCTATGCTTAGATCTCGTGACTAATCAGTTCCTATGGCTTATTCTCAGTGTCTAAGGTTAGAACATCAATCAAATTCGAATGGAACAAGTTTAGAGACCAAGGTTGCTCAAAATCTCATTTTAAGGTAAAATGTGCTTTAAGCTCATATCTTTTGATTCCCTTCAAGTTCGGCTGTGAAACTTTGGTCATAGCCTCATATTCTTCTCCTTTTCATGTGGAATCTGTTGGTTAGCAATTTGGAGCAAAGGTGGCCGAGATCCAAAGGAAATACCCTCTTTTAAGGCATTTTTTCCAAGGTAAAACTAATAACAAGGCAGCTTGTTGAGATCTAGCTATTTCCTATGTCAATATAGTAGATCTAACACCTTGTGGTGTGTTTGATTCAGGTCGAAACCATCTTGAACTCTCCTTGCATTCTTAAGGTGATTTTTGCCTTAAATCTTACATTAAATTACTTCTTATGGTTAGATCTTTCTTGGAGACTAACTAGGCCTTGGTTTCTGTTGAAAACATGTAAAACAGCTGTGGAGAATTTCTCCTTAAGTGGTGAACCCAAACAAGGCTTTACCTAAGCTAATCAAGGTATAAATCACTTAAAACCATAACTTGATACATTAACACAAGTTTAAGTGTGTGTATATTAATTGCTGTGAGTGAAGAGGTAAAATAAGGTCTTGTTTGACCTTAAAATGTTTAAGGAATGGTTTAATAAATTTTACAACTAATTAAACAAGCATAAATGTCAAATTTAGAACATTGTGTGGAAGTTTGGTAAATAAATGAAAATTATATGGTGAGGCCGAAATTTATATGTATTTTTGGGACATTTATGTGTAATTTATTTTGCAAGACAATGTTTGTAATAAGGCCATGTATTTTAGGCCATTTTATTTATGCATTTACAAGCTTTTATTTAAGTTTAGGTGGTATATAATTATTACCGAAATGAATAAGGGGTTATAGTGTAATTAAATTAAATTTAGGGACTTTAGAAAAATAAAGCCGAAAATTAGAGTTAAAAAGGAGTTAAAATAAGTTTAAGATTTTATAAAGTTTTGGGGTTAAATGGTGAATTTTAGAAAGTTTAGGTACTAAACCGTAATTATAAGGAATTGGTGGTCAAGGAAATATTAAGGTGGTCAACATTGACCATGCTAGGTTTTTGACCAAAAATAAATAAGTTGATAACTTATTTAAGGTTTTATAATAGGTTATGTATTTAATGGTAATTTTTATAACATATGTGGTGAATATGTTATTACCGAAAATTAAGGGTGTAAATGGTATTTTAAACACCCATGGGCTATTAGGAATTTTTAGGAATTTATTTGGTGGATTTTGGAATTAAAATGAACTATATATGTAAATATATAGTTATTATGTCATTATGACACTTTGGAGAAAAATAGATGGTGGAATGGTAAATATCAAAAGTATATGGGTTAATAAGGATATTTATAACCCTTTGGTGGAATTTGATGATTTTTAGAATTATTAAGAGAATTTATTAAGATATGTGTATAAAATATGGTTTTAATGATATGGAAGAACTATATGTTATAAATAGGGCCAAATGGCAATTATAGAATAGCACAAGGGCTGTTCAGAATTTACAAAAAATAACCATAGGTTATACTCTTTTATAAGTTAGAAATGTTATATTAAATGGTATATATAACATGATAAAAAGAAAGGGGTGATTTTGTAAATAAAGGAAACTATGGTTTATGGAAAAGAATAAGATTTTCTTATGGTGCCTAAGAGGCAATAATAAATAGTTTTGTATAAAAACTATAGGTTATAAGTTAAAGGAAGAATAAAAATATCACATAGTATGATATTAGTATATGGTATAACGTTACATAATGTTATGTGGTCAAAACGGAATTTAAATTAAGTTAAGGGCTATACTGAGTTAATAAGAGTTGAAAGATGAATTTTAGACTAAGGTCTATGATGTTATAAATGTTATGACAATGATATGGTTTAGATGGAATTAATATAAGGAAGGGCACTCACATAAAATAATGTGACAAACTATAATAAATGAGATTTATAAACTGAGGTGTTTATGGAATAACCTTAGGAGTTGTAATTATACAACATAAGATGTTACGTGATATTAGGATAATAATCTTAATATAAGTTGTATAATATAATACAACTAATGGGAATAATCATCCAATAAAAGATAATAAAATGTAACATAAAATACAAGAGTTTATGAAACTCATGAGAATTCCTACGTGGTAAAAATTATATACACAAGAATAATGTTATAGGTGGATAAATATATTTTGGTTGAAAACCTTATGATTTAATGGTGGTGGTTATTTGGAAAAAAAAATATAGTTACAAACTATAAGCTATGAATTTTGCTAAGATAATGGGTAATGAAATACAAGAATTATAATGGATGATGGAAAAAATATATAATGTAGGAATGCATGCATACATGCAACTATAGGGTACGCACCTAAACTAGATGTGATAAGATTAAGGAAATATAAGGAATTAGACTTAACAGTTGAAATAGTTTTGACGTACGCGTTTTAAGTAACAAAGCCGACTGTTTTAGAAAAACCTGTAACAAACAACTGTAGAAAACAGGGTGAACTGTCGGGGTTACTTATAATTCGGAAATACCGGATGTAGTTAGTCATGGAGACTGACTTATAGTTTTATTACCGTTTAGAGTATACTTCTGACAAGGACGCTTGACGAGCTAACGGACTACACGGAGCGTAGGATCTTGCTGATTCATACTCCACCGTAATACATCAGGGTGAACGGTATGTAAAGGGGTTTGATCCGAGTTGTCCTAAGGTTGCTCCTTGGGCTCGGATTTGGTTGATATAACTTGTATGTTGTTTGTCTCGGATTGTCTTTGAGGGCTTCCTCAGTTCATACTTCTGTGTGATCTGTGATAAGATTGTTTGTCTGAATGTGATAATTAATGCATGAATTGTATATTTATAGCTGCTTATTATTTACTGTTGTTGAGTTAACAGTATTGGTTCGTATATATGAACCTATATATAAAACGAACTAGCGGCTATGGTGCTATCTTATATGAAATATAAGGAACGTAAGTAAAACGTTGTAGCACTAGATAATAACATATACATATTATCTGAGACTTTTTATACGAGCATTGGCCTTTCTATACGCCGCTCTCGTATCTAACACTGGATCCCGAGTTTACAGACTCCGGATTGGACTAATGACCTTAGTCTGCTGTGTTAGAAAATTTGGTAATGCGATGCGATGGTATAATTAATTAATTAATGGAATGGAAGTAAAGCCAAGAGGATGTGGCTCTTGGTGCGCGCTGTGATCACAAAAACGATACCAGGATGTCCGCGTACGGGTCCGTAAGTATCAAGAAAATTTCCCGTGAGCTAGAATGGCTCGTTGGTCGGAGACTCTACCGTTGGAGTGGCTACTGCCGTGGGTGACCCGCCATAATATATGGGTAACTAGAGACATGTCGTTTTAACGAGACATTGTCACTAGGTATAACTGAACAACTAAAACAATTGAGACTTATACAGTGGCGAACAATACTATGGACGAGACTTAATACTTGTTTATTATTCTCGTTGTTTCGCTTTGTTGTTCATTGGTTATACTTGTGGTTATTTTATTGTGTGTTGATGGTTGGATGGAGCCTACAAGGCTAAGGTAAATTAAATATGAAAACTGTACGCTACGGCGAATGTACATGGTACATTAAATTGTTATTGCTCGATACGTTCGATATACAAATGTTATTTGAAATATTCTATGAATGTTTGGTTTGGATGGATGACTAATGTTTATGGATATTTGGATGGTTGATTATGTATATTATACATTTATGCTTCAGTTTTGATTATGACTGTAAGAAGGAAAAGCATGAAACCAATCTAATAATAAGATGGTTAAAATGACAAGTGACCATTAGGGTCCAGGCCCGGCATACTCAGCGTCTATCGCTGATACTACACTATTTCAGGTTGTTGATCATTGTCGGAGCTGAAGAACAGGAACAGGGTAATTGGAGGTGTTGTATAGTAATGAAGATGGTGTATGGTCTTATGGTAAGGTTATGTATTTTTCAGGATTGGGTAGACGCTCACTTGTCGATGTTATGGTTTATGGACTTAGTGTGATGTATAGGAGTTTCTCGTTATCACTGCGGTTAGCAGTTTATTTGTATTGGAAGTTGGATGTAGTTTGGCTGCGTTGCTCGCATGGGCGAGTAACGGCCGGTGACACCCGAGTGAGTTTTGTAATGGTTATTTGTTTTTCCGCTGCGAGACGTTTTATTTATTGCTACGTGAGAGATTATATCGTGATTATTGAGAGGGGTGTTACAAAAGTGGTATCAGAGCGGAGTACCGCTCTGATGACGAGATAATAGGTTAAGACAGTGAGCTTAGGACTTGGGAAATTACGAGAAACAATTGGGAAGTACGAGACGATTCGTCTTAGAAAGATATTGTGTCTAGTAACGCAATTGCGTGACAGGTTAGCCTTAAGGCAACTTAATATCTATTGGTTGTGTACGGTAATTTACCGAGTATTTATGTGACATACTATACTACAGATGTCTGGTGGAGCTAGAGGGCGTGGTACTGGTAGAGGTGGAGGCGGTGTCCCCGGCATTCCAGGAGTTGTTGAGACGGTTGCAGCCGTTCTTGCACAGTTGGGTACTCAGATTGGAGGAGCACCAGCCCACCCGCCACAGCCTAAGGAAACGAACTGACTGAAGTCAGTTAGCGAGACCCGACCACCTACGTATTCAGGGGAACCAGACCCCGTAGCTTTGGAGCGTTACATTGTTGAACACGAGAAAGCATTTGAAGCCTTACAAGTACCTGACGACAAGAAGGTCGCCATTGCTGCTTTCCATCTGAAGGACGCAGCCAGCACCTGGTGGAGGTTGGTCAAGGACCAGCACCTGGCTACACCCCTTTTCGTGGGCTGCCTTTGTCGAGTTACTGAGAGGGAAGTACTACCCAGCTCATCTTAAACAGAAGAGCGCCATGAGTTCGAAACATTGACCCAAGGAGGTCTGACCGTGGATGAGTATTACACTCGATTCATTGGTCTACTGGACTTCATCCCCGGTGTGGATTACTCAGAGACCGTTAAGGTCGAGAAGTTTCGGGGAGGACTATAATTTCGCATCCAGATGGCGATGGGTGCTACCCCCTACATTACCATCAGGGTGCTAACATGAAAGCCATAAAATTCTTTACTTACTACATTACCAATTACTTTGTGAGAACTTACCAAGGAGATTCCAGGAGTGTTATGACGCTGCCTCGAGGACTGAGCTAATGCTCCAGACTCGGGAAGAGACTCTGGGGGCAAAGAAGAGAAAGAACCCCGAAGGAGAGTCTGAGGGTGGAGGAGCATCTCCAGGCGAAAGCCAAAAGAAGGGAAAGTAAGGACTTATTTCATTTCAGATTAATTATCATATTAAATACCTTAGGAATGCTGACCCGAAACCTTAAATAGGAAATTCTTTCCAAAGAAAGGGCAGCAGGGTCACCAGGGAGCAAAGGGAAAGAGCCCGTCCTTCGGTTGACCGGCCCAACTATAGACGCTAAGCCTTTGAGATCTGCACCTCCTAAGGGTGAGAACACCTACCTCCTAAATTAAATTGTGACCTTAACATTTATATCAACAGATATTAACTTAAACTAAATACCATCATCAGGCACCGGACAGCCCCAACGCCATTTTACTGTAAGCGTTGTGGGACCATCATGGGTCGACTGCGAAGGCCGCAAAGTCGAGTGTCGGTGCTGCCACAAAGAGGGCCATAGGGAATTCGAATTCTGGATGAACCCAGAGAGCCGTAACTACAGGCCACCAAAAAAAAAAAGAATACTCAGAAGACCTCAACTGGAGGATCTGGAGTACCACAAGGCGGTCAGGATGGTCAGACATCTACTGATGCTGGAGCCCTGTAGGGCAAGGGAGTAGATAGGGCATGAGTACCCTAACTCCATGAGACCGCTGGTGGAAGACTTTGTTTACTTACTATGTTGTGTACTTGCTTTGGATGTTAGAAGGAACTATGTTAAGTATGTGAGTGAGTCATTGACCACTCGCCTTTCTGTGTATGACTTTAGAGACCAGATTTGGGAACTTGATGCGAGTAACTTTGAAACCTGGACGAATTATATATATATGAGAACAGGATGTTTAAGCTTACATTAACATGTAGCCATACTCGACGACAGAGTCAATGAGACCGGTAACGGTTGAACCAGAATTACCACCTGCATGGCGCACTTGCTACTGCAAGCGCTATGACAAGAAAACCACTGAAATTTCCATCTGCCTTGCGCACTTGCTACAGCAAGTGCAGCAACAGCAACAGCGACAGTAACAACAACTGCAAATGCAACTGCAACAACTACTACTTTTTAGTCTTTTATTATATATACCAAAAAAAAATGTTTTTCAAATGTTTTTATACAAACCCTGAGATTCGAAACCTATGCAACCTTGGAAGGACCGTTAGTCCAACCACTGCAACGGGACAAATTGTACAGCAACTATGACGGTGAAACCCACCAGTTTAAATTGTTGGGAATTTTCAGACAGGGCTTATAGCCAAATACCAACAGTGTATACCGGCATTTAATGCTAATCACTACCAGTGATAAATGTTTAGTCCTCATGGACAAGCATACCCTTTGTAGATGCACCACCGTCAGTGAGGATGGTTGGGAAGTGAAGAGCCAAGTTGCTCAAGCTATTATGCAATCTGCAATACATCCAATTACATGGATGAGGGGACGAATATGAATTATGGATGAGATATGATAAAAAAAACAGGGAGAAAAAGGAAAATGTGTTGTACTCAATGAGATAAAAAAAAAAGGAGAAACAAGTTTGCTAATATAGCACAGATTTTACTTACACCGAGTTGAATAATACCAGTCTATGATACAAATTACCACGGATGCCACAAAGGCAATAGCACTTATTACAGGATAACTGATAACATGAACTATTACACAAAAAAAAGGTAAGCAAAAAAAAAAAAGAAAAAAAAGAAGAAGAAGAAGAAGAAAAAAAAAGGGATATCCATCAAAGGGAGATTGACAAAGAATACTTCAACAACGTGTGACGGACATTACCAGTTTACTAAACGAGACATGGGACGACCGCACTCCGTTAGGAGCATGTGGGCCTGACAGACTTATTTATAAGTTAGTAAGTAGTAATGTATCAGTACGGTACCCATGCAAGTAGACAAGTAGTGTTAGGAACACGGGAAGTAGTCAACTCCATTCTACGGACAGTAAGATAGATTACCTCGAAGATGGACGAGAAGAGCCACAGTTAAACCAACAAGCTAAGGAAATCAAGAACCTTCAACAGAGAACAGTAGACAGTATACAGTGAAGACAGGGAAACAGTTTAAGGACAGGAACTCAAAAGAAAAAAAAAGAAACAGGGAAACCCATTATAGAAGAAAATATGTAGAATCCTCATAAGGAACAAGCAAATGCTTGCAATCCAGAGCAAAATCTACCAGATGATATAGATATAAACAAGTGACTACGCAAGGAGAAAAGATAAAGCTATATGATAGCAGAAACCTTGCTCAAGGAACAGTGGATTCAGAATGTACCACTCACAGGATAATTCGCACATCTTTTCTATTTGCCTCATTGGATATTAGCTGTTGAGCGTTTACGCCTCTGCACTCTGTATGACTGTATTGCACTCGCGCAGTTATTAATCTAATGGGAATGCAGAAAGATAAAGTGGATATCAACAAGAGTGTGTAAAAAAAGGGGAAAAAAAGAGATAACTACAACAGAGTATTACTCTGGAACAAAATCACCAGGAGACATGGATGACAAACATCATCTTTGTGGACATATAGGCTGGTACGTCTTAGTATTACAAAGACAAGTGCAAAGAACACTAAGTACTAACAGTAGCCAATCATATTACATCTCAACTGAATGTCAGTGAGAGAAGACACACGCATATATGCTAGTGATCCAAACCAGTGGATTCACAGCAAAAAAAAGAGGCAAATTGAGCCTTTGTTCATGGGTCTACACCTCATACGGAGCGAGTGGGCCCATAAGAATGAACTTGGGAGAGAGCACAAAAATCAGTGCCTCACCTTTTATATATTGTGGAACCCTGAAGGGCTAGAGTCATACCCGTCTCTCTGATATGAGGATAATCCACGAGTTGGAGAACTCTTTGAGAGCCAAGTATCCAGCGCTCCTTGTTGAGCGGCTGTTGTATACTTGTGGGGTACGGGGCGTAACCCTTTTTAAGGGGGGTAGAGCCTCTTGGCTGTGCACATGTGTGCACTAAGTTTTGGCTGTTGATATGCATTGCATACAAAAAAAAAAGAGAATTGGTGGTGTGCGGGGCATACGAGGTTTGTTTGGTTAGTATGTGAATTATTTAGTATGCATAGCATACAGTGAATTGGTTTTGTTGGTTATGGTTGGTACGCGTTGTTTGGTATGTTTGTGTGTAATGTGCACTGGTATGTATGTATCTCACAAGATACTTGTTTGAATGTTGTATGTACACCATGTGTGTAACACTTTTCTTATGCTATTTGTGATATGTATTCATATTGCTTTATAGAATGATTACATATGGTATATCTATTATTAGATATGGAATGTGGAACAATGGAATGTTATGGACACCTCAGGAAGGTTGTCAGGACTTGTAGAACTGATAGGAAATGATGATGCTGATGGATCACCTATATCCATATATGATTGAACTAACGCCACAACGTGATGGCTATGTGCTGTATAGGCAATACGATGTGTGTAAGATATATCACATAGATATACATTATGGGAACAATGGGTAGTTATACATTTTTTATATACTTACCTATTTGATTAAGAGACTTCGGGACGAAGTCTTTTTAAGGGGGGTAGACTGAAATACCCCAAACTTATTGAACATGGATTAAATATCTAATCACATTAATTAAGGCCTAAACACGCCTTAAAAGTCAACTGAGAACAACAGTGGTCAACACAAAACAAGATGTTGCACCCTTTGACTGTTAAGGGTAAATAAATACCCAAATGAATTTCTTAGGATCTAAAAATTTGTCCTAAGCAGATT
This sequence comes from Limonium bicolor, assembly GCA_023374045.1. Taxonomy (NCBI): domain Eukaryota; kingdom Viridiplantae; phylum Streptophyta; class Magnoliopsida; order Caryophyllales; family Plumbaginaceae; genus Limonium; species Limonium bicolor. The sequence goes on along the minus strand of CM041778.1, from coordinate 13,838,412 downwards.
AACACATTAATAAACATATTACAATTGTTGGACAACACTCCAACACAAATAAAAAGCATTTACATGCTTCAAGGTCAAGAAGGGCTAAAATGTGCTCTAAGAAACCTTAAAGGTCTAATGACCTATAAATGATATAAAATTGGATACCATGATCAAATATAATGTAAGGAACACAAAAAAAAACCGTTTTCAAAGAAAACCGAGCTCAGAAACACCTTGAGACACAAAATGTGCACTAAAACTCCTTAAAGCACATTTTTGTGTAATTGTCTTCTAAATTGGTTTTAAATGGGCTAAAAGGTTATAAATACCTTTAAATATGATAAAATATCATATTATATGATATTAGGAATTTAATTCCAAGAATTTACGAATTTTTACAAATTTAATATTAAAATATTAATAAAACCCTAAAAGGGGGCCAGGAGTCAATATTGACTAAGATTGGTCAAGAGGTCAAAGTTGACCCCTTAGACCATGTAAGTTCGACATTTACAGCAAGATAGGCTCCATTTAGCCACTTGCACATCCAAAAGACAGCACACCAACATATCTCCATGATTTAAGGGCTACTTTTGCCTTTTTATTAGTTTATACACACTTTCACTCCATTATTTGAATTCTCCAGCTGGAAAAACGTGTGAGGAGCCTCTCCTTTCTTCAATCAGCCGGCTCCTTGCTCCCTCCTTATCCCCTTGATGAGTCACCTTCAATTATTAGACAATAAACTAATCTAAAGCACATTTTCAACCTAATAATACCAATTCTAGTCACTCTCTCTCTCCTAGCTGCATTCAATTCGATGAAGCAGCTCCTCCAAGCTCTCCCAAGCTCTCTCAACCGAACTTCTTCAGTTGGGAAGGTAAACCTAACTTCTAAGCTTCGAATTAATGGTTTAAGGCTTGTTTTTGGCTCTTTTTCTTCATCTCTTCACCACCTATGCTTAGATCTCGTGACTAATCAGTTCCTATGGCTTATTCTCAGTGTTCTAAGGTTAGAACATCAATCAAATTCGAATGGAACAAGTTTAGAGACCAAGGTTGCTCAAAATCTCATTTTAAGGTAAAAATGTGCTTTAAGCTCATATCTTTTGATTCCCTTCAAGTTCGGCTGTGAAACTTTGGTCATAGCCTCATCTTCTTCTCCTTTTCATGTGGAATCTGTTGGTTAGCCATTTGGAGCAAAGGTGGCCGAGATCCAAAGGAAATACCCTCTTTTAAGGCATTTTTCCAAGGTAAAACCTAATAACAAGGCAGCTTGTTGAGATCTAGCTATTTCCTATGTCAATATAGTAGATCTAACACCTTGTGGTGTGTTTGATTCAGGTCGAAACCATCTTGAACTCTCCTTGCATTCTTAAGGTGATTTTTGCCTTAAATCTTACATTAAATTACTTCTTATGGTTAGATCTTTCTTGGAGACTAACTAGGCCTTGGTTTCTGTTGAAAACATGTAAAAAAGCTGTGGAGAATTTCTCCTTAAGGTGGAACCCAAACAAGGCTTTACCTAAGCTAAATCAAGGTATAAATCACTTAAAACCATAACTTGATACATTAACACAAGTTTAAGTGTGTGTATATTAATTGCCGTGAGTGAAGAGGTAAAATAAGGTCTTGTTTGACCTTAAAATGTTTAAGGAATGGTTTAATAAATTTTACAACTAATTAACAAGCATAAATGTCAAATTTAAGACATTGTGTGGAAGTTTGGTAAATAAATGAAAATTATATGGTGAGGCCGAAATTTATATGTATTTTTGGGACATTTATGTGTAATTTATTTTGCAAGACAATGTTTGTAATAAGGCCATGTATTTTAGGCCATTTTATTTATGCATTTACAAGCTTTTATTTAAGTTTAGGTGGTATATAATTATTACCGAAATGAATAAGGGGTTATAGTGTAATTAAATTAAATTTAGGGACTTTAGAAAAATAAAGCCGAAAATTAGAGTTAAAAAGGAGTTAAAATAAAGTTTATAAGATTTTATAAAGTTTTGGGGTTAAATGGTGAATTTTAGAAAGTTTAGGTACTAAACCGTAATTATAAGGAATTGGTGGTCAAGGAAATATTAAGGTGGTCAACATTGACCATATGCTAGGTTTTGACCAAAAATAAATAAGTTAGATAACTTATTTAAGGTTTTATAATAGGTTATGTATTTAATGGTAATATTTTTATAACATATGTGGTGAATATGTTATTACCGAAAATTAAGGGTGTAAAATGGTATTTTAAACACCCATGGGCTATTAGGAATTTTTAGGAATTTATTTGGTGGATTTTGGAATTAAAATGAACTATATATGTATAATATATAGTTATTATGTCATTATGACACTTTGGAGAAAAATAGATGGTGGAATGGTAAATATCAAAAGTATATGGGTTAATAAGGATATTTATAACCCTTTGGTGGAATTTGGTGATTTTTAGAATTATTAAGAGAATTTATTAAGATATGTGTATAAAATATGGTTTTAATGATATGGAAGAACTATATGTTATAAATAGGGCCAAATGGCAATTATAGAATAGCACAAGGGCTGTTCGGAATTTACAAAAAATAACCATAGGTTATACTCTTTTATAAGTTAGAAATGTTATATTAAATGGTATATATAACATGGTAAAAAGAAAGGGGTGATTTTGTAAATAAAGGAAACTATGGTTTATGGAAAAGAATAAGATTTTCTTATGGTGCCTAAGAGGCAATAATAAATAGTTTTGTATAAAAACTATAGGTTATAAGTTAAAGGGAATAAAAATATCACATAGTATGATATTAGTATATGGTATAACGTTACATAATGTTATGTGGTCAAAACGGAATTTAAATTAAGTTAAGGGCTATACTGAGTTAATAAGAGTTGAAAGATGAATTTTAGACTAAGGTCTATGATGTTATAAATGTTATGACAATGATATGGTTTAGATGGAATTAATATAAGGAAGGGCACTCACATAAAATAATGTGACAAACTATAAATAAATGAGATTTATAAACTGAGGTGTTTATGGAATAAACCTTAGGAGTTGTAATTATACAACATAAGATGTTACGTGATATTAGGATAATAATCTTAATATAAGTTGTATAATATAATACAACTAATGGGAATAATCATCCAATAAAAGATGATAAAATGTAACTTAAAATACAAGAGTTTATGAAACTCATGAGAATTACCTACGTGGTAAAAATATATACATACACAAGAATAATGTATATAAGGTGGATAAATATATTTTGGTTGAAAACCTTATGATTTAATGGTGGTGGTTATTTGGAAAAAAAATATAGTTACAAACTATAAGCTATGAATTTTGCTAAGATAATGGGTAATGAAATACAAAGAATTATAATGGATGATGGAAAAAATATATAATATAGGAATGCATGCATACATGCAACTATAGGTTACGCACCTAAACTAGATGTGGATAAGATTAAAGGAAATATAAGGAATTAGACTTAACAGTTGAAATAGTTTTGACGTACGCGTTTTAAGTAACAAAGCCGACTGTTTTAGAAAAACCTGTAACAAACAACTGTAGAAAACAGGGGTGAACTGTCGGGGTTACTTATAATTCGGAAATACCGGATGTAGTTAGTCATGGAGACTGACTTATAGTTTTTTTACCGTTTAGAGTATACTTCTGACAAGGACGCTTGACGAGCTAACGGACTACACGGAGCGTAGGATCTTGCTGATTCATACTCCACCGTAATACAGTCAGGGTGAACGGTATGTAAAGGGGTTTGATCCGAGTTGTCCTAAGGTTGCTCCTTGGGCTCGGATTTGGTTGATATAACTTGTATGTTGTTATGTGTCTCGGATTGTCTCTGAGGGCTTCCTCAGTTCAGACTTCTGTGTGATCTGTGATAAGATTGTTTGTCTGAATGTGATAATTAATATGCATGAATTGTATATTTATAGCTGCTTATTATTTACTGTTGTTGAGTTAACAGTATTGGTTCGTATATATGAACCTATATATAAAACAAACTAGCGGCTATGGTGCTATCTTATATGAAATATAAGGAACGTAAGTAAAACGTTGTAGCACTATGATAATAACATATACATATTATCTGAGACTTTTATACGGAGCATTGGCCTTTCTATACGCCGCTCTCGTATCTAACACTGGATCCCGAGTTTACAGACTCCGGATTGGACTAATGACCTTAGTCTGCTGTGTTAGAAAATTTGGTAATGCGATGCGATGGTATAATTAATTAATTAATGGAATGGAAGTAAAGCCAAGAGGATGTGGCTCTTGGTGCGCGCTGTGATCACAAAAACGATACCAGGATGTCCGCGTACGGGTCCGTAAGTATCAAGAAAATTTCCCGTGAGCTAGAATGGCTCGTTGGTCGGAGACTCTACCGTTGGAGTGGCTACTGCCGTGGGTGACCCGCCATAATATATGGGTAACTAGAGACATGTCGTTTTAACGAGACATTGTCACTAGGTATAACTGAACAACTAAAACAATTGAGACTTATACAGTGGCGAACAATACTATGGACGAGACTTAATACTTGTTTATTATTCTCGTTGTTTCGCTTTGTTGTTCATTGGTTATACTTGTGGTTATTTTATTGTGTGTTGATGGTTGGATGGAGCCTACAAGGCTAAGGTAAATTAAATATGAAAACTGTACGCTACGGCGAATGTACATGGTACATTAAATTGTTATTGCTCGATACGTTCGATATACAAATGTTATTTGAAATATTCTATGAATGTTTGGTTTGGATGGATGACTAATGTTTATGGATATTTGGATGGTTGATTATGTATATTATACATTTATGCTTCAGTTTTGATTATGACTGTAAGAAGGAAAAGCATGAAACCAATCTAATAATAAGATGGTTAAAATGACAAGTGACCATTAGGGTCCAGGCCCGGCATACTCAGCGTCTATCGCTGATACTACACCATTTCAGGTTGTTGATCATTGTCGGAGCTGAAGAACAGGAACAGGGTAATTGGAGATGTTGTATAGTAATGAAGATGGTGTATGGTCTTATGGTAAGGTTATGTATTTTTCAGGATTGGGTAGACGCTCACTTGTCGATGTTATGGTTTATGGACTTAGTGTGATGTATAGGAGTTTCTCGTTATCACTGCGGTTAGCAGTTTATTTGTATTGGAAGTTGGATGTAGTTTGGCTGCGTTGCTCGCATGGGCGAGTAACGGCCGGTGACACCCGAGTGAGTTTTGTAATGGTTATTTGTTTTTCCGCTGCGAGACGTTTTATTTATTGCTACGTGAGAGATTATATCGTGATTATTGAGAGGGGTGTTACAATCTATGGTGGAATATATTTTGGGGGTCCCGGGGTGACCCCACTTTCTCAGCACATCCTGGAGTCTAGAGGTGACTCCGCTTTCTCGACCCTGGGTGTTGGGAATGGGGGAGTGACAAATTGGTGGAGCTTATCCTGGAGTCTAGAGGTGACTCCGCTTTCTCGACCCTGGGTGTCAGGAATGGGGGACTAGCTATGGAGGAGACGTCCTCCAATGTGCGGTGATAAAAGAATTCCCAAACAATCCTTAAAGAAACAAGGAACGATTAGCACCTACATAATGAAGTCTCGGGATCTAACCTATATCCCCTGACTCGGTGCCAGAGTATAAAGGAAAGCTTGTGTAATGAGACCAAGCAAATAAGAGAAATTCACAAATGTGATCATTTAAGGAACAAGGAATGGATAGCACCTACATAATAAAGTCTCGGGACCTAACCTACATCCCCTGACTCGGTGCAAGAGAAGGAAGGAAAAACATGTGTAATAAGAACAAGAAAATAATACGCAATCTCTTGAATGATCCCATAGTGAGGATCAACGGTATAATATATATCTGCGCACACGTCCTATAAATTACTTTATTGTTATTGCTACATTAGCAGCTTATGGTGCTGAGTTGCGTGCTTACAAGTTGTGCTTGGTTGCTTATTGATATTGCTATGCTACTTGCAAGTTGTGCTTGGTTGTTATTGATATTGCTATGTTGATGTTGTAGGCTGCGTGTTATTGCTTTACTATTGCATGAATTTTGACTTAATCATATTCGAACAAGTAGACGTGTAGCCCGGTAACATGCGGGCTTCACACGTACATACTCAGCATAGTTTTGCTGAGTCCTTTATTTTTACAGGTATGAAACGGGAAGCAGACGGAGAGTAGGCAAGGGCGACTACCATAGGGGTAGTCCGTACGGGCAAGACTTGTGGGTAGTATGTTAATGTAGGGGTTGTGATTATGTAACACTAAACCCTTGTTGTATGTTTCGGTTTGTGTAACTTAAGTAAGAACTTAAGATGTAGACTCTCGGTACTTGGCTTGTATTCTCCCGTTGTACTTGGATTTGGTTATGGTTTTAATTCCAGTCATTCAGACCGTAACTTGGTGTTGGAAGAGTGGTCGTGTCAACCATGTGGGTGGTTGGCGTCTGTGACACCCGGATGGAGGTTATACCGCTGCAAGCTAGTTTACATTATCGTCGGGCGTTTCATTTAATCTATGGATGTTTTATTTGGGGGTGTTACAGGGAAGGAGGAAGGAAGAAGAAGGAAGGAAAAACTAGAAGAAGAACAAGGTAATTATGCTCTCTTGTGTAGTCTTGTATATGTGTATGTAACAGATTTTTAGTAGTGTAAATGGATATTATAAAATGGTGATGAGTAGTAGTGTAATATGTAGGAGAACCTAAGTGTTTTGAAGCTTAAAAGTTGATCAAAAACTTGTATAAACCTTAAGGAAAGAAATGGGAATGTGCAGGATTTTTATGAGTGTTTAATGCTTAGTATGGAGTTGGAGAACTTAGTGTATTGATGTGGCTTATAAACAGGTGGATTGGGTAACAATTTGTGAACTAGAACATGTGGTGAGAATGTAAAAATATAGGGGAGAATATGTCAAAATTTACTTAGAAGCTAGAGAATTTATGAACTAGAAACGAGGTAAAAATGTACCCTTGTAACAGATTTGGTTTGTGTTAGATAGTGGGTAGGTTAGGAGAGGTTTGTAATGCATTAGAAGCTTTAGAAATGATATTAGAAGGGGGAGCTATAGATGGAGAGAGTTAGAGTAAAAATCTGTAGCATAACTATGCTAGGAAGAAACAATGTAGGTGCTGAAAGGAAACTTGGAAAATTAGGTGTGTAAATTAGTATAGAAATGTGTAAGGAGTTAATGAATGAACCAAGGTGTATTAAGAGGTTTAATTAGTGTTAAAACATGTGGGACTAAGTGTAGGAACAATGGGGAAGTAATGGGTAAGAAGAGAGACTGAAAACAGAAATAAAACAACCGGGCCGGACCGACCTTTGGACCGGACTTGCAAGGTCGGTCGAGCCCAGATTTTCAAAGATGGAAACCTTCTGGAATGGACCGACCTTGGGACTGGACTGGCAAGGTCGGTCGGCCAGAAAAATTCCCATAATGAAACCTACTGGAATGGACCGACCTTGCGACCGGACATGCAAGGTCGATCGGACTAAAATTTTTCGTCATGTAACTTACTGGAATGGACCGACCTGGGACCTTGGGACCGGACTTGCAAGGTCGGTCGGCCCTGAAATTTTCCCAGCGTATACCCTACTGACTCCGACCAACCTTGGGACCGGACTTGTAAGGTCGGTCGAGTCATACAAAAAAAATTAATAATAATTATAATAAGTATATATATGTATTTCAAAATATACATATGTACATATATATATATAAGACATCATTGTAAGTAAGGAAACAAACTTAAAGTAATGAAGAGTAAGTAAATAATGTGTAAGTGTAAGATTGTAAAGAAATAGTAAGTATGAGTTTGGAAATGAAATAGGAATACGAGTTAAGTTAATTATAAATAATTAATCACTCGATTACATGTATGTTATAGGACTTGATTTGTGAACACCGGAGGAAAGTCGGATACAAGTACAACGGTGAACGGTATGAATTCCTCATGCCACGTATGCTACCTTGGTTACTCTGATTTGTGTGTTGTGTGCTAATTGATCACCAAATAAGATAAATGCACGAATCGGAGTTATTATGCTTACTTGTGAAAATGTAGTGTTGTATCTTGTGGAATATTGTCTTTAAACCATAGTTTGCATAATTCATGAAATGTATGGATGAATATGAGTGTGTGCATGAATGATATATCGTACTGTGACCGAATGTGGTTGTGATTGGACTTCAAACTGATTCCTAACAAGCTAACCAATCTAACTTAAGAAATTGGTAATTAAATTGGAATGAGTAGAAGTCCGATATAGTTTCGGCCACGCATGAGGATGCGGAGACACAAGAGGTTGGATCCAAGTCTTGACTCTTAAACTGGTCCGCGGCCCAAACCCCTTAAATGGGTAGCATCCCGGATTGGTGAGTCAAGTAAATCCCGGAGGTGGGACGGTGTAGTCCCCGGGCCGGAGGTCATACCGACTTAACATGAGTAAAAGTAAGTAAGTAAGAATGAGTAATAAGTATGGAGGAGTAAGTAAGTGTAAGTAAGAGTAAGTAATGTGTAATGAGTAAAAGAGTAAAAAGCATTCCGATTAACCCAGATGCGTAATTTGGCTAACCCTTGTGAAGGTAAGGATTGTGTATGCTATTGTATTGTTGCCTTGGATTATGTATTGTAATGAGCATGACTGTATGATGTATGTAAAGCATGTATGTATGAAATCAATGAACCGCATGTTTAGTCGGTTTTAAATAGTCGGTGTGCCCTTGTTAGCACTCGGTATATGCGGAGTTCATGCGCAGCTTTTGCTGAGCCCCTTGAGGCGATGTTTTTAATATGAATGCAGGTACACGAGAAGGGTGAATATGATGAAGATCCTAGTTTGATTCTTTTGGTCTGTAAACAATGAATTGTGAAAGGTGTACCATGTCGTACATGGCTGTAGGATTTTGTTAGCCAGTGTACCATAGGGTACACCCTTTTGGATGATGAAAGGATGGAGATTTGGTATAGATGAGTAGTTGGTAGAAACTCATTCTTTTGGGAAGATTGGAAAGGGATGTAATTAAATACTTTAAATACTCGGTAATCCAGTAATGCAAGTATGTTATCTTTTGTAATCGGTATGAAACGTAGTAGCTCGGTACACTTAGACATCAGACCGTCACTGTAGGTAGTAGTAGCCTAGCTAGCCGTATGGGCGGTTAGCGGCGTTTTATCACCCGCCGTAGTAGTAGTATTTCCGCAGCAAGTAACTTTGATTATTGGAATGATTGGACGGTAAGTACAGGATTAGCGGTAGGGGTGTTATAAAAAGTGGTATCAGACCATAGTTACGCTCTGATGTCCATAGTTACAGAGCATAGGGATTACCGAGTTAGGATTTCAACCGTCTTAAGACGGATACTTAGAAACCTAACCAGGAACTACCGTTGTTAACAACGGATACCCTTGACGTCCTTATGGACGATAACCTCGCTTGAATTCATGACCAATGGTGTCACAATGTCATATGTCACAACCTAATGCAAATGTTAAATATTCAGATGTCAGGAAGAGGTCCAGGTCGCCGAGGTGCCAATGACGGACCGGGCGCGCAGACGATAGCTGAGATCGTCGCCGCCACGGTAGCACAGATGCTACCACAAGTGATCACTGCTATGCAGCAAAACCAGAAAAACCAACAGACTCAAACGGGACCAATCCCTCCCCCTCCACCCAGAGAAGTAAACTGGGTAAAAGCTATCGCAGATCTCCGACCTCCATGCTTTAGAGGCGAGAGCGACCCTGCTAAACTTGAAGCCTACATCTCTGAAATGGAGACCGCATTTGAGACCCTCGAATGTCCTGCTGGAGTTCGAGTGAGAATAGCAGCATACTACCTCAAAGATGCTGCTATGGATTGGTGGAAGCTTGTAAAACATGAGTATGTCGACGACCCCACCTTCGATTGGGAGTCCTTCTCCGCTATCCTCCGATCCAAATACTATCTGGAGCATGTAAAAATTAAGAAAAGGCTAGAGGTGGATGCCTTAAAAATGACAGACAAGATGTCTGTGGATGAGTACTACTGCACTTTCACCTCTATCCTTCGTCTTCTACCCGACCTTGGGTACACCGGCCAGGTGTTGGTCGATCGCTTCTATGGCGGTCTGAGCCATCGCCTTCGGTACGGTATGGGCTACACCAGATTTACCTCCCTTCACTTAAATATTGGTTTAAACCCTTAGTACCATTTCAATTCTTAAATACTTTACTTTACCTTCTTAAATAAGAATCCCGGCTAATACCTGAAACTTCAGGAGTGCTATCACGCGGCATCTCGCGTTGAGATCACTTGCCAGCTAAGGGATGAAGAAACCGTGCTCAAGCGCAAGGCCAACAATAAGAACACAAGTGCTGAGGAGCAGTTCAAGGGAAAAGTTGGAAAAAAAAGAAGGGAAAGTTCTTCCAGCAAACCCAAAAGAACTTCCCAAGTGAGAGGAGTGTCCATGCTGAGAAGGGCAACCCGGTTGAGATTCTTCAGCTAGGTTCTTCTGCACCGTGGCTGCGAAGCCACTGAGATCACACCCACCTAAGGGTTAACTTCTATTCCTAATTCGTATCTATATGAGTATCATACCTTGTAATTCCACACAAACGTGCTAACTCTCTAAACCTTAGGTTCTCGCTCCGGTTTCACCAAGAACTTCTCAGATGGCCGCACCTATGTGTGCCGGAAGTGCAATCAAGACCATCCCGGCAAGGATTGCCAAGGGAGAGAAATCCGGTGCTACAATTGTCAGAAGCCCGGACACCGAGCGAATATGTGCCCAGAAAATGCTAAACCTAGAGGAAACTTCCAAAGCTACAAGCAAAGGGAAGACAAGGAGGTTGCATCTGGCAATGCATCGACCCAGCAGGCACCACAGGGACAGGGATCCCGGGGTCCTCCGAGGGGCGCACCCCAGAGGCAGCCTGTCTTGCACGTGATTGACCGTGACGGGTCCGGTTCTAAGTCCGGCCCAGGTAATTAATCTAAACCTTGAATCCTTGAGAAGCATGTCTAAGTATTAGAGTAACCGTTTGAGTGAATGCATGAGTAAATGAATTGAAGTATGTATTGAGCATGAAACTAAGTAGTTGAAACTAGTACTCACCGTAGATGAAATTTACAACCATAGGAAACTTTAGTATCTGCTATCCTATACCGATAAACCCGAATCAAGAAGAGATCGACATCACCACACACCACTACTCTAGTGAGCAGTGTCAGGTCATCCGGCCAGGTATGATTTTATTGAGGGGATACCTGACACCTGAAGCACAAATCTCAATCATTCGATGATGCAACGAGCTAGGAACGGGTCCAGGAGGATTTTATACACCCGAATTCCCCGGTGGAGCGAAGATGAAGCTGAAGATGATGTGCTTGGGAAAGGATTGGAATCCTTATACCAAGACATACCAAGAGACACGATCACATGACTGAACGACGCCACCGACAATACCTCCAGAATTTCAGACAACGGAATCTCTTGAACAAGGAGTGCCCGTAGTGTCTTGGTCCATTGGTGATGACGCCGTATTTATGTATAGCGAGCAGAAGCGTGTGGACCTCGCACAGAAACTAGTATTGAGATCAGGAGATGTCCTAATCATGGGTGGAAACTCTAGGATGCTGTATCACGGGATCAACAAGATCAAGTTGAATACGGCACCACCGACAATAATCAATGCCACACACATGAAACCAGGACGCCTAAACCTTACCTTTAGGAAGTATTAAATTCATAGTACCATGTAATATGTTAGTAACGTGTATTAGAGACACGGTATGTATGATGGTTGGTTTATCAATAAAGAGCAGTGTTGATTTAATTCCACTTGTGTCCACCATCAATACTTATGAAATTGTGACTTCAATAGGTTGTGGACTCGGTACCGAAGGTAACCTGAGTATCCTCACCGAAGCACAAGCCGGTAGAAGCGGCACCATCTTAATGGGAACCTTACCAGTGAACGGCATTGAAGCCTCAGTGTTATTCGACTCCGGCGCCTCTCACACCTTCATATCACCATCTTTTGTGAAGAGGTTGGGGCTAGATGCGGACGAGCTACCGAACTTCTTGGTTACTCTCCCATCGAAGGAGCGAATACGATGTACCAAATATTACAAAGCAGCCACAATCCAAATCAAAGGCGAATCGTTTCCCATCTCCTTCATCGAATTCAATGGATTGGGATTCGATGTAATAGTCGGAATGAATTGGTTGGAGCGGCACAAGGGTAGAATCCTCTGCGCCGAGCATCGACTGCTGCTCAAGAGTCCTTCTAGGGTTACTGTATCTTACCGCCAGAGACCGAGAGAGCCTTCGACCACAGTCATCTCCGCCATGGCTATGTACTGGGAGCTCAGAAAGGGCAAAGAAGTATATTTGTGTCATGTACAAGATCTGGAGAGAGATCTAGAGTTCAACCCCGAAGTACCAATTGTATCTGAATTCCCTGATGTATTCCCTAAGGAGCTACCCGGCATGCCACCACAGAGAGCGGTAGAATTTGAGATTGACCTCTTGCCAGGTACCGGCCCCATTACTAGTGCACCGTACCGCATGGCACCTGCTGAAATGACAGAACTGAAAGAACAGTTACGTGACCTTCTCGACAAAGGGTTCATACGCCCGAGCGTATCATCCTGGGGAGCACCGGTCCTCTTTGTGAAGAAGAAGGACGGTAGTCTCCGACTTTGTATTGACTACCGTGAGTTGAATGCGGTCACAGTAAAAAATAAATACCCATTGCCACGCATCGACGACCTATTCGACCAGCTGAAGGGAGCCTCAGTCTTCTCCAAGATCGTCCTCCGTTCTGGGTATCATCAGATTGCTATCAAAGAGCAAGACATCGAGAAAACGGCATTTCGTACCAGATATGGCCACTACGAGTTCACCGTCATACCATTGGTTGTCAAATGCCCAGCAAAATTCATGGTCTCATGAATCGACTATTCAGTGAGCAGTGGACACCTAGTTGTAGTATTATTGATGACATACTTGTGTACTCCAAATCGTAGAAGAACATGAAATTCATTTGAGGAAAGTAGTTGAGACACTGCGTGAGAACCAGCTGTATGCGAAGTTCTCCAAATGCGAGTTCTGGCTAGATCAGGTATCATTCCTTGGTCATGTCATCTCGAGACGGGCATCTCAGTTGACCCTTATAAGATAGAAGCTGTACGATCATGGCCTAGACCAAAGACTGTTACCGACATTCGGAGCTTTCTTGGTCTAGCCGGTTACTACCGGAGATTTGTAAAGGACTTCTCGAAAGTCGCTAAGCCCATGACTACACTGATGAATAAAGACGCACCATTTGTATGGACAGACGAGTGTGAAGTATCATTTCAGAGCCTTAAAGACTCATTGACCTCAGCGCCCATCCTTACTCTTCCAGACGACACAGAGGGATTTGAGGTATATTGTGATGCATCAGGCAAAGGAATGGGATGCGTACTCATGCAGCATGGCAAGGTTGTAGCTTATGCCTCCCGCCAGCTGAAAAAGCATGAGGAGAATTACCCGACGCACGACTTAGAGTTAGGAGCCATTGTCTTCGCTTTGAAAATATGGCGACACTATCTCTATGGGGTAAGCATCACCATCTACTCCGACCACAAGAGCTTACAGTATGTATTCACGCAGAAAGAATTGAACTTAAGACGGAGAAGGTGGATGGAGTTCCTCTCAGACTACGACATCGACCTACAGTATAAGGAAGGGAAGGCAAACGTTGTAGCCGACGCCCTGAGCCGTCGAGCACACTCGCTCCATTCACTACTCGCTTCTTCTAGCTTGGTTGACGAGGTGCGAGACGCTCAGTTGAGCGACCCTTACCTAACCGAAATCAGACAAAAGATTGAAAATGGTACGTTTTAGAAGAAAAAGTATGACTTCAAGCTACATGAAGATGGTCTGATTCGGCTGAATGGCAGGCTATGCGTCCCCCGAAGCAATGCTGAGCTAAGGGATCACATCCTGTAAGAGTCACACAGTTCTACATTGTCAGTCCATCCAGGAGCCTCCAAGATGTACAAGGACATGAAGAGGTACTTCTGGTGGTCAGGAATGAAATCAGATGTGACAGAGTATGTATTGAGATGCTTAACATGCCAGAAAGTAAAATTTGAACATCGTTGACCGGGCGGAATGGTAGAATCGATGCCAGCTCCGGAGTGGAAGTTTCACAATATCTCCGTGGATTTTGTTGTAGGACTCTCACCTGCTAGGGGAGGACTCAACATGATCTGGGTTGTTGTAACGCCCCTACTTATCATAAATGCAGCGGAAATAAAATACTAAGGCGATTACAGATCATCGGGTTCCAAACACCCGGCACCAAACCTCACCAATTACAACTTATGATATTACAAATGCTACGATCTGAACTCGAGAAAACTTAACACAAACATAATAGAAATTAAACATATTCTCTCTCCACAAAACCTAGTCCCATCCCAAACGCTCATTCTCTTCGTGGCCACCTGTAAATCAATTCGTACCTGCAAGATGAAACCAAGCAGCCCACCCCGAAAGGGGCGGGTCAGTTCCCTGGAATGGAACTGGTACAATTCTCCAAAACAAACTTATAAAACATAACTCTTCAAAATAAACAGTAACCTGAAAACAAACTCTTAAAAGTAAAACAGAGATAGAGCACTTCAAAACAATCAAGTTAAAGAGAAAAGAAAACAAGACGATGATAGAGACAGAGAACTTCCAAACCAAGTCATCCACTTAAGTAGACACACACATAGTTAGTAAGCATCCATTGTTGATGTTAGAACCAATTCGGTTAAGAAGAGAAAGACTTAAGTAGTCACAGAGGACTAGGAGTGACATCAATATCCATAACCCGTGGTAGACAGTTTATCCACACCATTTCAGAAGATGATTCCCATAGACAAAATATACCCAAGAGTGGAATAAGTTCAATTGGGAGAGATGGCCCCCACCGCCAATCACGTCCCTAAGGACAGGGGATATACAGCCCCTCACTGTTTATCACGTCCACTAAGGACAGGGGATATACAGCCCCTCACTGTCTATCACGTCCCTTTTTGGGACAGGGGATATACAGCCCCTCACTGTCAAGTATCAATGCCCCTATGGGCGAGGGATATACAGCCCCCTGCTGTTACCATTAAAGACGCGCGCACGTCGAAAGAAAGATTTCCAAGATTGACCTTTTCCAAATCCCCACTAGATCACCAACTACCCAGAGCAATACCAAAACACTCAGTCCTACAGAGTGCAGAAGTGTAAACCCTAAGCAGTCAATGTCTAAGGGGACACCAAATAGAAGGAACCAATACCCATGTAAGTTTCATACTCAAGGCTCAGTTAGTCA
This sequence comes from Limonium bicolor, assembly GCA_023374045.1. Lineage (NCBI taxonomy): Eukaryota > Viridiplantae > Streptophyta > Magnoliopsida > Caryophyllales > Plumbaginaceae > Limonium > Limonium bicolor. The sequence continues at coordinate 13,823,042 of CM041778.1, read as the reverse complement.
CACAAGCTGAGTCAGTCACACAACCATTTCCTTTTTAGAAGTTCCTCTTAAAGTCAGTTAGCGTTTTCCAAAACATTCCACACGTCAATCAGCAAAAATATCGGAGTATGAGAAATCGTACAAAACATTCCATAAAGTCCAAAACACAACAAGCTGAGTACGAGAAATCGTACAAAACATTCCATAAAGTCCAAAACACAACAAGCTGAGTACGAGAAATCGTACAAAACATTCCATAAAGTCCAAAACACAACAAGCTGAGTACGAGAAATCGTACCTGGGTAACGTTGTAGCAGTTCTAATCTACTTGCGCAAACAATCAACAGTACTCTGAAGAATATTAAAGATAACTTACTATCAATAACCGTACCCTAAGCAAAACTTAAATGAATTCTTCTCTCTTATCTCCAAATCTCAATTATTTTAAGCCCTCGCTTAAATGTTATGTATAACCTTTGACTTATTTTAGAAGGTTGTATAGCCCAAGGTTGTAGGATCAAGGAATGTATTTTATTAACACCTGCTAACTGTCCACTCCTATCCACTTAACTCATATTTAACCACAATCCTCACATTCAAGACTTTTGAGACCTTTATAACATAAATGTGTTTTTAGTACATAATTAAATCTAAGAATTTCAATAATAATCTTAAGCTCAATACCTTTATTCTTAATTTAGAATAAACATTGTATTATGACCTATGATGGACTCATCTCAGAATACTATACTATTATCTCACAATGTAAAGATTATGTATTTAAACAATTTCTACTAGACAACCCATTATGATTAAGTTTTTCCCTTAACTTAATTAAGACCTACATCTTGTATATTGGAATCATAGTGTTGTAGACGCATTTTATTATAACTTAATCGAGTTACTAAACTCATTTATCTTATCTTTAGTTCAGAATAACTTTAATTACAACCATCTAAAAATCTTGTCATAAGATGTTAAATTACTTTTCATCTTGAAATAACCATATTATACTTAACTTAGACTCATCGAACTCTTACATTCAGTATCCACAAGGTATATTATTTACTTTATCATAACTATATAATAAGGTGTTTTAAGATAACCTTTTGTGTATCCTTACTTACATTTAATTCCCTAACTGTTTTACTTTTACACACATTCTCTCTATAGACCATGTATAATCCTTTTATATTAAACTTCGTTAAACTCAAGTCTTAAATACATTTTATATTGTTTACAAAACCTAAAGTTTCAAAAGCATAACTTAATAAATTAATTTCCTTTATTGTATTTAGGATGGACATTATATCTTAGCATGAGGTAGAATTTATCAAAAAAATTAAATTCCGGTTCATAAGTGAAATTGTCAATTACTTAATAAGATAATATATTCTGAACAATCTCCATACCTTATATTCAAATGACACATTAATATTTCCAGTGTCAAAAGGTAAATCAATATAATCTCTTATGTAACCTAGTTTCATCTAATTAAAGGTTTAAAGATTTTAAGTATCTAATTTCTATTTACAAACCTCCTTATAAATTCTAACTACTAAATACATTACTTAATTATAAACTCACATCCTGAACATTGGTATTAAATGTATTTTATATGGCTTATCAAATTCTAAGAACGTAAGGATTATTATTTAGATTAATCCCCAATCATAGTTTAATTTAGTTTATATCATAATCCTTTTAATGATTTTATCACAAGATATTAAGTTATTACTCAATACCATAAATATTAAGAAATGATTAAATCTAGACTTATTTATCCTCTTCACATTTAGATGTAAAAGTAACTCATTTACTTTATTATTGTTTATATAATAAGAACATTTAAATGTAAAAGTATTCATTCATTTTATTATCAATTAAATAATAAGATCTATTTGTGTAACACTCTATGTAAACTAATTACAAATATTCCTAAACTTCAACTTATTAATTCCTTAACCCAATTATAGATTTACACTGTGGTCACCGACTATATATATACATGTATTTTAATACCGTTAATATAAACCTAGAAATTCAAAGGTAACTAAAAACTCAGTTCATAACCATAAAATAATACCACCTCATATAGTATTCTATTATTAGTATTATGTAGAGGTTTAGTTTGACCCATTAATTCCTTCATATACATTTCTATAAGGTATTTTATTCCTTTTATTTATTAATTATCATATATATATATATATATATATATATATATATATATATATCCTTCCTATTATATTTCTCACAAGGAATGTTATTTCCTTTATCTTTTTATTGTATTTATATATATAATATATAATATATATCTACATATATTAAGATTTATCCAGAATATTCTTTAAGAAATTCTATTGTATTTAATTATATTTAATATCTTTTAGACCTATCCACAACTGATTTATGGTTTATAAAATAAAGTATTTCCCTTAGTTTTAGTTAAACATATTAGCTTCCATATTATATAATAAATAAAATGTAGTTTAGTTAAATTCCTTGATTTAATATAAGTTTCTATCTTATTTCTCTCATATAAATATATATAAATATATGTAACAATTTTTACCCCACTTAAAGTTAATACCCAAAATATTTATAAACATACTGTATTAAATGTTAATTAGTTTATTATATTTCCCCAACCTATAAAGTTCATTAATCAACTACACTTTAATTTTTGATTACATTAAAAACCATATATTATAAGTTATTCTTATGAAAAACTCATAAACACAATTTTTAAAACCTTTTACATTGCCCAAAAATTCCCAAATTTAATATACAGTAACTATAACATTTTATACATATTATAAAATTTTTATTTCATAAAAATATCTTCTTTATTTAACCGAATAATTCCAGAAAACCCGTAACTTGTAAAAATCATAACTTATGTTTAAAAACTCCAAAACCATAATAATTTACATCAATATAAACTAGATAAAATAAGAAACCTATGGTTAAAATTTCAAGTCAAAATATCTTCGGGAAGGCCATTAACTAAAATCAACAAGTTAGAGCTATTTACTGAATTTTTATAGAAACTTTAATAACTTATAATCACCAGATCTAATCTTGGCCGTCCAATCTCTTAAAACAAGATCGGACGGCCCCTGTGTTACGAGTTCTTCAGCGAGTTCAACAAGGGGGCCGAGTACTAATCTACCAATATCTCCTAATCTACAGAACGAAATCGAATGATTCTTGTTTCTATGGATTCGTAATCAAATTTCGGTTCTATTGGTATCAATTTCCCCAATTATAATGTAGTATACACCCGGTTTCGAAATCAATTCGAAGGTTAGGGTTAGTTTCGGTTTCAGAATTTAATTCGATTGCAAATTCTACAAATTCTCCTAATCTAACACGTAATTGATTAAATTGAGGCATGGGTTAGATCGGTATTGCAATTTCGATTAGCAAAATAGGAACAATTTGAAGAAAAACTCACCGGATTGTGCGAATTTGGTGAATTCCAATTCGGAACTGGGAAAAAAACTCGAACTTGATACAGTTCGTGGTGCCAACTTTGCGGATCTATATCTAGCGGTACAAAACGAGTTAGATAATGAGTAATGGCTCATTGGAAAGAAGAATTGTAGATCTACGTATTGGTAGCAAGAACTAAACCTAACTCGCACCATACAGAAAGATATTGAAGTTAAAAAACACGAGTTTACCTCTCTGTTTCGGTGTTATTTTATGTGTTGTTGAGACCGAAACTTTAGACCTCTATATCTCCAAACTGGTTGCGATTCAGACTTGGGCATAAACACGAAAGTTGTAGAGGGATTAGAGATCTTTACAACGAGCTAAAGAAATTGAATTTTGGTTGATTAACGAAGAAGTTATGATCGACGCAATTTACCTGAAAACGAAGGAAATTCTGGAATTCTGGAAACAGTCTCGCAAGGTGGCTACTTTGGCTCGATTTTCCGGTTGACTCAGAAGGATCTAGGGTTTGTATGAGTAATGGTTGGAAAGAGGAATTGTAGGATAAGAGAGTGGTGAAGACGGCATGGAAAAATATTGAGGGATGTAAAAGTTATAGCCGTCTAAAGTTAGGGCTAGGAAGTGAAATTGGTTACGAAAATCAGGGAAGGAAATCGGCTAAGTGTGGGCGACCCATTACAGAGTGACACGTGGCACTTCTTAAAATTTTGATTCAAAACTTCAATCTAGCATAACTTTGGCTAGTATGATCCGTTTTTGACGTTCTTTTTATCGATCTTCATGGTTTTTCATAACCTATTTATTGGTATAGGTTTCATGGCCTGGTTTGACCATTCTCAAAAAGTCAACTCTAGCAAGGCTTAATAAGCTTTAAGGTTTCTTAGAATTTTATATTGACTTTTATGTTTCAAAACAATGTTCCAACACTTCCTAAAATCTTTATAATATATTTGGAGTGTTTAGAAATTTCCCCAAGATTATTGACTTATAAATCTTATATTAAATTCATAATACTATACAATAATATATAATAATTAGGAGAAAACCCCTAAATAAATTTCACAACCCCTTATATTAATTTAATATTCATAATTCCATATAATAATTTAATATTCATAATTCCATATAATAATTTAATACTTAATAGTATTATTAAAGGTTTAATAAAAGAAATCCCCTAAATTAATTTAAATTAATTTAGGGGTATTTCAGTTGTAGTCGATCGCCTTACCAAGGTTACCAAATTCATACCGATGAAGGACACCTGGTGTAACACCCCTCATAACAAATACGTAATAGTCGCTCACGTGAACAGGAAATAAAGGCGTCTCACAGTGGAAGGAATTACAGTAATAGAACTCACATGGGTGTTACTTGCCACCACTCGCCCATACGAGTGATGTAGCAGTACAACATCTTAACAAAATTAAACATAAAAATACAATCCACGGTGACAACGAGATACCACCTACATGTCTATCTAAGTATCAAAAGCACAACTACTGTGAGCATCTAAACATAATCCAAATCTTACAACCCCTTTTCAGTGGAATCATTTAATACATAACGAGGTATGAACGGTAAATCCAAAATCAACAACGTCCTAACTACCCAGCCCCGCACTTCGGCTTCGACGTGTTTAGCAACCTGCACAATAAGTGTAGTCTCAGCGATAGACGCTGAGTATGCCGGATCTGGACCCTATTGGTCACTTGTCATTTTTAACCGTCTTGATATTAGATTGATTTCATGCTTTACCATTTTACAGATATAATAGGTACTGTAACAACATGCATGATTATATAATCATTCATCCAATCCAAACAGTCATATATGGATATACACATTACTGTCACACATCATACAATACAATGGCATTGAGAACTCCTTCATCGTATGTTAACATCATCACGTAGTACATCACTCGGCCCTCCGGGCCTTCACATATCGTTTGTTTTGGTTATCACAGTCGGGCGTCAGTTAGGACAACCCGAAATATACTCACTTGGACAGTAGTCCCACGTACACACAAAGGTGCTCACTGCCCTGATCATCCGAAGACTCTGGGACTTATTCACTTTGCCTTTGTAAAGGCGTCCATTTAGGTGGCCAAGGGCCTGGTGCCAACGGTAGCACACTCCGCCTGACGATCTATGTAGGCTCGTTCAGGATTTACTAGGGTAAACCCGATACGGGATAACCCAAGAGATCTCTACGCGCGACCAGCAGCCAGTGACTGTCTGGATTAAGGTACATCATCACATTCATTCACACTCCACTATTAACTTTGTTAGTTAGATAGTCAGTTATAGTTTTAGTTCTGGAGAACATCACTTAATTTGTTGGCTGCCCTATGGGTCTTACGCATGCCTAGAATTATTCTAGGTAGTATTCACGTTCGAGTCAAAGCTCTAGAGACCGACAATGTCGTGTCCCGTTCCTAAGTGTTTTACTTAGGTTACAACTACATACTTGTAATACTTAGCGTATTAGGTCAAGCAATGGTGGTCACAATCATACATTTCGCATATGTAGTTTTGTATAAGTCGATCTATAGTCGACGTAGTATTAGTCCCGTAGGACACTCGTGCACAATTAGATAATGCAGTAAACATAGCTACACATCACACACATAAATCACATACGTACATTCACACAAGTTATTTATCAAACAAATCCGAGCCCGAGGAATTCCTCAGGACAACTCGAATCAAATCCTTTTACATACCATACACCGTGGACCAAGGATGCGCAATGTGGACTTCTAAGCTTCTCGAGCGCGCACGTCCGACAGGCGGTCTAACAATACGAAGAACACTAAATGTCAATCCACATGACAATACGATTCGGTATTTCCGAATAACGCCAGTAACCCTGGTTTTACACCCCCGGACTTTCATCTGTTAATAGTTAAGGTATCATTATCCTTAAAACTCTTCACTCGTAGTATGTGTTAATATACGGTTTACGAGGACGGGTTGTTTTTTTCGAACGTCGTGGCTAACGTTTTTAAACGTAGGAATTATTTTTCCTATCCCATAGTATTTTATAAACGTTACGCCTGATACAAACTTTGTTCGTTCTCGTATCATTACTTCAACTTCAAGTACATCGCTGCATGGGTATTGTTTAACCTTTAGTTGCATGTATGGTTACATTATAACCTATGGTTGTTTGCATTCCATGCAACGTTAGTTTATATTACATAGCATATTACCATTCTTTAACATACCTTATATTATACAACTTCCCAATTATGTGACAAATTGTATTTGTTTAAAACCTTATGACTTGTAGTATATAATTATACTAACAAGTCAATGTTCATTATTTATTATTATATGGTTTGTAATCCATAATATGTATGTGCATGTTCCTTCCTCATCCAAAGGTTCATTTAACCTTCTAAAAATCATATATTTTATGTCATTGTAACTATAGTGTATAACTTTATTTCTTGGTACGTGTTTATCTATGTATGTACGCATTTAGCATAACAGGTTGAATAACTATATTCTTGACCACATGATATCATTTGTGTTACACTCATTTCATGATGCTATATAGCGTAATACTTTACATAACCTTAGACTTATAACATATGGGTTCGGTAGTTGTTATGTATACCGAAAATAGTATACACATGTGTTACACTTGAATTCCCTCACCGTATAATTCTTATTAATCACAGTGTGACCCCATAACTTATATACTATGTCATAGGTATTAAATTTGTATAACACCAAAAACCTTGTGGTAAAATATAACCCAAGGTCTTTTCACACTTGTTGGTTACCGGTTACATATGTGTATGTACATCTAATTTCTTTTCACATCTCAAAATCACCATCCCACCATTTCTATTACAGATTAATAGACTTAGGACTGCATCACTACTTAACCTCCCCTATGAACTCACTTATACAGAAGGAGCAGTCAAACGAAATTTCAGAGGACATCCTAGTGTACCATTCCTTCACTGTTCCGGTTTAGATTATTCAGTTTGCTCCTAAAGCTTCCAATGGAAGCACCAGCCTAGTTCACTCTCCTAGGAGTATCTTAGGTTCATTCATAACTCAATTCCACCCTTCACAACCCTCTGTAACATGATTTTACAGAAGACTATTTTTTTTCCAGAAACAACTAGAACTGATGTATTAAGTTTGTTAAATCTTTCCTCTTCTGTTTTGTTTCTCATTCCCGGATTTGATTTCTTCTTCACTCCCTCTCTCCCCATCTGTTTAGTTACTTATTTCATGGTGTTATTAATATTTCATTCCAATCTGTTACAGACACAGAAACAACCCTACAGAATCTGAAACAGAAGGGACAAGAAAACTGAAACATCACTTGTTTATCCCTTCCTCAAATCTTTATTTAGGTTTACTGATTGGTTTCCAAACTTCTCAAGCTATTACACCACTCGATGCCTGTATTGGAAAGAGGTTTGAGCTTAAGGGAAAACTCAGAACAATGTTGTTGTCATCTCTGCACCTCAATTTACAGAAACTGAAACTGTAACACTATAACACATGATCTGATAACTCCTCTTGCACTTGTAATTTGTTCACGGTTCTAGTTTGAGTTCTCCCTAGGTTACTTAGCTATCGGTATACATATCTTAGTACTGTTTTGACCACAAGACAGATTCATCACCATAATGTTTAAACTCTTGACAGATTCATATACAGAAAAAGAAACAGTATGGCAGGACTGAATCCAAACTGACAAGAACTCCTTTCGGTTTTCCTTCTGTTTAATTCATAGTTGGTTTACAGTTTGTTTTTCTTTCTTATCGATGTGCTTACATACTTAAATAAGTGGTTTAGCTAGGTTTTAAGTCCTTGAACTACCCATAGTCATCCCTTTATGCTCTCTGAAACTTTATTATGCAGAAACTAAAGTTTCTGAAACTGCAACTGGAGTTCAGAACTGGTGTATACTCTTATTTTTACCTCAGTCAGTTTTCTAAACTGAGTTATACTCTCCTTACTTCCTTACCTACTTAACTAATGATGTATCGAGATTCTTAGACTCAAGAATAACTCAAGCAATCTTACTGATGCCACTGCAACTGTGTTACTGAATTGAAAATTGCAGAACAGAAAACTGCAACAGATGTATTTCCCCTTCCTTTTCTTTTCTCTCTGTTTGTTTACATTCCTGATCCTCAATTCTTCCCAAACGATTTGCCCAGGTACTTAAGTACTCCATGAGCTTCTCATCCCAACCAAAAACCCAAACAACCTGTTACAGATATGAAAATAGAAGACACCGAAACCTGAGGCTAATCCTCAACATTTATGAAACTGAGATAGTTCTGTTCTATCTCTTTTTTTTTCAGATTCTTATCTTAGTTCCTATTTCCCCAGTCTTTTATGCCCTCAGCTTAGGAGCCTTAGTATAGTCCTAATGCTAAACAATCCAAGACATCTAGTCAGAGCTACCAAGATTACCTACTCAACAGAAATCCCAAAGGTCTGAACTGATAACCAACAGCCAGACAGTATTGTAATTTGCTTCTTTTTTCTGTTACATTTATCTGATTTCTGGTTCTTTAGTTGTTTAGCTATCTAGTTAATTGCCCAGATGTCGTTTAATCTTCATAACATCCCAGAAGAGACATGGGTCTCAACAGACAGAAAACTGGAAACTGTACTCGACCCCTTTGAAACTGGAAAAATAAACTGTCACAACCTCTTCAATTTGTTTTTCTGTTACAGACTTACTATCAGTTTAATCCCCCATCTTGATTTAGTTGCCTAGGTATTAGTTTTAATGTAGTTTGAACCACAAATGATCCAAGGCCACAAGGGCTGCGTCCCAGAAAAATCTTTTATACAGAACTCGAACTGAAACAAACAGAAACACCCAAACTGTTGTGATGGTTTCTTTTTCTTCCACTATTTGCGTATCTGGTTGGGTTCATAATTCTTCCAAGTGTTCCTATCCATACCTGAGTGTGTTAGAATTGGTTTAAATTCATTTACACACAACACAACTCCTTATAAGCCCTCTGTAATCCCTTGTACAAAACTTAAAATCTCAGAAACTGAAAAACTGACAAACCAACAGACACTGGTGCATGACTCTTTTCTGTTACATGGTTGTGCATCAGGTTAGGCTTTTAATTTTCTCAAGTGTTCTTTCCCATATTTAAGTGTGCTAGACAGTCTTAGATTCATTAACTCAACTCACAAGCCAGTTGTACAGAAATACAGAAACCTCAAACTAACTGAAACATCGACCCTGATAAACTCCTTCTGTTTTTCTGAGAATTCTCAGTCCTTGTTTTCTTTTCAGTTTCCCTTCATTACTAACCTACGTAATGATGTATTGTACTGGGGTCTTGAGTTTTAATGTTGCCCCTTACTGTCCACACACTACTTCTGTAATGTAGACACACACACACAAGCTCCACAATAGTTGAAAATCACCCCAGATACAGAAGCACAACTGTTACATCTGGTTTCCTGTTTTTATTCTAGTTAGGATCTGTTTTTCTTTATTTCCCTCCTTCAACACTCTCACGTAGAGAGACTTAGTCAGGTGCATACTAAGATTATAGTGTATTAATAACTCAAGGCTACTCAATACAGTAAGAACTCAGCCTCACATAGTGGTTATACAGATAGACAATGGGTGTTTGAATCTGTACAGAATACTAGATGAATCGGTACCTTTGGTTTCCCTCTGTCTTTTGGAAATGGGGTTCTTCCTGGTGATCCTTGCACGGTGTAAACTCTTAGACTCTTGCACTCACGACTCCACTGTAATGGTTTCTCAGCCGTTATATTTTTTTTGGTACAACTGAATACGGTACAGCTAAGAGGTTTGACGCAGAAACTGAAATTGCTCACATGTTTTTACCTTCTGGTTATTTCTTCATGCGATGTGTTAAGTAGCTACACTCCAGTATAGACCTGCTAAGGCTTAGGAAGCTGCACGGGTTGTTGTTGCGTAACTGGAACCAGAAGGGAATGGTTTAAGAGAGCTTCTACTGTTATACACAACAGAAGGCAGAAAGACAGAGCAGGCTTGACGGTGCTTACCTGATATCGATGTTCGAATCAGAGCACTGGTTCTTGATCGGTTTTTCTTTGTTTGGATAGGGACGCAACAACCTGCAGAGAGGCTTGACTATATTGTATGAGTTATGTTTTGGAAATCTAGGAAGGAGGGATCAAGGAGTAGAAGGACAGTCGAGAGACTTAACTTACCTTCACGTAAGTGTAGCAGCAGGTATTCTTGGCTTGCTGTTGGTGTGGGCATGCAAGCGAGGAAGAGTATGGTTGAGATGGGGTCTTAACTAGCAGGTAGAGACAGGAAGATATGGCTCAAGAGAATAAATAAGTGTTGTTAAAGTTTTCAAGGGAATTCGAGAGCATGCCTATGGCGGGCGAGTTACCAGGAGGTCATGGGTGATAAGGAAGAATATATTCTTATCGCCTGAAGTTTGGAATGCGGGTGAGTGGATCTGATTCTGTATATTTTTTTTTTCTGTTTGTTCGATCTAATTGTGTCGAGAAGGAATGAGAGCAACCGACACTGTGTTTGGTTCTTCCTCTCATCTCTGTTATCTTAATGAATTCGACACTAATCTTAATTCGTGTGTGGTATCTACCTAATTCGAGCTCAGCTCAAACGGTTAAGGTTTCGGGATGGGTACGAGAGGTCTCGGGTTCGAATCCCGGCTGGAGCAAGTTTGCTCTTTTTTCTTTTTTATTTTGTTTCAGCCCTATTAAGCCTATTTATTGTATATAAGTGGTTGTATTAATATGTAGCGTTATTAGTTGTATGTATACATATACATATACGACTATTTTTATTTGTCACGTTTTGGTTATATGTACAATGTTATAATCTTGTAACGTTATGTACATTTACATATATATCCGTATGTACATAAGTACGATAATAATAAATTGTTCGTTTGTTCGCAGGTTATTACTTGCTTGATTGTTTATACCTTAATATAGCTATTTATATATTAAAATAGCGTTTAATTATTTAGGGGTATTTCACCTGGAAGGTAGTGAAGCTCGTAGAGCTATTCGACAAGGAGATTATCAGACACCACGGAGTCCCAAAGACCATAGTATCTGACCGCGACACCAGATTTCTTTCGAGATACTGGAGAGCTACACGGGAAGTGTTGGGTACAGAATTGAAGCTGAGTACCGCCTTCCATCCTCAGACCGACGGTCAGACAGAAAGGACCATCCAGACACTGGAGGACATGCTGGGAGCATGTGCCTTAGAGTTTCAGGGGAGTTGGTTAGATAAGCTTCATCTTATCGAATTTTCATACAATAATAGCTATCATGCCTCGATTAAGATGTCGCCTTTCCAAGCTTTATACGGTAGACCTTGTCGTACACCCTTGTGTTGGGATGAGTCAAGTGAAGCGGTCATCATAGGACCGGAGTATCTTGAACAAGTACAAGCTGAAGTTCAGCAGATCCGAGCCAATATGAAGGCAGCCCAAGATAGACAGAATCCTATGCGGATGTGCGACGACGCGACCTTGAGTTTGCCGTGGGCGAACAAGTGTTCTTGCGCGTTTCACCTATGAAGGGTGTCTTCCGTTTTGGTCAGAAGGGCAAGCTGAGCCCAAAGTTTGTAGGGTCGTATGCTATCACCGAAAGAGTTGGAGCTGTAGCCTACAGGTTAGCATTACCTGAGGACTTGGGACGTGTTCATGATGTATTTCATGTGTCACAACTCAAGAAGTACATTGTTGATCCTTCTCATGTCTTAGAACCTGAGAGACTATCCATTGAGCCAACCATGAGATATGTCGAGACCCAAGTGAGAATCCTTGATAGGAAGACCAGAGACACTCGCCATAAGTCTATACGAATGGTGAAGGTCCTATGGTCAAACCATGATGTCAAAGAAGCGACATGGGAGTTGGAAGATGCCATGAAGGCGAAGTACCCAAAGTTATTCATAGACTAGATAGACTAGTATTTAGTGGATTCGGGTACGGGGCGTACCCCTTTTAAGGGGGGTAGAGCCTTTTTGCTTTTGCATTGCTTCGGGTGAGCATTGCATAGTGTGTAGGTATTGTAATATATGTTGATGGCACATGTAATGCGGAGTGTGTGTTTGGTATGTGAATGTATGTAAGTGTAATGTGTAGTGTATGGATGTGTATGTGCAATGTATGGTTTGTTGGTGTAATGTGTATTGTGAATTGCAGTGGTGTATGGTGTAATGTGGATATGATGTGTATGGAAATGTGGATTGTGTATGTGAATTCGTATGATGCTTGATTGTGCACGCTTGTAATGTGAAAGGAAGTAAACACCTCATAGGTGGTAGTAAGACACATTATGGCAATTGGTTTGCCTAATGAGTAGAATAATTAAAACTATTAACCCTTGAGCAACTTTGAGGGCAAAGTTTCTTAAGGGGGGTAGATTGAAATACCCCGTAATTAAAAATAGTGATTAATTAGGCTAATAAGTAATTTAGAAGCTTAATTATGTCTAAATAATCATTAGGGAAAAAATCCCGATGAAAATGGATCCTTAAAACAAATTAAAAACATTACCGAACCTTAAAGCGCGTTTTTCGAGGAAACTGGGAAAACATGACTTTAAGCGGGTCAAATAGACTCGTAACAATTTTAGTCAACTAAATAGTTATTAATAAATATTAGTGAAGCTTTAGAACCAATAAAATCAATAAAACGAGAAATTAGTAAAAAAACTGTCAAAAACGGGAAGTTGTGGGGTAGAAACATAAATAGACCAAAGTAATGTGTCCACATTTGAAAATAAAAACTCAAGTGTGTGTGTGTGCAGTGGGGTGGCCGATTTTGAGCCCTCTCTCACACTCTCTCACACTCCCTTATTAAATTGTGCTAATGCACTACAAGACAAAAGAAATAAAAAGCAAATAAACTAACCTCACTTTACCACTCTCTCTCCTACCCTCACAATTCCCTCACTCACGTACTCACCCCCTCACTCACTCTCCTTTCTTTCTTCTTCTTCCCCATGCGACATCCATGGGGATTTGAGCAACCAACACAAAACACCCACTTCTCTCCTCTTATTAACCCATCAAACCTTCACCAAAAATCATAAAAAGTATACCATTGTGTTCCTCTCATCAAGGAGAACACTACCCTCTTTTCAAAACTCGAAAACAAGCATTTTCGTTTTCATGGGTATGCTGCATTTGGAGCTTCAAGACCACCATTAGAACCACCATCACTTCCTTATTAATTTGAGGTAAAAATATTCTTGAAACCTCATCTTTTTCTAGCCCTTGTGGGCAAAACGAAATTTCAACTAAACCCTTGTTTGGTTCTTTGTACTCTAGCCAATTTTGGCTTCTTTGGAGGAGTGGAAATATTGTTCTTGAGCTATTCTAAGCTCCATCTCATCATTTGCAAGGTAATGAATTCCTAAACCCTAAAATGTGCCTTAAGCTTTTAAGAATGGTTTGGGTTAGCTTTAGTATTGAAATGTGTATGTTAATGGGTTGTAGCCTTAGAGAATTTGAATTGCAAAAACCGGTGGGAGGAGAAAAGAAAGAGGGAAGAGGAAAGGAAGAAGAAGGAAGGAAAAACTAGAAGAAGAACAAGGTAATTATGCTCTTGTGTTAGTTGTATATGGTATGTAACAGATTTTTAGTAGTGTAAATGGTATTATAAAATGGGATGAGTTAGTAGTGTAATGTGTAGGAGAACCTAAGTGTTTTGAAGCTTAAAAGTTGATCAAAAACTTGTATAAACCTTAAAGAAGGAAATGGGAATGTGCAAGATTTTTATGAGTGTTTAATGCTTAGTATGGAGTTGGAGAACTTAGTGTATTGATGTGGCTTATAAACAAGTGGATTGGGTAACAATTTGTGAACTAGAACATGTGGTGAGAATGTAAAAATATAGGGGAGACTATGTCAAAATTTACTTAGAAGCTAGAGAATTTATGAACTAGAAACTAGGTAAAAATGTACCCTTGTAACAGATTTGGTTTGTGTTAGATAGTGGGTAGGTTAGGAGAGGTTTGTAATGCATTAGAAGCTTTAGAAATGATATTAGAAGGGGGAGCTATAGATGGAGAGAGTTAGAGTAAAAATCTGTAGCATAACTATGCTAGGAAGAAACAATGTAGGTGCTGAAAGGAAACTTGGAAAAGTAGGTGTGTAAATTAGTATAGAAATGTGTAAGGAGTTAATGAATGAACCAAGGTGTATTAAGAGGTTTAATTAGTGTTAAAACATGTGGGACTAAGTGTAGGAACAATGGGGAAGTAATGGGTAAGAAGAGGGACTGAAAACAGAAATAAAAATGCAATTACTGGGCCGGACCGACCTTAGGACCGGACTTGCAAGGTCGGTCGAGCCCAGATTTTCAAAGACGGAAACCTTCTGGAATGGACCGGCCTTGGGGCCGGACTTGCAAGGTCGGTCGGCCAGAAAAATTCCCGTAATGAAACCTACTGGAATGGACCGACCTTGCGACCGGACATGCAAGGTCGGTCAGACTAAAATTTTCCGTCATGTAACTTACTGGAATGGACCGACCTTGGGACCGGACTTGCAAGGTCGGTCGGCCCTGAAATTTTCCCAGTGTATACCCTACTGACTCCGACCTACCTTGGGACCGGACTTGTAAGGTCGGTCGAGTCATACAAAAAAAAATTAATAATAATTATAATAAGTATATTATGTATTTCAAAATATACATATGTACATATATATATACATCATTGTAAGTAAGGAAACAAACTTCAAGTAATGAAGAGTAAGTAAATAATGTGTAAGTGTAAGATTGTAAGAAATAGTAAGTATGAGTTAAGAAACGAAATAGGAATACGAGTTAAGTTAATTATAAATAATTAATCACTCGATTACATGTATGTTATAGGACTTGATTTGTGAACACCGGAGGAAAGTCGGATACAAGTACAACGGTGAACGGTATGAATTCCTCATGCCCCGTATGCTACCTTGGTTACTCTGATTTGTGTGTTGTGTGCTAATTGATCCCAAATAAGATAAATGCACGAATCGGAGTTATCATGCTTACTTGTGAAAATGTAGTGTTGTATCTTGTGGAATATTGTCTTTAAACCATAGTTTGCATAATTCATGAAATGTATGGATGAATATGAGTGTGTGCATGTATGATATATCGTAGTGTGACCGATTGTGGTTGTGATTGGACTTCTAACTGATTCCTAACAAGCTAACCAATCTAACTTAAGAAATTGGTAATTAAATTGGAATGAGTAGAAGTCCGATATAGTTTCGGCCACGCGTGAGGATGCGGAGACACAAGAGGTTGGATCCAATCCTGACTCTTAAACTGGTCCGCGGCCCAAACCCATAAATGGGTAGCATCCCGGATTGGGAGTCAAGTAAATCCCGGTGGTGGGACGGTGTAGTCCCCGGGCCGGAGGTCATACGACTTAACATGAGTAAAAGTAGGTAAGTAAGAATGAGTAATAAGTATGGAGGAGTAAGTAAGTGTAAGTAAGAGTAAGTAATGTGTAATGAGTAAAAGAGTAAAAAGCATTCCGATTAACCCGGATGCGTAATTTGGCTAACCCTTGTGAAGGTAAGGATTGTGCATGCTATTGTATTATTGTCTTGGATTATGTATTGTAATGAGCATGACTGTATGATGTATGTAAAGCATGTATGTATGAAATCAATGAACCGCATGTTTAGTCGGCGTGCCCTTGTTAGCACTCGGTATATGCGGAGTTCATGCACAGCTTTTGCTGAGCCCCTTGGGGCGATGATTTTAATATGAATGCAGGTACACGAGAAGGGTGAAGATGATGAAGATCCTAGTTTGATTCTTTTTGTCTGTAAACAATGAATTGTGAAAGGTGTACTATGTCGTACACGGCTGTAGGAATTTGTTAGCCAGTGTACCATAGGGTACACCCTTTTGGATAATGAAAGGATGGAGATTTGGTATAGATGAGTAGTTGGTAGAAACTCATTCTTTTGGGAAGATTGGAAAGGGATGTAATTAAATACTTTAAATACTCGGTAATCCAGTAATGCAAGTATGTTATCTTTTGTAATCGGTATGAAACGTAGTAGCTCAGTACACTTAGACATCAGACTGTCACTGTAGGTAGTAGTAGCCTAGCTAGCCGTATGGGCGGTTAGCGGCGTTGTATCACCCGCCGTAGTAGTAGTATTTCCTCTGCGAGTAACTTTGATTATTGGAATGATTGGACGGTAAGTACAGGATTAGCGGTAGGGGTGTTACAAAAAGTGGTATCAGACCATAGTTACGCTCTGATGTCCATAGTTACCAAGCATAGGGATTACCGAGTTAGGATTTCAACCGTCTTAAGACGGATACTTAGAAACCTAACCAGGAACTACCGTTGTTAACAACGGATACCCTTGACGTCCTTATGGACGATAACCTCGGTTGAATTCATGACCAACGGTGTCACAATGTCATATGTCACAACCTAATGCAAATGTTAAATATTCAGATGTCAGGAAGAGGTCCAGGTCACCGAGGTGCCAATGACGGACCGGGCACGCAGACGATAGCTGAGATCGTTGCCGCCACGGTAGCACAGATGCTACCACAAGTGATCACTGCTATGCAGCAAAACCAACAGACTCAAACGGGACCAATCCCTCCCCCTCCACCCAGAGAAGTAAACTGGGTAAAAGCTATCGCAGATCTCCACCTCCGTGCTTTAGAGGCGAGAGCGACCCTACTAAACTTGAAGCCTACATCTCCGAAATGGAGACCGCATTTGAGACCCTCGAATGTCCTGCTGGAGTTCGAGTGAGAATAGCAGCATACTACCTCAAAGATGCCGCTATGGATTGGTGGAAGCTTGTAAAACATGAGTATGTCGACGACCCCACCTTCGATTGGGAGTCCTTCTCCGCTATCCTCCGATCCAAATACTATCAGGAGCATGTAAAAACCAAGAAAAGGCTAGAGCTGGATGCCTTGAAAATGACAGACAAGATGTTTGTGGATGAGTACTACCGCACTTTCACCTCTATCCTTCGTCTTCTACCCGACCTTGGGTACACCGGCCAGGTGTTGGTCGATCACTTCTATGACGGTCTGAGCCATTGCCTTCGGTACGGTATGGGCTACACCAGATTTACCTCCCTTCAGGTAAATATTGGTTTAAACCCTTAGTACCATTTCAATTCTTAAATACTTTATGTTACCTTCTTAAATAAGAATCCCGGCTAATACCTGAAACTTCAGGAGTGCTATCACGCGGCATCTCGCGTTGAGATCACTTGCCAGCTAAGGGATGAAGAAACCATGCTCAAGCGCAAGGCCAACAATAAGAACACAAGTGCTGAGGAGCAGAACCAAGGGAAATGTTGGAAAAAAAAAGAAGGGAAAGTTCTTCCAGCAAACCCAAAAGAACTTCCCAAGTGAGAGGAGTGCCCATGCTGAGAAGGGCAACCCGGTTGAGATTCTTCAGCTAGGTTCTTCTGCACCGTGGCTGCGAAGCCACTGAGATCCCACCCACCTAAGGGTAAACTTCTATTCCTAATTCGTATCTATATGAGTATCATACCTTGTAATTCCGCACAAACGTGCTAACTCTCTAAACCTTAGGTTTTGGCTCCGGTTTCACCAAGAACTTCTCAGATGGCCGCACCTATGTGTGCCAGAAGTGCAATCAAGACCATCCCGGCAAGGATTGCCAAGGGAGAGAAATCCGGTGCTACAATTGTCAGAAGCCCGGACACCGAGCGAATATGTGCCCAGAAAATGCTAAACCTAGAGGAAACTTCCAAAGCTACAAGCAAAGGGAAGACAAGGAGGTTGCATCTGGCGATGCACCGACCCAGCAGGCACCACAGGGATAGGGATCCCGGGGTCCTCCGAGGGGCGCACCCTAGAGGCAGCCTGTCTTGCACGTGATTGACTGTGACGGGTCCGGTTCTAAGTCCGGCCCAGGTAATTAATCTAAACCTTGAATCCTTGAGAAGCATGTCTAAGTATTAGAGTAACTGTTTGAGTGAATGCATGAGTAAATGAATTGAAGTATGTATTGAAGTATGTATTGAGCATGAAACGAAGTAGTTGAAACTAGTACTCACCATAGATGAAATTTACAACCATAGGAAGCTTTAGTATCTGCTATCCGATACCGGTAAACCCGAATCAAGAAGAGATCGACATCACCACACACCACTACTCCAGTGAGCAGTGTCAGGTCATCCGGCCATGTATGATTTTATTGAGGGGATACCTGACACCTGAAGCACAAATCTCAATCATTCGACGATGCAACAAGCTAGGAACGGGTCCAGGAGGATTTTATACACCCGAATTCCCCGGTGGAGCGAAGATGAAGCTGAAGATGATGTGCTTGGGAAAGGATTGGAATCCTTATACCAAGACATACCAAGAGACACGAACACAAGACGGAACGACGCCACCGACAATACCTCCAGAATTTCAGACACTTATCACACAAGCAGTAGAACTTGCACAACAATGTGAATATGATCCGATCCCCGCACTTGAAGCGGACCTCTGTATCGTCAACTTCTATGAGAAAGAAGGACGACTTGGGTTACACCACGATAAGGACGAGACAACGGAATCTCTTGAACAAGGAGAGCACGTAGTGTCTTGGTCCATTGGTGATGACGCCGTATTTATGTATAGTGAGCAGAAGCGTGTGGACCTCGCACAGAAACTAGTATTGAGATCAGGAGATGTCCTAATCATGGGTGGAAACTCTAGGATGCTGTATCACGGGATCAACAAGATCAAGTTGAATACGGCACCACCGACAATAATCAATGCCACACACATGAAACCAGGACGCCTGAACCTTACCTTTATGAAGTATTAAATTCATAGTACCATGTAATGTGTTAGTAACGTGTATTAGAGACACGGTATGTATGATGGTTGGTTTATCAATAAAGAGCAGTGTTGATTTAATTCCACTTGTGTCCACCATCAATACTTATGAAATTGTGACTTCAATAGGTTGTGGACTGGTACCGAAGGTAACCTGAGTATCCTCACCGTATCCTCACCGAAGCACAAGCCGGTAGAAGCGGCACCATCATAATGGGAACCTTACCAGGGAACGGCATTGAAGCCTCAGTGTTATTCGACTCTGGCGCCTCTCACACCTTCGTATCACCATCTTTCGTGAAGAGGTTGGGGCTAGATGCGGATGAGCTACCGAACTTCTTGGTTACTCTCCCATCGAAGGAGCGAATACGATGTACCAAATATTACAAAGCAGCCACAATCCAAATCAAAGGTGAATCGTTTCCCATCTCCTTCATCGAATTCAATGGATTGGGATTCGATGTAATATGTCAGAATGAATTGGTTGGAGCGGCACAAGGGTAAATTCTCTGCGCCGAGCATCGACTGCTGCTCAAGAGTCCTTCTGGGGTTACTGTATCTTACCACCAGAGACCGAGAGAGCCTTCGACCACAGTCATCTCCGCCATGGCTATGTACCGGGAGCACAGAAAGGGCAAAGAAGTATATTTGTGTCATGTACAAGATCTGGAGAGAGGTCTAGAGTTCAACCCCGAAGTACCAATTGTATCTGAATTCCCTGATGTATTCCCTAAGGAGCTACCCGGCATGCCACCTCAGAGAGCGGTAGAATTTGAGATTGACCTCTTGCCAGGTACCGTCCCATTGCTAGGGCACAGTACCGCATGGCACCTGCTGAAATGATAGAACTGAAAGAACAGTTACGTGACCTTCTCGACAAAGGGTTCATACGCCCGAGCGTATCACCCTGGGGAGCACCGGTCCTCTTTGTGAAGAAGAAGGACAGTAGTCTCCAACTTTGTATTGACTACCGCGAGCTGAATGCGGTCACAATCAAAAATAAATACCCATTGCCACGCATTGACAACCTATTCGACCAGTTGAAGGGAGCCTCAGTCTTCTCCAAGATCGACCTCCGTTCTGGGTATCATCAGATTGCTATCAAAGAGCAAGACATCGAGAAAACGGCATTCCGTACCAGATATGGCCACTACGAGTTCACCGTCATGCCATTCGGTTTGTCAAATGCACCAGCAAAATTCATGGATCTCATGAATCGACTATTCAATGAGCAGTTAGACACCTCAGTTGTAGTATTTATTGATGACATACTTGTGTACTCCAAATCAGCAGAAGAACATGAAATTCATTTGAGGAAAGTACTTGAGACACTGCGCGAGAACCAGCTGTATGCGAAGTTCTCCAAATGCGAGTTCTGGCTAGATCAGGTATCATTCCTTGGTCATGTCATCTCAAGCGCGGGCATCTCAGTTGACCCTTCTAAGATAGAAGCTGTACAATCATGGCCTAGACCAAAGACTGTTACCGACATTCGGAGCTTTCTTGGTCTAGCCAGTTACTACCGGAGATTTGTAAAGGACTTCTCGAAAGTCGCTAAGCCCATGACTACACTGATGAAGAAAGACGCACCATTTGTATGGACAGACGAGTGTGAAGTATCATTTCAGAGCCTTAAAGACTCATTGACCTCAGCGCCCATCCTTACTCTTCCAGAGGGCACAGAGGGATTTGAGGTATATTGTGATGCATCAGGCAAAGGAATGGGATGCGTACTCATGCAGCATGGCAAGGTTGTAGCTTATGCCTCCCGCCAGCTGAAAAAGCATGAGGAGAATTACCCGACACACGACTTAGAGTTAGGAGCCATTGTCTTCGCTTTGAAGATATGGTGACACTATCTCTATGGGGTAAGCATCACCATCTACTCCGACCACAAGAGCTTACAGTATGTATTCACGCAGAAAGAATTGAACTTAAGACAGAGAAGGTGGATGGAGTTCCTCTCAGACTACGACATCGACCTACAGTATAAGGAAGGGAAGGCAAACGTTGTAGCCGACGCCCTGAGCCGTCAAGCACACTCGCTCCATTTGCTACTCGCTTCTTCTAGCTTGGTTGACGAGGTGCGAGACGCTCAGTTGAGCGACCTTTACTTAACCGAAATCAGACAAAAGATTGAAAATGGTACATTTGAGAAGAAAAAGTATGACTTCAAGCTACATGAAGATGGTCTGATTCAGCTGAATGGCAGGCTATGCGTCCCCCGAAGCAATGCTGAGCTAAGGGATCGCATCCTGTGAGAGTCACACAGTTCTACATTGTCAGTCCATCCAGGAGCCTCCAAGATGTACAAGGACATGAAGAGGTACTTCTGGTGGTCAGGAATTAAATCAGATGTGATAGAGTATGCATTGAGATTCTTAACATGCCAGAAAGTAAAATTTGAACATCGTAGACCGTGCGGAATGGTACAATCGATGCCAGTTCCGGAGTGGAAGTTTCACGATATCTCCATGGATTTTGTTGTAGGACTCCCACCTGCTAGGGGAGGACTCAACATGATCTGGGTTGTAGTCGATCGCCTTACCAAGGTTGCAAATTCATACCGATGAAGGACACCTGGAAGGTAGTGAAGCTCGTAGAGCTATTCGATAAGGAGATTATCAGACACCACGGAGTCCCAAAGACCATAGTATCTAACCACGACACCAGATTTCTTTCGAGATACTGGAGAGCTACATGGGAAGCGTTGGGTACAGAATTGAAGCTGAGTACCGCCTTCCATCCTCAGACCGACGGTCAGACAGAAAGGACCATCCAGACACTAAAGGACATGCTGAGAGCATGTGCCTTAGACTTTCAGGGGAGTTGGTTAGATAAGCTTCATCTTATCGAATTTTCATACAATAATAGCTATCATGCCTCGATTAAGATGTCGCCTTTCCAAGCTTTATACGATAGACCTTGCCGTACACCCTTATGTTGGGATGAGTCAAGTGAAGCGGTCATCATAGGACCGGAGTATCTTGAACAAGTACAAGCTGAAGTTCAGCAGGTCCAAGTCAATATGAAGGCAGCCCAAGATAGACAGAAATCCTATGCGGATGTGCGATGACGCGACCTTGAGTTCGCCGTGGGCGACCAAGTGTTCTTGCGTGTTTCACCTATGAATGGTGTCTTCCGTTTTGGTCAGAAGGGCAAGCTGAGCCCAAAGTTTGTAGGGCCATATGCTATCACCGAAAGAGTTGGAGCTGTAGCCTACAGGTTAGCATTACCTGAGGACTTAGGACGTGTCCATGATGTATTTCATGTGTCACAACTCAAGAAGTACATTGCGGTTCCTTCTCATGTCTTAGAACCTGAGAGACTATCCATTGAGCCGACCATGAGATATGTCGAGACCCCAGTGAGAATCCTTGATAGGAAGACCAGAGCCACTCGCCATAAGTCTATACGAATGGTGAAGGTCCTATGGTCAAACCATGATGTCGAAGAAGCGACATGGGAGTTGGAAGATTCCATGAAGGCGAAGTACCCACAGTTATTCATAGACTAGATAGACTAGTATTTAGTGGATACGGGTACGGGGCGTACCCCTTTTAAGGGGGGTAGAGCCTTTTTGCTTTTGCATTGCTTCGGGTGAGCATTGCATAGTGTGTAGGTATTGTAATATATGTTGATGGCACATGTAGTGCGGAGTGTGTGTTTGGTATATGAATGTATGTAAGTGTAATGTGTAGTGTATGGATGTGTATGTGCAATGTATGGTGTGTTAGTGTAATGTGTATTGTGAATTGCAGTGGTGTATGGTGTAATGTGGATATGATGTGTATGGAAATGTGGATTGTGTATGTGAATTTGTATGATGCTTGATTGTGTACTCTTGTGATGTGAAAGGAAGTAAACACCTCATAGGTGGTAGTAAGACACATTATGGCAATTGGTTTGCCTAATGAGTAGAATAATTAAAACTATTAACCCTTGAGCAACTTTGAGGGCAAAGTTTCTTAAGGGGGGGTAGATTGAAATACCCTATAAAAAAATAGTGATTAATTAGGTTAATAAGTAATTTAGAAGCTTAATTATGTCTAAATAATCATGAGGGAACAAATCCTGAAGAAAACGGATCCTTAAAACGGATTAAAAACACTATCGAACCTTAAAGCGCGTTTTTCGAGGAAACCGGGAAAACGTGACTTTAAGCGGGTCAAATAGACTCGTAACAATTTTAGTCAACTAAATAGTTATTAATAAATATTAGTGAAGCTTTAAAACCAATAAAATCAATAAAACGAGAAATTAGTAAAAAAAACTGTCAAAAACGGGAAGTTGTGGGGTAGAAACATAAATAGACCAAAGTAATGTGTCCACATTTGAAAAAAAAACTCAAGTGTGTGTGTGTGAAGTGGGGTGGCCGATTTTGAGCCCTATCTCACACTCTCTACACCTTATTAAATTGTGCTAATGCACTACAAGACAAAAAAAAAATAAAAAGCAAATAAACTAACCTCACTTTACCACTCTCTCCTACCCTCACAATTCCCTCACTCACGTACTCACCCCCTCACTCACTCTCCTTCTTCTTTCTTCTTCCCCATGCGACATCCATGGTGATTTGAGCAACCAACACAAAACACCCACTCTCCTCTTATTAACCCATCAAACCTTCACCAAAAATCATAAAAAGTATACCATTGTGTTCCTCTCATCAAGGAGAACACTACCCTCTTTTCAAAACTCGAAAAAAGCATTCGTTTTCATGGGTATGCTTGATTTGGAGCTTCAAGACCACCATTAGAACCACCATCACCTCCTTATTAATTTGAGGTAAAAATATTCTTGAAACCTCATCTTTTTCTAGCCCTTGTGGGCAAAATGAAATTTCAACTAAACCCTTGTTTGGTTCTTTGTACTCTAGCCGATTTGGGCTTCTTTGGAGGAGTGGAAATATTGTTCTTGAGCTATTCTAAACTCCATCTCATCATTTGCAAGGTAATGAATTCCTAAACCCTAAAATGTGCCTTAAGCTTTTAAGAATGGTTTGGGTTAGCTTTAGTATTGAAATGTGTATGTTAATGGGCTGTAGCCTTAGAGAATTTGAATTGCAAAACCGGTGGGAGGAGAAAAGAAAGAGGGAAGGAGGAAGGAAGAAGAAGGAAGGAAAAACTAGAAGAAGAACAAGGTAATTATGCTCTCTTGTGTAGTCTTGTATATGTGTATGTAACAGATTTTTAGTAGTGTAAATGGATATTATAAAATGGTGATGAGTAGTAGTGTAATGTGTAGGAGAACCTAAGTGTTTTGAAGCTTAAAAGTTGATCAAAAACTTGTATAAACCTTAAGGAAGGAAATGGGAATGTGCAAGATTTTTATGAGTGTTTAATTCTTAGTATGGAGTTGGACAACTTAGTGTATTGATATGGCTTATAAACAAGTGGATTGGGTAACAATTTGTGAACTAGAACATGTGGTGAGAATGTAAAAATATAGGGGAGACTATGTCAAAATTTACTTAGAAGCTAGAGAATTTATGAACTAGAAACTAGGTAAAAATGTACCCTTGTAACAGATTTGGTTTGTGTTAGATAGTGGGTAGGTTAGGAGAGGTTTGTAATGCATTAGAAGCTTTAGAAATGATATTAGAAGGGGGAGCTATAGATGGAGAGAGTTAGAGTAAAAATCTGTAGCATAACTATGCTAGGAAGAAACAATGTAGGTGCTGAAAGGAAACTTGGAAAAGTAGGTGTGTAAATTAGTATAGAAATGTGTAAGGAGTTAATGAATGAACCAAGGTGTATTAAGAGGTTTAATTAGTGTTAAAACATGTGGGACTAAGTGTAGGAACAATGGGGAAGTAATGGGTAAGAAGAGGGACTGAAAACAGAAATAAAAATGCAATTACTGGGCCGGACCGACCTTGGGACCGGACTTGCAAGGTCGGTCGAGCCCAGATTTTCAAAGACGGAAACCTTCTGGAATGGACCGGCCTTGGGGCCGGACTTGCAAGGTCGGTCGGCCAGACTAAAATTTTCCGTCATGTAACCTACTGGAATGGACCGACCTTGGGACCGGACTTGCAAGGTCGGTCAGCCCTGAAATTTTCCCAGTGTATACCCTACTGACTCCGACCTACCTTGGGACCGGACTTGTAAGGTCGGTCGAGTCATACAAAAAAAAATTAATAATAATTATAATAAGTATATATATATATATGTATTTCAAAATATACATATGTACATATATATAAGTACATCATTATAAGTAAGGAAACAAACTTCAAGTAATGAAGAGTAAGTAAATAATGTGTAAGTGTAAGATTGTAAAGAAATAGTAAGTATGAGTTAAGAAACGAAATAGGAATACGAGTTAAGTTAATTATAAATAATTAATCACTCGATTACATGTATGTTATAGGACTTGATTTGTGAACACCGGAGGAAAGTCGGATAAAAGTACAACGGTGAACGGTATGAATTCCTCATGCCCCGTATGCTACCTTGGTTACTCTGATTTGTGTGTTGTGTGCTAATTGATCACCAAATAAGATAAATGCACGAATCGGAGTTATCATGCTTACTTGTGAAAATGTAGTGTTGTATCTTGTGGAATATTGTCTTTAAACCATAGTTTGCATAATTCATGAAATGTATGGATGAATATGAGTGTGTGCATGTATGATATATCGTAGTGTGACCGATTGTGGTTGTGATTGGACTTCTAACTGATTCCTAACAAGCTAACCAATCTAACTTAAGAAATTGGTAATTAAATTGGAATGAGTAGAAGTCCGATATAGTTTCGGCCACGCGTGAGGATGCGGAGACACAAGAGGTTGGATCCAAGTCCTGACTCTTAAACTGGTCCGCGGCCCATACCCCATAAATGGGTAGCATCCCGGATTGGTGAGTCAAGTAAATCCCGGTGGTGGGACGGTGTAGTCCCCGGGCCGGAGGTCATACCGACTTAACATGAGTAAAAGTAAGTAAGTAAGAATGAGTAATAAGTATGGAGGAGTAAGTAAGTGTAAGTAAAGTAAGTAATGTGTAATGAGTAAAAGAGTAAAAAGCATTCCGATTAACCCGGATGCGTAATTTGGCTAACCCTTGTGAAGGTAAGGATTGTGCATGCTATTGTATTGTTGTCTTGGATTATGTATTGTAATGAGCATGACTGTATGATGTATGTAAAGCATGTATGTATGAAATCATGAACCGCATGTTTAGTCGGTGTGGCCCTTGTTAGCACTCGGTATATGCGGAGTTCATGCACAGCTTTTGCTGAGCCCCTTGGGGCGATGATTTTAATATGAATGCAGGTACACGAGAAGGGTGAAGATGATGAAGATCCTAGTTTGATTCTTTTTGTCTGTAAACAATGAATTGTGAAAGGTGTACTATGTCGTACACGGCTGTAGGAATTTGTTAGCCAGTGTACCATAGGGTACACCCTTTTGGATAATGAAAGGATGGAGATTTGGTATAGATGAGTAGTTGGTAGAAACTCATTCTTTTGGGAAGATTGGAAAGGGATGTAATTAAATACTTTAAATACTCGGTAATCCAGTAATGCAAGTATGTTATCTTTTGTAATCGGTATGAAACGTAGTAGCTCAGTACACTTAGACATCAGACTGTCACTGTAGGTAGTAGTAGCCTAGCTAGCCGTATGGGCGGTTAGCGGCGTTGTATCACCCGCCGTAGTAGTAGTATTTCCTCTGCGAGTAACTTTGATTATTGGAATGATTGGACGGTAAGTACAGGATTAGCGGTAGGGGTGTTACAAAAAGTGGTATCAGACCATAGTTACGCTCTGATGTCCATAGTTACCAAGCATAGGGATTACCGAGTTAGGATTTCAACCGTCTTAAGACGGATACTTAGAAACCTAACCAGGAACTACCGTTGTTAACAACGGATACCCTTGACGTCCTTATGGACGATAACCTCGGTTGAATTCATGACCAACGGTGTCACAATGTCATATGTCACAACCTAATGCAAATGTTAAATATTCAGATGTCAGGAAGAGGTCCAGGTCACCGAGGTGCCAATGACGGACCGGGCACGCAGACGATAGCTGAGATCGTTGCCGCCACGGTAGCACAGATGCTACCACAAGTGATCACTGCTATGCAGCAAAACCAACAGACTCAAACGGGACCAATCCCTCCCCCTCCACCCAGAGAAGTAAACTGGGTAAAAGCTATCGCAGATCTCCGACCTCCGTGCTTTAGAGGCGAGAGCGACCCTACTAAACTTGAAGCCTACATCTCCGAAATGGAGACCGCATTTGAGACCCTCGAATGTCCTGCTGGAGTTCGAGTGAGAATAGCAGCATACTACCTCAAAGATGCCGCTATGGATTGGTGGAAGCTTGTAAAACATGAGTATGTCGACGACCCCACCTTCGATTGGGAGTCCTTCTCCGCTATCCTCCGATCCAAATACTATCAGGAGCATGTAAAAACCAAGAAAAGGCTAGAGCTGGATGCCTTGAAAATGACAGACAAGATGTTTGTGGATGAGTACTACCGCACTTTCACCTCTATCCTTCGTCTTCTACCCGACCTTGGGTACACCGGCCAGGTGTTGGTCGATCACTTCTATGACGGTCTGAGCCATTGCCTTCGGTACGGTATGGGCTACACCAGATTTACCTCCCTTCAGGTAAATATTGGTTTAAACCCTTAGTACCATTTCAATTCTTAAATACTTTATGTTACCTTCTTAAATAAGAATCCCGGCTAATACCTGAAACTTCAGGAGTGCTATCACGCGGCATCTCGCGTTGAGATCACTTGCCAGCTAAGGGATGAAGAAACCATGCTCAAGCGCAAGGCCAACAATAAGAACACAAGTGCTGAGGAGCAGAACCAAGGGAAATGTTGGAAAAAAAAAGAAGGGAAAGTTCTTCCAGCAAACCCAAAAGAACTTCCCAAGTGAGAGGAGTGCCCATGCTGAGAAGGGCAACCCGGTTGAGATTCTTCAGCTAGGTTCTTCTGCACCGTGGCTGCGAAGCCACTGAGATCCCACCCACCTAAGGGTAAACTTCTATTCCTAATTCGTATCTATATGAGTATCATACCTTGTAATTCCGCACAAACGTGCTAACTCTCTAAACCTTAGGTTTTGGCTCCGGTTTCACCAAGAACTTCTCAGATGGCCGCACCTATGTGTGCCAGAAGTGCAATCAAGACCATCCCGGCAAGGATTGCCAAGGGAGAGAAATCCGGTGCTACAATTGTCAGAAGCCCGGACACCGAGCGAATATGTGCCCAGAAAATGCTAAACCTAGAGGAAACTTCCAAAGCTACAAGCAAAGGGAAGACAAGGAGGTTGCATCTGGCGATGCACCGACCCAGCAGGCACCACAGGGATAGGGATCCCGGGGTCCTCCGAGGGGCGCACCCTAGAGGCAGCCTGTCTTGCACGTGATTGACTGTGACGGGTCCGGTTCTAAGTCCGGCCCAGGTAATTAATCTAAACCTTGAATCCTTGAGAAGCATGTCTAAGTATTAGAGTAACTGTTTGAGTGAATGCATGAGTAAATGAATTGTATGTATTGAAGTATGTATTGAGCATGAAACGAAGTAGTTGAAACTAGTACTCACCATAGATGAAATTTACAACCATAGGAAGCTTTAGTATCTGCTATCCGATACCGGTAAACCCGAATCAAGAAGAGATCGACATCACCACACACCACTACTCCAGTGAGCAGTGTCAGGTCATCCGGCCATGTATGATTTTATTGAGGGGATACCTGACACCTGAAGCACAAATCTCAATCATTCGACGATGCAACAAGCTAGGAACGGGTCCAGGAGGATTTTATACACCCGAATTCCCCGGTGGAGCGAAGATGAAGCTGAAGATGATGTGCTTGGGAAAGGATTGGAATCCTTATACCAAGACATACCAAGAGACACGAACACAGACGGAACGACGCCACCGACAATACCTCCAGAATTTCAGACACTTATCACACAAGCAGTAGAACTTGCACAACAATGTGAATATGATCCGATCCCCGCACTTGAAGCGGACCTCTGTATCGTCAACTTCTATGAGAAAGAAGGACGACTTGGGTTACACCACGATAAGGACGAGACAACGGAATCTCTTGAACAAGGAGAGCACGTAGTGTCTTGGTCCATTGGTGATGACGCCGTATTTATGTATAGTGAGCAGAAGCGTGTGGACCTCGCACAGAAACTAGTATTGAGATCAGGAGATGTCCTAAACATGGGTGGAAACTCTAGGATGCTGTATCACGGGATCAACAAGATCAAGTTGAATACGGCACCACCGACAATAATCAATGCCACACACATGAAACCAGGACGCCTGAACCTTACCTTTATGAAGTATTAAATTCATAGTACCATGTAATGTGTTTAACGTGTATTAGAGACACGGTATGTATGATGGTTGGTTTATCAATAAAGAGCAGTGTTGATTTAATTCCACTTGTGTCCACCATCAATACTTATGAAATTGTGACTTCAATAGGTTGTGGACTCGGTACCGAAGGTAACCTGAGTATCCTCACCGTATCCTCACCGAAGCACAAGCTGGTAGAAGCGGCACCATCATAATGGGAACCTTACCAGGGAACGGCATTGAAGCCTCAGTGTTATTCGACTCTGGCGCCTCTCACACCTTCGTATCACCATCTTTCGTGAAGAGGTTGGGGCTAGATGCGGATGAGCTACCGAACTTCTTGGTTACTCTCCCATCGAAGGAGCGAATACGATGTACCAAATATTACAAAGCAGCCACAATCCAAATCAAAGGTGAATCGTTTCCCATCTCCTTCATCGAATTCAATGGATTGGGATTCGATGTAATAGTCAGAATGAATTGGTTGGAGCGGCACAAGGGTAGAATTCTCTGCGCCGAGCATCGACTGCTGCTCAAGAGTCCTTCTGGGGTTACTGTATCTTACCACCAGAGACCGAGAGAGCCTTCGACCACAGTCATCTCCGCCATGGCTATGTACCGGGAGCACAGAAAGGGCAAAGAAGTATATTTGTGTCATGTACAAGATCTGGAGAGAGGTCTAGAGTTCAACCCCGAAGTACCAATTGTATCTGAATTCCCTGATGTATTCCCTAAGGAGCTACCCGGCATGCCACCTCAGAGAGCGGTAGAATTTGAGATTGACCTCTTGCCAGGTACCGGTCCCATTGCTAGGGCACAGTACCGCATGGCACCTGCTGAAATGATAGAACTGAAAGAACAGTTACGTGACCTTCTCGACAAAGGGTTCATACGCCCGAGCGTATCACCCTGGGGAGCACCGGTCCTCTTTGTGAAGAAGAAGGACAGTAGTCTCCAACTTTGTATTGACTACCGCGAGCTGAATGCGGTCACAGTCAAAAATAAATACCCATTGCCACGCATTGACAACCTATTCGACCAGTTGAAGGGAGCCTCAGTCTTCTCCAAGATCGACCTCCGTTCTGGGTATCATCAGATTGCTATCAAAGAGCAAGACATCGAGAAAACGGCATTCCGTACCAGATATGGCCACTACGAGTTCACCGTCATGCCATTCGGTTTGTCAAATGCACCAGCAAAATCATGGATCTCATGAATCGACTATTCAATGAGCAGTGACACCTCAGTTGTAGTATTTATTGATGACATACTTGTGTACTCTAAATCAGCAGAAGAACATGAAATTCATTTGAGGAAAGTACTTGAGACACTGCGCGAGAACCAGCTGTATGCGAAGTTCTCCAAATGCGAGTTCTGGCTAGATCAGGTATCATTCCTTGGTCATGTCATCTCAAGCGCGGGCATCTCAGTTGACCCTTCTAAGATAGAAGCTGTACAATCATGGCCTAGACCAAAGACTGTTACCGACATTCGGAGCTTTCTTGGTCTAGCCAGTTACTACCGGAGATTTGTAAAGGACTTCTCGAAAGTCGCTAAGCCCATGACTACACTGATGAAGAAAGACGCGCCATTTGTATGGACAAACGAGTGTGAAGTATCATTTCAGAGCCTTAAAACTCATTGACCTCAGCGCCCATCCTTACTCTTCCAGAGGGCACAGAGGGATTTGAGGTATATTGTGATGCATCAGGCAAAGGAATGGGATGCGTACTCATGCAGCATGGCAAGGTTGTAGCTTATGCCTCCCGCCAGCTGAAAAAACATGAGGAGAATTACCCGACACACGACTTAGAGTTAGGAGCCATTGTCTTCGCTTTGAAGATATGGTGACACTATCTCTATGGGGTAAGCATCACCATCTACTCCGACCACAAGAGCTTACAGTATGTATTCACGCAGAAAGAATTGAACTTAAGACAGAGAAGGTGGATGGAGTTCCTCTCAGACTACGACATCGACCTACAGTATAAGGAAGGGAAGGCAAACGTTGTAGCCGACGCCCTGAGCCGTCAAGCACACTCGCTCCATTTGCTACTCGCTTCTTCTAGCTTGGTTGACGAGGTGCGAGACGCTCAGTTGAGCGACCCTTACTAACCGAAATCAGACAAAAGATTGAAAATGGTACATTTGAGAAGAAAAAGTATGACTTCAAGCTACATGAAGATGGTCTGATTCGGCTGAATGGCAGGCTATGCGTCCCCCGAAGCAATGCTGAGCTAAGGGATCGCATCCTGCGAGAGTCACACAGTTCTACATGTCAGTCCATCCAGGAGCCTCCAAGATGTACAAGGACATGAAGAGGTACTTCTGGTGGTCAGGAATTAAATCAGATGTGATAGAGTATGCATTGAGATTCTTAACATGCCAGAAAGTAAAATTTGAACATCGTAGACCGTGCGGAATGGTACAATCGATGCCAGTTCCGGAGTGGAAGTTTCACGATATCTCCATGGATTTTGTTGTAGGACTCCCACCTGCTAGGGGAGGACTCAACATGATCTGGGTTGTAGTCGATCGCCTTACCAAGGTTGCAAATTCATACCGATGAAGGACACCTGGAAGGTAGTGAAGCTCGTAGAGCTATTCGATAAGGAGATTATCAGACACCACGGAGTCCCAAAGACCATAGTATCTAACCGCGACACCAGATTTCTTTCGAGATACTGGAGAGCTACATGGGAAGCGTTGGGTACAGAATTGAAGCTGAGTACCGCCTTCCATCCTCAGACCGACGGTCAGACAGAAAGGACCATCCAGACACTAAAGGACATGCTGAGAGCATGTGCCTTAGACTTTCAGGGGAGTTGGTTAGATAAGCTTCATCTTATCGAATTTTCATACAATAATAGCTATCATGCCTCGATTAAGATGTCGCCTTTCCAAGCTTTATACGATAGACCTTGCCGTACACCCTTATGTTGGGATGAGTCAAGTGAAGCGGTCATCATAGGACCGGAGTATCTTGAACAAGTACAAGCTGAAGTTCAGCAGGTCCAAGTCAATATGAAGGCAGCCCAAGATAGACAGAAATCCTATGCGGATGTGCGATGACGCGACCTTGAGTTCGCCGTGGGCGACCAAGTGTTCTTGCGTGTTTCACCTATGAAGGGTGTCTTCCGTTTTGGTCAGAAGGGCAAGCTGAGCCCAAAGTTTGTAGGGCCATATGCTATCACCGAAAGAGTTGGAGCTGTAGCCTACAGGTTAGCATTACCTGAGGACTTAGGACGTGTCCATGATGTATTTCATGTGTCACAACTCAAGAAGTACATTGCGGTTCCTTCTCATGTCTTAGAACCTGAGAGACTATCCATTGAGCCGCCATGAGATATGTCGAGACCCCAGTGAGAATCCTTGATAGGAAGACCAGAGCCACTCGCCATAAGTCTATACGAATGGTGAAGGTCCTATGGTCAAACCATGATGTCGAAGAAGCGACATGGGAGTTGGAAGATTCCATGAAGGCGAAGTACCCACAGTTATTCATAGACTAGATAGACTAGTATTTAGTGGATACGGGTACGGGGCGTACCCCTTTTAAGGGGGGTAGAGCCTTTTTGCTTTTGCATTGCTTCGGGTGAGCATTGCATAGTGTGTAGGTATTGTAATATATGTTGATGGCACATGTAGTGCGGAGTGTGTGTTTGGTATATGAATGTATGTAAGTGTAATGTGTAGTGTATGGATGTGTATGTGCAATGTATGGTGTGTTAGTGTAATGTGTATTGTGAATTGCAGTGGTGTATGGTGTAATGTGGATATGATGTGTATGGAAATGTGGATTGTGTATGTGAATTTGTATGATGCTTGATTGTGTACTCTTGTGATGTGAAAGGAAGTAAACACCTCATAGGTGGTAGTAAGACACATTATGGCAATTGGTTTGCCTAATGAGTAGAATAATTAAAACTATTAACCCTTGAGCAACTTTGAGGGCAAAGTTTCTTAAGGGGGGGTAGATTGAAATACCCTATAATAAAAATAGTGATTAATTAGGTTAATAAGTAATTTAGAAGCTTAATTATGTCTAAATAATCATGAGGGAACAAATCCTGAAGAAAACGGATCCTTAAAACGGATTAAAAACACTATCGAACCTTAAAGCGCGTTTTTCGAGGAAACCGGGAAAACGTGACTTTAAGCGGGTCAAATAGACTCGTAACAATTTTAGTCAACTAAATAGTTATTAATAAATATTAGTGAAGCTTTAAAACCAATAAAATCAATAAAACGAGAAATTAGTAAAAAAACTGTCAAAAACGGGAAGTTGTGGGGTAGAAACATAAATAGACCAAAGTAATGTGTCCACATTTGAAAATAAAAACTCAAGTGTGTGTGTGTGTGAAGTGGGGTGGCCGATTTTGAGCCCTATCTCACACTCTCTCACACTCCCTTATTAAATTGTGCTAATGCACTACAAGACAAAAGAAATAAAAAGCAAATAAACTAACCTCACTTTACCACTCTCTCTCCTACCCTCACAATTCCCTCACTCACGTACTCACCCCCTCACTCACTCTCCTTTTTTCTTCTTCTTCCCCATGCGACATCCATGGTGATTTGAGCAACCAACACAAAACACCCACTTCTCTCCTCTTATTAACCCATCAAACCTTCACCAAAAATCATAAAAAGTATACCATTGTGTTCCTCTCATCAAGGAGAACACTACCCTCTTTTCAAAACTCGAAAAAAAGCATTTTCGTTTTCATGGGTATGCTGCATTTGGAGCTTCAAGACCACCATTAGAACCACCATCACCTCCTTATTAATTTGAGGTAAAAATATTCTTGAAACCTCATCTTTTTCTAGCCCTTGTGGGCAAAATGAAATTTCAACTAAACCCTTGTTTGGTTCTTTGTACTCTAGCCGATTTGGGCTTCTTTGGAGGAGTGGAAATATTGTTCTTGAGCTATTCTAAACTCCATCTCATCATTTGCAAGGTAATGAATTCCTAAACCCTAAAATGTGCCTTAAGCTTTTAAGAATGGTTTGGGTTAGCTTTAGTATTGAAATGTGTATGTTAATGGGCTGTAGCCTTAGAGAATTTGAATTGCAAAACCGGTGGGAGAGAAAAGAAAGAGGGAAGGAGGAAGGAAGAAGAAGGAAGGAAAAACTAGAAGAAGAACAAGGTAATTATGCTCTCTTGTGTAGTCTTGTATATGTGTATGTAACAGATTTTTAGTAGTGTAAATGGATATTATAAAATGGTGATGAGTAGTAGTGTAATGTGTAGGAGAACCTAAGTGTTTTGAAGCTTAAAAGTTGATCAAAAACTTGTATAAACCTTAAGGAAGGAAATGGGAATGTGCAAGATTTTTATGAGTGTTTAATTCTTAGTATGGAGTTGGACAACTTAGTGTATTGATATGGCTTATAAACAAGTGGATTGGGTAACAATTTGTGAACTAGAACATGTGGTGAGAATGTAAAAATATAGGGGAGACTATGTCAAAATTTACTTAGAAGCTAGAGAATTTATGAACTAGAAACTAGGTAAAAATGTACCCTTGTAACAGATTTGGTTTGTGTTAGATAGTGGGTAGGTTAGGAGAGGTTTGTAATGCATTAGAAGCTTTAGAAATGATATTAGAAGGGGGAGCTATAGATGGAGAGAGTTAGAGTAAAAATCTGTAGCATAACTATGCTAGGAAGAAACAATGTAGGTGCTGAAAGGAAACTTGGAAAAGTAGGTGTGTAAATTAGTATAGAAATGTGTAAGGAGTTAATGAATGAACCAAGGTGTATTAAGAGGTTTAATTAGTGTTAAAACATGTGGGACTAAGTGTAGGAACAATGGGGAAGTAATGGGTAAGAAGAGGGACTGAAAACAGAAATAAAAATGCAATTACTGGGCCGGACCGACCTTGGGACCGGACTTGCAAGGTCGGTCGAGCCCAGATTTTCAAAGACGGAAACCTTCTGGAATGGACCGGCCTTGGGGCCGGACTTGCAAGGTCGGTCGGCCAGAAAAATTCCCGTAATGAAACCTACTGGAATGGACCGACCTTGCGACCGGACATGCAAGGTCGGTCAGACTAAAATTTTCCGTCATGTAACTTACTGGAATGGACCGACCTTGGGACCGGACTTGCAAGGTCGGTCGGCCCTGAAATTTTCCCAGTGTATACCCTACTGACTCGACCTACCTTGGGACCGGACTTGTAAGGTCGGTCGAGTCATACAAAAAAAATTAATAATAATTATAATAATATATATATATATATATATATATATATATATTTCAAAATATACATATGTACATATATATAAGTACATCATTGTAAGTAAGGAAACAAACTTCAAGTAATGAAGAGTAAGTAAATAATGTGTAAGTGTAAGATTGTAAAGAAATAGTAAGTATGAGTTAAGAAACGAAATAGGAATACGAGTTAAGTTAATTATAAATAATTAATCACTCGATTACATGTATGTTATAGGACTTGATTTGTGAACACCGGAGGAAAGTCGGATACAAGTACAACGGTGAACGGTATGAATTCCTCATGCCCCGTATGCTACCTTGGTTACTCTGATTTGTGTGTTGTGTGCTAATTGATCACCAAATAAGATAAATGCACGAATCGGAGTTATTCATGCTTACTTGTGAAAATGTAGTGTTGTATCTTGTGGAATATTGTCTTTAAACCATAGTTTGCATAATTCATGAAATGTATGGATGAATATGAGTGTGTGCATGTATGATATATCGTAGTGTGACCGATGTGGTTGTGATTGGACTTCTAACTGATTCCTAACAAGCTAACCAATCTAACTTAAGAAATTGGTAATTAAATTGGAATGAGTAGAAGTCCGATATAGTTTCGGCCACGCGTGAGGATGCGGAGACACAAGAGGTTGGATCCAAGTCCTGACTCTTAAACTGGTCCGCGGCCCAAACCCCTAAATGGGTAGCATCCCGGATTGGTGAGTCAAGTAAATCCCGGTGGTGGGACGGTGTAGTCCCCGGGCCGGAGGTCATACCGACTTAACATGAGTAAAAGTAGGTAAGTAAGAATGAGTAATAAGTATGGAGGAGTAAGTAAGTGTAAGTAAGAGTAAGTAATGTGTAATGAGTAAAAGAGTAAAAAGCATTCCGATTAACCCGGATGCGTAATTTGGCTAACCCTTGTGAAGGTAAGGATTGTGCATGCTATTGTATTATTGTCTTGGATTATGTATTGTAATGAGCATGACTGTATGATGTATGTAAAGCATGTATGTATGAAATCAATGAACCGCATGTTTAGTCGGCGTGCCCTTGTTAGCACTCGGTATATGCGGAGTTCATGCACAGCTTTTGCTGAGCCCTTGGGGCGATGTTTTAATATGAATGCAGGTACACGAGAAGGGTGAAGATGATGAAGATCCTAGTTTGATTCTTTTGTCTGTAAACAATGAATTGTGAAAGGTGTACTATGTCGTACACGGCTGTAGGATTTGTTAGCCAGTGTACCATAGGGTACACCCTTTTGGATAATGAAAGGATGGAGATTTGGTATAGATGAGTAGTTGGTAGAAACTCATTCTTTTGGGAAGATTGGAAAGGGATGTAATTAAATACTTTAAATACTCGGTAATCCAGTAATGCAAGTATGTTATCTTTTGTAATCGGTATGAAACGTAGTAGCTCAGTACACTTAGACATCAGACTGTCACTGTAGGTAGTAGTAGCCTAGCTAGCCGTATGGGCGGTTAGCGGCGTTGTATCACCCGCCGTAGTAGTAGTATTTCCTCTGCGAGTAACTTTGATTATTGGAATGATTGGACGGTAAGTACAGGATTAGCGGTAGGGGTGTTACAAAAAGTGGTATCAGACCATAGTTACGCTCTGATGTCCATAGTTACCAAGCATAGGGATTACCGAGTTAGGATTTCAACCGTCTTAAGACGGATACTTAGAAACCTAACCAGGAACTACCGTTGTTAACAACGGATACCCTTGACGTCCTTATGGACGATAACCTCGGTTGAATTCATGACCAACGGTGTCACAATGTCATATGTCACAACCTAATGCAAATGTTAAATATTCAGATGTCAGGAAGAGGTCCAGGTCACCGAGGTGCCAATGACGGACCGGGCACGCAGACGATAGCTGAGATCGTTGCCGCCACGGTAGCACAGATGCTACCACAAGTGATCACTGCTATGCAGCAAAACCAACAGACTCAAACGGGACCAATCCCTCCCCCTCCACCCAGAGAAGTAAACTGGGTAAAAGCTATCGCAGATCTCCGACCTCCGTGCTTTAGAGGCGAGAGCGACCCTACTAAACTTGAAGCCTACATCTCCGAAATGGAGACCGCATTTGAGACCCTCGAATGTCCTGCTGGAGTTCGAGTGAGAATAGCAGCATACTACCTCAAAGATGCCGCTATGGATTGGTGGAAGCTTGTAAAACATGAGTATGTCGACGACCCCACCTTCGATTGGGAGTCCTTCTCCGCTATCCTCCGATCCAAATACTATCAGGAGCATGTAAAAACCAAGAAAAGGCTAGAGCTGGATGCCTTGAAAATGACAGACAAGATGTTTGTGGATGAGTACTACCGCACTTTCACCTCTATCCTTCGTCTTCTACCCGACCTTGGGTACACCGGCCAGGTGTTGGTCGATCACTTCTATGACGGTCTGAGCCATTGCCTTCGGTACGGTATGGGCTACACCAGATTTACCTCCCTTCAGGTAAATATTGGTTTAAACCCTTAGTACCATTTCAATTCTTAAATACTTTATGTTACCTTCTTAAATAAGAATCCCGGCTAATACCTGAAACTTCAGGAGTGCTATCACGCGGCATCTCGCGTTGAGATCACTTGCCAGCTAAGGGATGAAGAAACCATGCTCAAGCGCAAGGCCAACAATAAGAACACAAGTGCTGAGGAGCAGAACCAAGGGAAATGTTGGAAAAAAAAAGAAGGGAAAGTTCTTCCAGCAAACCCAAAAGAACTTCCCAAGTGAGAGGAGTGCCCATGCTGAGAAGGGCAACCCGGTTGAGATTCTTCAGCTAGGTTCTTCTGCACCGTGGCTGCGAAGCCACTGAGATCCCACCCACCTAAGGGTAAACTTCTATTCCTAATTCGTATCTATATGAGTATCATACCTTGTAATTCCGCACAAACGTGCTAACTCTCTA
Source organism: Limonium bicolor (assembly GCA_023374045.1). Lineage (NCBI taxonomy): Eukaryota > Viridiplantae > Streptophyta > Magnoliopsida > Caryophyllales > Plumbaginaceae > Limonium > Limonium bicolor. The sequence continues at coordinate 13,784,248 of CM041778.1, read as the reverse complement.
AACCTTAGGTTTTGGCTCCGGTTTCACCAAGAACTTCTCAGATGGCCGCACCTATGTGTGCCAGAAGTGCAATCAAGACCATCCCGGCAAGGATTGCCAAGGGAGAGAAATCCGGTGCTACAATTGTCAGAAGCCCGGACACCGAGCGAATATGTGCCCAGAAAATGCTAAACCTAGAGGAAACTTCCAAAGCTACAAGCAAAGGGAAGACAAGGAGGTTGCATCTGGCGATGCACCGACCCAGCAGGCACCACAGGGATAGGGATCCCGGGGTCCTCCGAGGGGCGCACCCTAGAGGCAGCCTGTCTTGCACGTGATTGACTGTGACGGGTCCGGTTCTAAGTCCGGCCCAGGTAATTAATCTAAACCTTGAATCCTTGAGAAGCATGTCTAAGTATTAGAGTAACTGTTTGAGTGAATGCATGAGTAAATGAATTGAAGTATGTATTGAAGTATGTATTGAGCATGAAAAGAAGTAGTTGAAACTAGTACTCACCATAGATGAAATTTACAACCATAGGAAGCTTTAGTATCTGCTATGACGATACCGGTAAACCCGAATCAAGAAGAGATCGACATCACCACACACCACTACTCCAGTGAGCAGTGTCAGGTCATCCGGCCATGTATGATTTTATTGAGGGGATACCTGACACCTGAAGCACAAATCTCAATCATTCGACGATGCAACAAGCTAGGAACGGGTCCAGGAGGATTTTATACACCCGAATTCCCCGGTGGAGCGAAGATGAAGCTGAAGATGATGTGCTTGGGAAAGGATTGGAATCCTTATACCAAGACATACCAAGAGACACGAACACAAGACGGAACGACGCCACCGACAATACCTCCAGAATTTCAGACACTTATCACACAAGCAGTAGAACTTGCACAACAATGTGAATATGATCCGATCCCCGCACTTGAAGCGGACCTCTGTATCGTCAACTTCTATGAGAAAGAAGGACGACTTGGGTTACACCACGATAAGGACGAGACAACGGAATCTCTTGAACAAGGAGAGCACGTAGTGTCTTGGTCCATTGGTGATGACGCCGTATTTATGTATAGTGAGCAGAAGCGTGTGGACCTCGCACAGAAACTAGTATTGAGATCAGGAGATGTCCTAATCATGGGTGGAAACTCTAGGATGCTGTATCACGGGATCAACAAGATCAAGTTGAATACGGCACCACCGACAATAATCAATGCCACACACATGAAACCAGGACGCCTGAACCTTACCTTTATGAAGTATTAAATTCATAGTACCATGTAATGTGTTAGTAACGTGTATTAGAGACACGGTATGTATGATGGTTGGTTTATCAATAAAGAGCAGTGTTGATTTAATTCCACTTGTGTCCACCATCAATACTTATGAAATTGTGACTTCAATAGGTTGTGGACTTGGTACCGAAGGTAACCTGAGTATCCTCACCGTATCCTCACCGAAGCACAAGCCGGTAGAAGCGGCACCATCATAATGGGAACCTTACCAGGGAACGGCATTGAAGCCTCAGTGTTATTCGACTCTGGCGCCTCTCACACCTTCGTATCACCATCTTTCGTGAAGAGGTTGGGGCTAGATGCGGATGAGCTACCGAACTTCTTGGTTACTCTCCCATCGAAGGAGCGAATACGATGTACCAAATATTACAAAGCAGCCACAATCCAAATCAAAGGTGAATCGTTTCCCATCTCCTTCATCGAATTCAATGGATTGGGATTCGATGTAATAGTCAGAATGAATTGGTTGGAGCGGCACAAGGGTAAATTCTCTGCGCCGAGCATCGACTGCTGCTCAAGAGTCCTTCTGGGGTTACTGTATCTTACCACCAGAGACCGAGAGAGCCTTCGACCACAGTCATCTCCGCCATGGCTATGTACCGGGAGCACAGAAAGGGCAAAGAAGTATATTTGTGTCATGTACAAGATCTGGAGAGAGGTCTAGAGTTCAACCCCGAAGTACCAATTGTATCTGAATTCCCTGATGTATTCCCTAAGGAGCTACCCGGCATGCCACCTCAGAGAGCGGTAGAATTTGAGATTGACCTCTTGCCAGGTACCGTCCCATTGCTAGGGCACAGTACCGCATGGCACCTGCTGAAATGATAGAACTGAAAGAACAGTTACGTGACCTTCTCGACAAAGGGTTCATACGCCCGAGCGTATCACCCTGGGGAGCACCGGTCCTCTTTGTGAAGAAGAAGGACAGTAGTCTCCAACTTTGTATTGACTACCGCGAGCTGAATGCGGTCACAATCAAAAATAAATACCCATTGCCACGCATTGACAACCTATTCGACCAGTTGAAGGGAGCCTCAGTCTTCTCCAAGATCGACCTCCGTTCTGGGTATCATCAGATTGCTATCAAAGAGCAAGACATCGAGAAAACGGCATTCCGTACCAGATATGGCCACTACGAGTTCACCGTCATGCCATTCGGTTTGTCAAATGCACCAGCAAAATTCATGGATCTCATGAATCGACTATTCAATGAGCAGTTAGACACCTCAGTTGTAGTATTTATTGATGACATACTTGTGTACTCCAAATCAGCAGAAGAACATGAAATTCATTTGAGGAAAGTACTTGAGACACTGCGCGAGAACCAGCTGTATGCGAAGTTCTCCAAATGCGAGTTCTGGCTAGATCAGGTATCATTCCTTGGTCATGTCATCTCAAGCGCGGGCATCTCAGTTGACCCTTCTAAGATAGAAGCTGTACAATCATGGCCTAGACCAAAGACTGTTACCGACATTCGGAGCTTTCTTGGTCTAGCCAGTTACTACCGGAGATTTGTAAAGGACTTCTCGAAAGTCGCTAAGCCCATGACTACACTGATGAAGAAAGACGCACCATTTGTATGGACAGACGAGTGTGAAGTATCATTTCAGAGCCTTAAAGACTCATTGACCTCAGCGCCCATCCTTACTCTTCCAGAGGGCACAGAGGGATTTGAGGTATATTGTGATGCATCAGGCAAAGGAATGGGATGCGTACTCATGCAGCATGGCAAGGTTGTAGCTTATGCCTCCCGCCAGCTGAAAAAAGCATGAGGAGAATTACCCGACACACGACTTAGAGTTAGGAGCCATTGTCTTCGCTTTGAAGATATGGTGACACTATCTCTATGGGGTAAGCATCACCATCTACTCCGACCACAAGAGCTTACAGTATGTATTCACGCAGAAAGAATTGAACTTAAGACAGAGAAGGTGGATGGAGTTCCTCTCAGACTACGACATCGACCTACAGTATAAGGAAGGGAAGGCAAACGTTGTAGCCGACGCCCTGAGCCGTCAAGCAACTCGCTCCATTTGTACTCGCTTCTCTAGCTTGGTTGACGAGTGCGAAGACGCTCAGTTGTTGAGCGGACTTTACTTAAACCGAAATCAGACAAAAGATTGAAAATGGTACATTTGAGAAGAAAAAGTATGACTTCAAGCTACATGAAGATGGTCTGATTCGGCTGAATGGCAGGCTATGCGTCCCCCGAAGCAATGCTGAGCTAAGGGATCGCATCCTGTGAGAGTCACACAGTTCTACATTGTCAGTCCATCCAGGAGCCTCCAAGATGTACAAGGACATGAAGAGGTACTTCTGGTGGTCAGGAATTAAATCAGATGTGATAGAGTATGCATTGAGATTCTTAACATGCCAGAAAGTAAAATTTGAACATCGTAGACCGTGCGGAATGGTACAATCGATGCCAGTTCCGGAGTGGAAGTTTCACGATATCTCCATGGATTTTGTTGTAGGACTCCCACCTGCTAGGGGAGGACTCAACATGATCTGGGTTGTAGTCGATCGCCTTACCAAGGTTGCAAATTCATACCGATGAAGGACACCTGGAAGGTAGTGAAGCTCGTAGAGCTATTCGATAAGGAGATTATCAGACACCACGGAGTCCCAAAGACCATAGTATCTAACCGCGACACCAGATTTCTTTCGAGATACTGGAGAGCTACATGGGAAGCGTTGGGTACAGAATTGAAGCTGAGTACCGCCTTCCATCCTCAGACCGACGGTCAGACAGAAAGGACCATCCAGACACTAAAGGACATGCTGAGAGCATGTGCCTTAGACTTTCAGGGGGAGTTGGTTAGATAAGCTTCATCTTATCGAATTTTCATACAATAATAGCTATCATGCCTCGATTAAGATGTCGCCTTTCCAAGCTTTATACGATAGACCTTGCGTACACCCTTATGTTGGGATGAGTCAAGTGAAGCGGTCATCATAGGACCGGAGTATCTTGAACAAGTACAAGCTGAAGTTCAGCAGGTCCAAGTCAATATGAAGGCAGCCCAAGATAGACAGAAATCCTATGCGGATGTGCGATGACGCGACCTTGAGTTCGCCGTGGGCGACCAAGTGTTCTTGCGTGTTTCACCTATGAAGGGTGTCTTCCGTTTTGGTCAGAAGGGCAAGCTGAGCCCAAAGTTTGTAGGGCCATATGCTATCACCGAAAGAGTTGGAGCTGTAGCCTACAGGTTAGCATTACCTGAGGACTTAGGACGTGTTCATGATGTATTTCATGTGTCACAACTCAAGAAGTACATTGCGGTTCCTTCTCATGTCTTAGAACCTGAGAGACTATCCATTGAGCCGACCATGAGATATGTCGAGACCCCAGTGAGAATCCTTGATAGGAAGACCAGAGCCACTCGCCATAAGTCTATACGAATGGTGAAGGTCCTATGGTCAAACCATGATGTCGAAGAAGCGACATGGGAGTTGGAAGATTCCATGAAGGCGAAGTACCCACAGTTATTCATAGACTAGATAGACTAGTATTTAGTGGATACGGGTACGGGGGTACCCCTTTTAAGGGGGGTAGAGCCTTTTTGCTTTTGCATTGCTTCGGGTGAGCATTGCATAGTGTGTAGGTATTGTAATATATGTTGATGGCACATGTAATGCGGAGTGTGTGTTTGGTATATGAATGTATGTAAGTGTAATGTGTAGTGTATGGATGTGTATGTGCAATGTATGGTGTGTTAGTGTAATGTGTATTGTGAATTGCAGTGGTGTATGGTGTAATGTGGATATGATGTGTATGGAAATGTGGATTGTGTGTGTGAATTTGTATGATGCTTGATTGTGTACTCTTGTGATGTGAAAGGAAGTAAACACCTCATAGGTGGTAGTAAGACACATTATGGCAATTGGTTTGCCTAATGAGTAGAATAATTAAAACTATTAACCCTTGAGCAACTTTGAGGGCAAAGTTTCTTAAGGGGGGTAGATTGAAATACCCTATAATAAAAATAGTGATTAATTAGGTTAATAAGTAATTTAGAAGCTTAATTATGTCTAAATAATCATGAGGGAACAAATCCGAGAAAACGGATCCTTAAAACGGATTTAAAAACACTATCGAACCTTAAAGCGCGTTTTTCGAGGAAACCGGGAAAACGTGACTTTAAGCGGGTCAAATAGACTCGTAACAATTTTAGTCAACTAAATAGTTATTAATAAATATTAGTGAAGCTTTAAAACCAATAAAATCAATAAAACGAGAAATTAGTAAAAAAAACTGTCAAAAACGGGAAGTTGTGGGGTAGAAACATAAATAGACCAAAGTAATGTGTCCACATTTGAAAATAAAAACTCAAGTGTGTGTGTGTGTGCAGTGGGGTGGCCGATTTTGAGCCCTCTCTCACACTCTCTCACACTCCCTTATTAAATTGTGCTAATGCACTACAAGACAAAAGAAATAAAAAGCAAATAAACTAACCTCACTCACTCTCTCTACCATACCCTCACAATTCCCTCACTCACGTACTCACCCCCTCACTCACTCTCCTTTCTTTCTTCTTCTTCCCCATGCGACATCCATGGTGATTTGAGCAACCAACACAAAACACCCACTTCTCTCTCTTATTAACCCATCAAACCTTCACCAAAAATCATAAAAAGTATACCATTGTGTTCCTCTCATCAAGGAGAACACTACCCTCTTTTCAAAACTCGAAAAAAGCATTTTCGTTTTCATGGGTATGCTGCATTTGGAGCTTCAAGACCACCATTAGAACCACCATCACCTCCTTATTAATTTGAGGTAAAAATATTCTTGAAACCTCATCTTTTTCTAGCCCTTGTGGGCAAAAATGAAATTTCAACTAAACCCTTGTTTGGTTCTTTGTACTCTAGCCGATTTGGGCTCTTTGAGGAGTGGAAATATTGTTCTTGAGCTATTCTAAACTCCATCTCATCATTTGCAAGGTAATGAATTCCTAAACCCTAAAATGTGCCTTAAGCTTTTAAGAATGGTTTGGGTTAGCTTTAGTATTGAAATGTGTATGTTAATGGGCTGTAGCCTTAGAGAATTTGAATTGCAAAACCGGTGGGAGGAGAAAAGAAAAGAAGAGGGAAGGAGGAAGGAAGAAGAAGGAAGGAAAAACTAGAAGAAGAACAAGGTAATTATGCTCTCTTGTGTAGTCTTGTATATGTGTATGTAACAGATTTTTAGTAGTGTAAATGGATATTATAAAATGGTGATGAGTAGTAGTGTAATGTGTAGGAGAACCTAAGTGTTTTGAAGCTTAAAAGTTGATCAAAAACTTGTATAAACCTTAAGGAAGGAAATGGGAATGTGCAAGATTTTTATGAGTGTTTAATTCTTAGTATGGAGTTGGACACTTAGTGTATTGATATGGCTTATAAACAAGTGGATTGGGTAACAATTTGTGAACTAGAACATGTGGTGAGAATGTAAAAATATAGGGGAGACTATGTCAAAATTTACTTAGAAGCTAGAGAATTTATGAACTAGAAACTAGGTAAAAATGTACCCTTGTAACAGATTTGGTTTGTGTTAGATAGTGGGTAGGTTAGGAGAGGTTTGTAATGCATTAGAAGCTTTAGAAATGATATTAGAAGGGGGAGCTATAGATGGAGAGAGTTAGAGTAAAAATCTGTAGCATAACTATGCTAGGAAGAAACAATGTAGGTGCTGAAAGGAAACTTGGAAAAGTAGGTGTGTAAATTAGTATAGAAATGTGTAAGGAGTTAATGAATGAACCAAGGTGTATTAAGAGGTTTAATTAGTGTTAAAACATGTGGGACTAAGTGTAGGAACAATGGGAAGTAATGGGTAAGAAGAGGGACTGAAAACAGAAATAAAAATGCAATTACTGGGCCGGACCGACCTTGGGACCGGACTTGCAAGGTCGGTCGAGCCCAGATTTTCAAAGACGGAAACCTTCTGGAATGGACCGGCCTTGGGGGGACTTGCAAGGTCGGTCGGCCAGAAAAATTCCCGTAATGAAACCTACTGGAATGGACCGACCTTGCGACCGGACATGCAAGGTCGGTCAGACTAAAATTTTCCGTCATGTAACTTACTGGAATGGACCGACCTTGGGACCGGACTTGCAAGGTCGGTCGGCCCTGAAATTTTCCCAGTGTATACCCTACTGACTCCGACCTACCTTGGGACCGGACTTGTAAGGTCGGTCGAGTCATACAAAAAAAAATTAATAATAATATAATAAGTATATATATATATATATATATATATATATATATATATGTATTCAAAATATACATATGTACATATATATAAGTACATCATTATAAGTAAGGAAACAAACTTCAAGTAATGAAGAGTAAGTAAATAATGTGTAAGTGTAAGATTGTAAAGAAATAGTAAGTATGAGTTAAGAAACGAAATAGGAATACGAGTTAAGTTAATTATAAATAATTAATCACTCGATTACATGTATGTTATAGGACTTGATTTGTGAACACCGGAGGAAAGTCGGATACAAGTACAACGGTGAACGGTATGAATTCCTCATGCCCCGTATGCTACCTTGGTTACTCTGATTTGTGTGTGTGTGCTAATTGATCACCAAATAAGATAAATGCACGAATCGGAGTTATCATGCTTACTTGTGAAAATGTAGTGTTGTATCTTGTGGAATATTGTCTTTAAACCATAGTTTGCATAATTCATGAAATGTATGGATGAATATGAGTGTGTGCATGTATGATATATCGTAGTGTGACCGATTGTGGTTGTGATTGGACTTCTAACTGATTCCTAACAAGCTAACCAATCTAACTTAAGAAATTGGTAATTAAATTGGAATGAGTAGAAGTCCGATATAGTTTCGGCCACGCGTGAGGATGCGGAGACACAAGAGGTTGGATCCAAGTCCTGACTCTTAAACTGGTCCGCGGCCCAAACCCCATAAATGGGTAGCATCCCGGATTGGTGAGTCAAGTAAATCCCGGTGGTGGGACGGTGTAGTCCCCGGGCCGGAGGTCATACCGACTTAACATGAGTAAAAGTAAGTAAGTAAGAATGAGTAATAAGTATGGAGGAGTAAGTAAGTGTAAGTAAGAGTAAGTAATGTGTAATGAGTAAAAGAGTAAAAAGCATTCCGATTAACCCGGATGCGTAATTTGGCTAACCCTTGTGAAGGTAAGGATTGTGCATGCTATTGTATTGTTGTCTTGGATTATGTATTGTAATGAGCATGACTGTATGATGTATGTAAAGCATGTATGTATGAAATCAATGAACCGCATGTTTAGTCGGTGTGCCCTTGTTAGCACTCGGTATATGCGGAGTTCATGCACAGCTTTTGCTGAGCCCCTTGGGGCGATGATTTTAATATGAATGCAGGTACACGAGAAGGGTGAAGATGATGAAGATCCTAGTTTGATTCTTTTTGTCTGTAAACAATGAATTGTGAAAGGTGTACTATGTCGTACACGGCTGTAGGAATTTGTTAGCCAGTGTACCATAGGGTACACCCTTTTGGATAATGAAAGGATGGAGATTTGGTATAGATGAGTAGTTGGTAGAAACTCATTCTTTTGGGAAGATTGGAAAGGGATGTAATTAAATACTTTAAATACTCGGTAATCCAGTAATGCAAGTATGTTATCTTTTGTAATCGGTATGAAACGTAGTAGCTCAGTACACTTAGACATCAGACTGTCACTGTAGGTAGTAGTAGCCTAGCTAGCCGTATGGGCGGTTAGCGGCGTTGTATCACCCGCCGTAGTAGTAGTATTTCCTCTGCGAGTAACTTTGATTATTGGAATGATTGGACGGTAAGTACAGGATTAGCGGTAGGGGTGTTACAAAAAGTGGTATCAGACCATAGTTACGCTCTGATGTCCATAGTTACCAAGCATAGGGATTACCGAGTTAGGATTTCAACCGTCTTAAGACGGATACTTAGAAACCTAACCAGGAACTACCGTTGTTAACAACGGATACCCTTGACGTCCTTATGGACGATAACCTCGGTTGAATTCATGACCAACGGTGTCACAATGTCATATGTCACAACCTAATGCAAATGTTAAATATTCAGATGTCAGGAAGAGGTCCAGGTCACCGAGGTGCCAATGACGGACCGGGCACGCAGACGATAGCTGAGATCGTTGCCGCCACGGTAGCACAGATGCTACCACAAGTGATCACTGCTATGCAGCAAAAAACAGACTCAAACGGGACCAATCCCTCCCCCTCCACCCAGAGAAGTAAACTGGGTAAAAGCTATCGCAGATCTCCGACCTCCGTGCTTTAGAGGCGAGAGCGACCCTACTAAACTTGAAGCCTACATCTCCGAAATGGAGACCGCATTTGAGACCCTCGAATGTCCTGCTGGAGTTCGAGTGAGAATAGCAGCATACTACCTCAAAGATGCCGCTATGGATTGGTGGAAGCTTGTAAAACATGAGTATGTCGACGACCCCACCTTCGATTGGGAGTCCTTCTCCGCTATCCTCCGATCCAAATACTATCAGGAGCATGTAAAAACCAAGAAAAGGCTAGAGCTGGATGCCTTGAAAATGACAGACAAGATGTTTGTGGATGAGTACTACCGCACTTTCACCTCTATCCTTCGTCTTCTACCCGACCTTGGGTACACCGGCCAGGTGTTGGTCGATCACTTCTATGACGGTCTGAGCCATTGCCTTCGGTACGGTATGGGCTACACCAGATTTACCTCCCTTCAGGTAAATATTGGTTTAAACCCTTAGTACCATTTCAATTCTTAAATACTTTATGTTACCTTCTTAAATAAGAATCCCGGCTAATACCTGAAACTTCAGGAGTGCTATCACGCGGCATCTCGCGTTGAGATCACTTGCCAGCTAAGGGATGAAGAAACCATGCTCAAGCGCAAGGCCAACAATAAGAACACAAGTGCTGAGGAGCAGAACCAAGGGAAATGTTGGAAAAAAAAGAAGGGAAAGTTCTTCCAGCAAACCCAAAAGAACTTCCCAAGTGAGAGGAGTGCCCATGCTGAGAAGGGCAACCCGGTTGAGATTCTTCAGCTAGGTTCTTCTGCACCGTGGCTGCGAAGCCACTGAGATCCCACCCACCTAAGGGTAAACTTCTATTCCTAATTCGTATCTATATGAGTATCATACTTGTAATTCGCACAAACGTGCTAACTCTCTAAACCTTAGGTTTTGGCTCCGGTTTCACCAAGAACTTCTCAGATGGCCGCACCTATGTGTGCCAGAAGTGCAATCAAGACCATCCCGGCAAGGATTGCCAAGGGAGAGAAATCCGGTGCTACAATTGTCAGAAGCCCGGACACCGAGCGAATATGTGCCCAGAAAATGCTAAACCTAGAGGAAACTTCCAAAGCTACAAGCAAAGGGAAGACAAGGAGGTTGCATCTGGCGATGCACCGACCCAGCAGGCACCACAGGGATAGGGATCCCGGGGTCCTCCGAGGGGCGCACCCTAGAGGCAGCCTGTCTTGCACGTGATTGACTGTGACGGGTCCGGTTCTAAGTCCGGCCCAGGTAATTAATCTAAACCTTGAATCCTTGAGAAGCATGTCTAAGTATTAGAGTAACTGTTTGAGTGAATGCATGAGTAAATGAATTGAAGTATGTATTGAAGTATGTATTGAGCATGAAACGAAGTAGTTGAAACTAGTACTCACCATAGATGAAATTTACAACCATAGGAAGCTTTAGTATCTGCTATCCGATACCGGTAAACCCGAATCAAGAAGAGATCGAGATCGACATCACCACACACCACTACTCCAGTGAGCAGTGTCAGGTCATCCGGCCATGTATGATTTTATTGAGGGGATACCTGACACCTGAAGCACAAATCTCAATCATTCGACGATGCAACAAGCTAGGAACGGGTCCAGGAGGATTTTATACACCCGAATTCCCCGGTGGAGCGAAGATGAAGCTGAAGATGATGTGCTTGGGAAAGGATTGGAATCCTTATACCAAGACATACCAAGAGACACGAACACAAGACGGAACGACGCCACCGACAATACCTCCAGAATTTCAGACACTTATCACACAAGCAGTAGAACTTGCACAACAATGTGAATATGATCCGATCCCCGCACTTGAAGCGGACCTCTGTATCGTCAACTTCTATGAGAAAGAAGGACGACTTGGGTTACACCACGATAAGGACGAGACAACGGAATCTCTTGAACAAGGAGAGCACGTAGTGTCTTGGTCCATTGGTGATGACGCCGTATTTATGTATAGTGAGCAGAAGCGTGTGGACCTCGCACAGAAACTAGTATTGAGATCAGGAGATGTCCTAATCATGGGTGGAAACTCTAGGATGCTGTATCACGGGATCAACAAGATCAAGTTGAATACGGCACCACCGACAATAATCAATGCCACACACATGAAACCAGGACGCCTGAACCTTACCTTTATGAAGTATTAAATTCATAGTACCATGTAATGTGTTAGTAACGTGTATTAGAGACACGGTATGTATGATGGTTGGTTTATCAATAAAGAGCAGTGTTGATTTAATTCCACTTGTGTCCACCATCAATACTTATGAAATTGTGACTTCAATAGGTTGTGGACTCGGTACCGAAGGTAACCTGAGTATCCTCACCGTATCCTCACCGAAGCACAAGCCGGTAGAAGCGGCACCATCATAATGGGAACCTTACCAGGGAACGGCATTGAAGCCTCAGTGTTATTCGACTCTGGCGCCTCTCACACCTTCGTATCACCATCTTTCGTGAAGAGGTTGGGGCTAGATGCGGATGAGCTACCGAACTTCTTGGTTACTCTCCCATCGAAGGAGCGAATACGATGTACCAAATATTACAAAGCAGCCACAATCCAAATCAAAGGTGAATCGTTTCCCATCTCCTTCATCGAATTCAATGGATTGGGATTCGATGTAATAGTCAGAATGAATTGGTTGGAGCGGCACAAGGGTAGAATTCTCTGCGCCGAGCATCGACTGCTGCTCAAGAGTCCTTCTGGGGTTACTGTATCTTACCACCAGAGACCGAGAGAGCCTTCGACCACAGTCATCTCCGCCATGGCTATGTACCGGGAGCACAGAAAGGGCAAAGAAGTATATTTGTGTCATGTACAAGATCTGGAGAGAGGTCTAGAGTTCAACCCCGAAGTACCAATTGTATCTGAATTCCCTGATGTATTCCCTAAGGAGCTACCCGGCATGCCACCTCAGAGAGCGGTAGAATTTGAGATTGACCTCTTGCCAGGTACCGGTCCCATTGCTAGGGCACAGTACCGCATGGCACCTGCTGAAATGATAGAACTGAAAGAACAGTTACGTGACCTTCTCGACAAAGGGTTCATACGCCCGAGCGTATCACCCTGGGGAGCACCGGTCCTCTTTGTGAAGAAGAAGGACAGTAGTCTCCAACTTTGTATTGACTACCGCGAGCTGAATGCGGTCACAGTCAAAAATAAATACCCATTGCCACGCATTGACAACCTATTCGACCAGTTGAAGGGAGCCTCAGTCTTCTCCAAGATCGACCTCCGTTCTGGGTATCATCAGATTGCTATCAAAGAGCAAGACATCGAGAAAACGGCATTCCGTACCAGATATGGCCACTACGAGTTCACCGTCATGCCATTCGGTTTGTCAAATGCACCAGCAAAATTCATGGATCTCATGAATCGACTATTCAATGAGCAGTTAGACACCTCAGTTGTAGTATTTATTGATGACATACTTGTGTACTCCAAATCAGCAGAAGAACATGAAATTCATTTGAGGAAAGTACTTGAGACACTGCGCGAGAACCAGCTGTATGCGAAGTTCTCCAAATGCGAGTTCTGGCTAGATCAGGTATCATTCCTTGGTCATGTCATCTCAAGCGCGGGCATCTCAGTTGACCCTTCTAAGATAGAAGCTGTACAATCATGGCCTAGACCAAAGACTGTTACCGACATTCGGAGCTTTCTTGGTCTAGCCAGTTACTACCGGAGATTTGTAAAGGACTTCTCGAAAGTCGCTAAGCCCATGACTACACTGATGAAGAAAGACGCACCATTTGTATGGACAGACGAGTGTGAAGTATCATTTCAGAGCCTTAAAGACTCATTGACCTCAGCGCCCATCCTTACTCTTCCAGAGGGCACAGAGGGATTTGAGGTATATTGTGATGCATCAGGCAAAGGAATGGGGGCGTACTCATGCAGCATGGCAAGGTTGTAGCTTATGCCTCCCGCCAGCTGAAAAAACATGAGGAGAATTACCCGACACACGACTTAGAGTTAGGAGCCATTGTCTTCGCTTTGAAGATATGGTGACACTATCTCTATGGGGTAAGCATCACCATCTACTCCGACCACAAGAGCTTACAGTATGTATTCACGCAGAAAGAATTGAACTTAAGACAGAGAAGGTGGATGGAGTTCCTCTCAGACTACGACATCGACCTACAGTATAAGGAAGGGAAGGCAAACGTTGTAGCCGACGCCCTGAGCCGTCAAGCACACTCGCTCCATTTGCTACTCGCTTCTTCTAGCTTGGTTGACGAGGTGCGAGACGCTCAGTTGAGCGACCCTTACCTAACCGAAATCAGACAAAAGATTGAAAATGGTACATTTGAGAAAAAAAGTATGACTTCAAGCTACATGAAGATGGTCTGATTCGGCTGAATGGCAGGCTATGCGTCCCCCGAAGCAATGCTGAGCTAAGGGATCGCATCCTGCGAGAGTCACACAGTTCTACAATGTCAGTCCATCCAGGAGCCTCCAAGATGTACAAGGACATGAAGAGGTACTTCTGGTGGTCAGGAATTAAATCAGATGTGATAGAGTATGCATTGAGATTCTTAACATGCCAGAAAGTAAAATTTGAACATCGTAGACCGTGCGGAATGGTACAATCGATGCCAGTTCCGGAGTGGAAGTTTCACGATATCTCCATGGATTTTGTTGTAGGACTCCCACCTGCTAGGGGAGGACTCAACATGATCTGGGTTGTAGTCGATCGCCTTACCAAGGTTGCAAATTCATACCGATGAAGGACACCTGGAAGGTAGTGAAGCTCGTAGAGCTATTCGATAAGGAGATTATCAGACACCACGGAGTCCCAAAGACCATAGTATCTAACCGCGACACCAGATTTCTTTCGAGATACTGGAGAGCTACATGGGAAGCGTTGGGTACAGAATTGAAGCTGAGTACCGCCTTCCATCCTCAGACCGACGGTCAGACAGAAAGGACCATCCAGACACTAAAGGACATGCTGAGAGCATGTGCCTTAGACTTTCAGGGGAGTTGGTTAGATAAGCTTCATCTTATCGAATTTTCATACAATAATAGCTATCATGCCTCGATTAAGATGTCGCCTTTCCAAGCTTTATACGATAGACCTTGCCGTACACCCTTATGTTGGGATGAGTCAAGTGAAGCGGTCATCATAGGACCGGAGTATCTTGAACAAGTACAAGCTGAAGTTCAGCAGGTCCAAGTCAATATGAAGGCAGCCCAAGATAGACAGAAATCCTATGCGGATGTGCGATGACGCGACCTTGAGTTCGCCGTGGGCGACCAAGTGTTCTTGCGTGTTTCACCTATGAAGGGTGTCTTCCGTTTTGGTCAGAAGGGCAAGCTGAGCCCAAAGTTTGTAGGGCCATATGCTATCACCGAAAGAGTTGGAGCTGTATCCTACAGGTTAGCATTACCTGAGGACTTAGGACGTGTCCATGATGTATTTCATGTGTCACAACTCAAGAAGTACATTGCGGTTCCTTCTCATGTCTTAGAACCTGAGAGACTATCCATTGAGCCGGCCATGAGATATGTCGAGACCCCAGTGAGAATCCTTGATAGGAAGACCAGAGCCACTCGCCATAAGTCTATACGAATGGTGAAGGTCCTATGGTCAAACCATGATGTCGAAGAAGCGACATGGGAGTTGGAAGATTCCATGAAGGCGAAGTACCCACAGTTATTCATAGACTAGATAGACTAGTATTTAGTGGATACGGGTACGGGGCGTACCCCTTTTAAGGGGGGTAGAGCCTTTTTGCTTTTGCATTGCTTCGGGTGAGCATTGCATAGTGTGTAGGTATTGTAATATATGTTGATGGCACATGTAGTGCGGAGTGTGTGTTTGGTATATGAATGTATGTAAGTGTAATGTGTAGTGTATGGATGTGTATGTGCAATGTATGGTGTGTTAGTGTAATGTGTATTGTGAATTGCAGTGGTGTATGGTGTAATGTGGATATGATGTGTATGGAAATGTGGATTGTGTATGTGAATTTGTATGATGCTTGATTGTGTACTCTTGTGATGTGAAAGGAAGTAAACACCTCATAGGTGGTAGTAAGACACATTATGGCAATTGGTTTGCCTAATGAGTAGAATATTAAAACTATTAATTGAGCAACTTTGAGGGCAAAGTTTCTTAAGGGGGGGTAGATTGAAATACCCTATAATAAAAATAGTGATTAATTAGGTTAAAGTAATTTAGAAGCTTAATTATGTCTAAATAATCATGAGGGAACAAATCCTGAAGAAAACGGATCCTTAAAACGGATTAAAAACACTATCGAACCTTAAAGCGCGTTTTTCGAGGAAACCGGGAAAACGTGACTTTAAGCGGGTCAAATAGACTCGTAACAATTTTAGTCAACTAAATAGTTATTAATAAATATTAGTGAAGCTTTAAAACCAATAAAATCAATAAAACGAGAAATTAGTAAAAAAACTGTCAAAAACGGGAAGTTGTGGGGTAGAAAACATAAATAGACCAAAGTAATGTGTCCACATTTGAAAAAAAAACTCAAGTGTGTGTGTGTGCAGTGGGGTGGCCGATTTTGAGCCCTATCTCACACTCTCTCACACTCCCTTATTAAATTGTGCTAATGCACTACAAGACAAAAGAAATAAAAAGCAAATAAACTAACCTCACTTTACCACTCTCTCTCCTACCCTCACAATTCCCTCACTCACGTACTCACCCCCTCACTCACTCTCCTTTCTTTCTTCTTCTTCCCCATGCGACATCCATGGTGATTTGAGCAACCAACACAAAACACCCACTTCTCTCCTCTTATTAACCCATCAAACCTTCACCAAAAATCATAAAAAGTATACCATTGTGTTCCTCTCATCAAGGAGAACACTACCCTCTTTTCAAAACTCGAAAAAAAGCATTTTCGTTTTCATGGGTATGCTGCATTTGGAGCTTCAAGACCACCATTAGAACCACCATCACCTCCTTATTAATTTGAGGTAAAAATATTCTTGAAACCTCATCTTTTTCTAGCCCTTGTGGGCAAAATGAAATTTCAACTAAACCCTTGTTTGGTCTTTGTACTACTAGCCGATTTGGGCTTCTTTGGAGGAGTGGAAATATTGTTCTTGAGCTTTCTAAACTCCATCTCATCATTTGCAAGGTAATGAATTCCTAAACCCTAAATGTGCCTTAAGCTTTAAGAATGTTTGGGTTACTTTAGTATTGAAATGTGTATGTTAATGGCTGTAGCCTGAGAATTTGAATTGCAAAACCGGTGGGAGGAGAAAAGAAAGAGGAAGGAGGAAGGAAGAAGAAGGAAGGAAAAACTAGAAGGAGAACAAGGTATTATGCCTCTTGTGTAGTCTTGTATATGTGTATGTAACCAGATTTTTAGTAGTTTAAATGGATATTATAAAAATGGTGATGAGTAGTAGTGTAATGTGTAGGAGAACCTAAAGTGTTTTGAAGCTTACAAGTTGATCAAAAACTGTATAAACCTTAAGGAAGGAAATGGGAATGTGCAAGTTTTTATGAGTGTTTATTCTTAGTATGGAGTTGGACAAACTTAGTGTATTGATATGGCTTTCTAAACAAGTGGATTGGGTAACAATTTGTGAACTAGAACATGTGGTGAGAATGTAAAAATATAGGGGAGACTATGTCAAAATTTACTTAGAAGCTAGAGAATTTTGAACTAGAAAGAAACTAGGTAAAAAATGTACCCTTTTAACAGATTTGGTTTGTGTTAGATAGTGGGTAGGTTAGGAGAGGTTTGTAATGCATTAGAAGCTTTAGAAATGATATTAGAAGGGGGAGCTATAGATGGGAGAGTTCGAGTAAAATCTGTAGCATAACTATGCTAGGAAGAAACAATGTAGGTGCTGAAAGGAAACTTGGAAAAAGTAGGTGTGTAAATTAGTATAGAAATGTGTAAGGAGTTAATGAATGAACCAAGGTGTATTAAGAGGTTTAATTAGTGTTAAACATGTGGGACTAAGTGTAGGAACAATGGGAAGTAATGGGTAAGAAGAGGGACTGAACAGAAATAAAAATCAATTACTGGGCCGGACCGACCTTGGGACCGACTTGCAAGGGTCGGTCGAGCCCAGATTTTCAAAGACGGAACCTTCTGGAATGGACCTCCTTGGGGCCGGACTTGCAAGGGTCGGTCGGCCAGAAAAATTCCCGTAATGAAACCTACTGGAATGGACCGACCTGGCGACCGGACATGCAAGGTCGGTCAGACTAAAATTTTCCGTCATGTAACTTACTGGAATGGACCGACCTTGGGACGGACTTGCAGGTCGGTCGGCCCTGAAATTTTCCAGTGTATACCCTACTGACTCCGACCTACCTTGGGACCGGACTTGTAAGGTCGGTCGAGTCATACAAAAAAATTAATAATAATTATAATAAGTAATATATATATATATGTAGTTTCAAAATATACATATGTACATATATATAAGTACATCATTATCAGTAGAGGAAACAAACTTCAAGTAATGAAGAGTAAGTAAATAATGGTGTAAGTGTAAGATTGTAAAGAAATAGTAAAGTATGAGTTAAGAAACGAATAGGAATACGAGTTAAGTTAATTATAAATAATTTAATCACTCGATTACATGTATGTTATAGGACTTGATTTGTGAACACACACCGGAGGAAAGTCGGATACAAGTACAACGGTGAACGGTATGAATCCTCATGCCCCGTATGCCCTTGGTTACTCTGATTTGTGTGTTGTGTGCTGTTGATCACCAATAAGAATAAATGCACGAATCGGAGTTTTATGCTTACTTGTGAAAATGTAGTGTTGTATCTTGTGGAATATTGTCTTTAAACCATAGTTTGCATAATTCATGAAATGTATGGATGAATATGTGTGTGTGCATGTATGATATATCGTACTGTGACCGAATGTGGTTGTGATTGGACTTCTAACTGATTCCTAACAAGCTAACCAATCTAACTTAAGAATTGGTAATTAAATTGGAATGAGTAGAAGTCCGATATAGTTTCGGCCACGCGTGTGAGGATTCGGAGACACAAGAGGTTGGATCCAAGTCCTGACTCTTAAACTGGTCGCGGCCCAAACCCTTAAATGGGTAGCATCCCGGATTGGTGAGTCAAGTAAAATCCCGGTGGTGGGACGGTGTAGTCCCCGGGCCGGAGGTCATACCGACTTAACATGAGTAAAAGTAAGTAAGTAAGAATGAGTAATAAGTATGGAGGAGTAAGTAAGTGTAAGTAAGAGTAAGTAATGTGTAATGAGTAAAAGAGTAAAAAAGCATTCCGATTAACCCGGATGCATAATTTGGCTAACCCTTGTGAAGGTAAGGATTGTGCATGCAATTGTGTATTGTTGCCTTTGGATTATGTAATGTAATGCAGCATGACTGTATGATGTATGTAAAGCATGTATGTTTGAATAAATGAACCGCATGTTTAGTCGTCGCGTGCCCTTTTAGCACTCGGTATATGGAGTTCATGCGCAGCTTTGCTGAGCGCCTTGGGCGATGTTTTAATATGAATGCAGTACACGAGAAGGGTGAAGATGATGAAGATCCTAGTTTGATTCTTTTTGTCTGTAAACAATGAATTGTGAAAGGTGTACTATGTCGTACACGGCTGTAGGATTTGTTAGCGAGTGTACCATAGGGTACACCTTTTGGATAATGAAAGGATGGAGATTTGGTATAGATGAGTAGTTGGTAGAAACTCTTCTTTGGGAAGATTGGAAAGGGATGTAATTAAATACTTTAAATACTCGGTAATCAGTAATGCAAGTATGTTATCTTTTGTAATCGGTAAATGAAACGTAGTAGCTCGGTACACTTAGACTCAGACTGTCACTGTAGGTAGTAGTAGCCTAGCTAGCCGTATGGGTGGTTAGCGGCGTTGTATCACCCGCCGTAGTAGTAGTATTTCCGCTGCGAGTAACTTTGATTATTGGAATGATTGGACGGTAAGTACAGGATTAGCGGTAGGGGTGTTACACTACAACTATAACAACAACAATGCTCCATGGAGAAATCATACAAATTTCTCATGAAGTAACAATGATTCAACCAAGGAGGACCGTGTAATACTTCCAACAACTTGATGGATGATAAACCTCAAGGGCTACACCAAGAAATAACTTTCAAATCGGGTATAGACCTCAAGGTGGCCCACCGGGATAACACCCAACAACAACAACCATCCTCCTCATCTTCTGACGGTAGTTTAGCTATGATGGAAGCCATGATGCAAAACATGCAGAGTATGACAATGAACTTCATGTAAACCACCCAAACTAAATTTACTGAGCAAGAAACCTTCAATGCCAACCAGTTGACATTTACCAAAATCTCAAAGCTCAACTGAACCAAATCTCGGAACAACTTGTTCAGAGACCACCGGGCACTTTTCCAAGTCAACCAAAGCCTAACCCAAGAGAACAAGCCAGGAGGTGACATTGAGAAGCGGTAGGATCCTAGAAGAATCCTCTCCCCAAGATGAAATTGATGACCAAGAGAAGCAAAGTCAAGAAAATCAAGAGGAGGACCAAGAGATAATTGAGGAAGTTCAACTCCACCCAAAAAATATTTCCAAGGAGAAGGAGTCTCCTAAATTACCTATCCCTTCCACTCTTGCTAAACATCTTCCTCCACTTCCTTTCCCAAATAGGCTCAAAGAAAGAATTTAGATGAGCAATTTGGGAAGTTTCTAAGTGTTTTCAAGAAATTGAAAATTAACATTTCTTTTGCTAATGCTTTTGAAACAGATGCCCATCTATGCAAGTTTCATAGACATTCTCACAAACAAGAGATTTTTGCTAGAAGCTGAAACGGTGCATCTCACTAAAGAAATTTCAGCGGTCCTGCTAAAGCATCCTCCACCGAAGCTTGGAGATCCTGGTTTGCCTATCATCCCTTGTTCTATAGGTGATTTTAATTTTGGTAGTGGCTTATGTGATTTAAGAGCTAGTATAAATCTCATGTCACTTTCAATTTTTAATAAACTTGGGATTGGTGAGTGCAAACCTACTGCTATGCAGCTATAACTTGCTGATACGTCTCTTATTTTCCGAAAGAAAAAGTTGAGAATTTAGTAGTGACTGTGGGACCTTTGTTTTAACCTGCTGATTTTATAGTGATTGATATGGAGGAAGATGTCAAGGTTCCTTTGATTCTAGGTCGTCCATTCTTAAGAACCGCTAAGACCTTGATAGATGTGGAGAAAGAGAAGATTATTTTACGTTTCCATGATGAAAAATTGAGTTTGATATGTCCAAGATAGTAAAGAGACCCGCACATATGGAGGCTATTTTTGCCATAGATATTATTGACTCCATTTTACCAAATAACCCCCCTCCTCCTACTAATTATGATGATTTGAGTTTTTGCTTTGCTTGAGTCTAATGATGAACATGAGATGGATCCGGAGGTGAACGAAATGGTCGCTGCTTTGGATAGAGCTCGAGATACTTTAGAATGCACTACCCACCACCGGAGCCACTGGAGAGACCGGAGCCACTGGAGAGAAGCGAGCAAAGAATACCACCCTCGGTTGAGAAGCCTCCCACCGTGAAGATGAAACTTCTACCTTCTCATTTAAAATATGTTTAGCTGACTGAAACTTGTGATCTACCTGTCATTATCTCCTCCTCCCTTACAGGTGCACAAGAGGACAGTCTGTTGAAGGTGCTTCGAAACCATAAGGGGGCAATTGGCTGGTCAATCTCTGACATAAAGGGTGTCAACCCCAATTTCTACACTCACTGAATCTTCATGGAAGACAGCTTCAAACCCTTAGTTCAACCGCAAAGGAGGCTAAATCCGAACATGAAAGAGGTGGTTAAAAGGAAGTGCTGAAATTGCTTGACTCCGACATCATCTACTCCATATCAGACAATAAGTGGGTGAGTCCGGTGCAAGTGGTGCCCCAGAAAGGAGGAACAACGGTAGTCCCCAACAATAAGGGTGAGATGGTCCCTCAAAGACTACCACCGGGTGGAGAGTTTGCATATATTACAGAAAATTGAACGCATCCACCAGAGTGGATAATTTCCCTCTACCCTTCATCGATCAGATGCTCAAGAGGCTGGCAGGTCAAGACTACTATTATTTTCTTGATGGCTATTCGGGGTACTTTTAAATCCTCATAGCTCTTGAAGATCAAGAAAAAAACTACCTTCACCTGCCCTTATGGAACATTTGCCTACCGGAGGATGTCGTTCGGTCTATGCAATGCCCCTACTACATTCCAAAGATGCATGATGGCCATATTCTCATATTTCTTGGAGAAAAGAATCAAAGTGTTCATGGATGAGTTTTCGCTATTCAGGCTCACATTTCAAACCTGCTTGGACAACTTAGATGCAATAATAACCCGGTGTGAAGAGACAAATTTGGTACTCAACTGGGTGAAGAGCCACTTCATGGTTAGAGAGGGGATTGTCCTTGGACAGAAGATCTTCTCTAGAGGCATAGAAGTTGATCAAGCCAAGGTAGAGGTAATTGAAAAGCTGCCACCACCGACCTCAGTCAAGGACATCGAAAGCTTCCTAGGGCATGCCGGTTTCTACAGGAGGTTCATAAAAGATTTCTCAAAAATTTCAAAACCATTGTGTGACCTTCTGGCTAAGTATGCCAAGTTCGAATTCACCAAAGAGTGCCTTGAATCTTTCAACACTCTAAAGGAATGCCTCATCTCTGCTCCCATCGTGGTGTCACCAGATTAGAGTCTCCAATTCGAAATTATGTGCGATGCTAGTGACTACACAGTTGGGACAGCTTTGTGTTAGAAGAGAGACAAGGTTTTGAGAACTATCTAGTATGTCATGATGCTTAAAAGAATTATGCCACAACTGAGAAGGAACTTCTGGCAGTGGTTTTTTCCTTGGACAAGTTTCGGGCCTATCTCCTTGGAAGTAAAGTAATTGTACACACGGACCATTCAGCATTGAAATATCTGTTTACCAAGGAGGATGCCAAACAAGATTTTTGAGATGAATTTTGTTGCTACAAGAGTTTGAGATCGAAATCTGAGACAAACCGGGTGTGCAAAATGTAGTAGCCAGCCACCTCTCCCTCATGGAAGTGCCCGATGAAGGTGTGCCATAAATAAATTCTTCCTAGATGACACTGTTTTCGTGATCAAAGAAGCTGATGATCCATTGTATGCTGATCTTGTGAACTACTTTGCAAGAGGGGTAGTGCCCCATCAATTGACCTACTAGTAGAGGAAGAAATTCTTTGCTGACTCGAAGCACTACTTATGGGATGATCCTTACCTCTTCAAGACTTGTGCTGATGGGGTGGTAAGAAGATGTGTGCCCCTGAGTGAGGTGCAAGATATCCTCACTCATTGTCACTCTCTTGAGGTAGAAGGACATCATGGACCGACAAGGACTGTAGTAAAAAAATCTACAAGAAGGGTTTTTCTGGAAAACCTTACACAAAGAATGTCATGCTTTCGTTGCTTCCTTTGACCGCTGTCAAATGTTAGGCAACATCTCCCGGAAACATGAAATGTCTCTCAATGTGATGTTAGAGGTTGAGCCGTTTGAATTGTGGGGAATAGACTTCATGGGCCCTTTCCTTCCTCCTGCTCAAATCTCTTCATCCTTGTAGTAGTGGACTATGTGACCAAGTGGGTGGAAGCCATTGCCTCTCCACAAATGATGCTAAGGTGGTGACCAAGTTCTTAAGAAAAAACACTTCTTCACAAGGTTAGGAGTGCCTAGAGCAATCCTTAGTGATGGAGGTTCTCACTTCTACAACAAGCAATTGGAGGCTTTGATGGAGAAATATGGAGTGAGACATAAGGTTGCTTTACCTTACCACCCCCAAACTAACGGTCAAGGTGAAGTCACCAACAAATAGCTGAAGTAGATCCTGTAGAAAATGGTAAACTCATCGAGGAAGGATTGGTCCTTGAAGCTCGCCGATGCGCTGTGCTCCTACCGAACAACCTATAAGACCCTCATTGGTATGTCCCCTTACCGTCTCGTCTACGGGAAATCTTGTTTCCTACCGGTCGAGCTCGCACATAAATCTTATTGGGCAGTCAAAAACTCAATTATGACCTCAAGGGTGCCGGAGATAAGAGAAAATTTCAGCTGACAGAGTTAGAGGAGATCCGGGAAGAAGCTTATGAGAATAACTGGATCTACAAGGAGAAGACCAAGAGATGGCATGATAAAATGATCCTCAAGAGGGAGTTCCGTGTGGGAGATCGGGTCTTACTTTACAACTCTCGGTTAGAGCTCTTCACGGGTAAGCTCAAATCTCATTGGGCCGGACCCTTCTCTATCACTAAGCTGACCTCGTATGGTGTTGTGGAGTTAAAGAATACAAAAGGTGGAACCTTCATGGTCAATGGCTCGAGGCTCAAGCACTACATGGGAGGTGACATAAAACGAGTAGAAGCTCATCCTATCTTCCTTCAAGAACCCCTAGGTTTCCTCTAAACCTTACAGCATCTAGCCAAAGACGTTAAAGAAGGTCAGCTCTCCGGCAGGTAGCGCAGATTTCATTTCATGTCATTTCTTTCAAATTGCTTTAGTTTAGTAATTGTGCAATCTTTTGAACTCTAGTGAGTTAATGGGTGATTTTTGCATTCTTTGGAATTGCATTTTTGCGCCCAACTTGGTGGTGTTTGTTTTGTGAATATTTTGGAATCAGGTGTGCCCCTCTGAAAAAGGGATGGATTTCGAACAATTTCAAAGGAAACTCTGGCAAATTTTCCCAAGGACCTTCGGCTTCAATGATCAAAGGTTGTGCTTAAACCCTGGACACCTCGGCAAGTATGGGGAAAACCATCTTCAATCTTCACACCTTATCAAGGAGTACTAGTTTTCTTACCTTTTATTTTTACACAATACAAATCATACACACTTTTTGTTAACTCTATGCAAGTGCTTCGAAAAGGTCTTTCATTTCTACCCGAGATTAGTTGTTGAACAATGAGGACATTGTCCCATTCAAGTGTGGAGGAGTAGTTAGACGATCTTTTCTTTTTACGTACTGCTTAATTTCTGTATGCTTATCTATTGCATCCCTTTAGGAGTCACATTTAGAGTAAGCAAGTTTTTTCTTTGAATTCTTGAGATTTTCCATCAAAATTTTTGAAAATCTCTCTTTGAGGAGCATTTATATGCGGTGCAACCAAATAACCTTCTCTTGGTGGAGTCTTATTGCTTAGGGGTTCCTTCTATCTTCTCTCTTAGGGATTGCTAAGGGGTGCTTCTTTGTGAAAATCTAAAAAGGGACTTGTGAGACACCATTAGTAACCAACATAATGAGAGTTGAGTGTTCAGTAATGCAAAGGCAAAAATGCTCAATTATTCTCATCATCTCTTATGCAAATGCGAAACGAATGCAATCATCTATGTTTCCATTTGTTTTATCCTTAATGCCCATTCTTGAGAGAAGTTGGTCATGGTAAAAGTTCTTCAAGTCGCCTAATCTTTATAACTTTGAAGCACTCTGGATCATACCCTGAAACTCTATATTTTAATTTGCCCTAAGCACACCTTCACCACCATGATTAGGTTGGTTTGCACTCCTCATGAGTTTCCCGCCATTTTGTTAACTAAAATCCAAGAATTCATCTAAACACTTGCTTGCTTTAAATATCTCTCCTTCTTGTGGGTTCATAGTTTTGCTTGAGGAAAGGAAATAGATAAGTGCGGGGGAGTTGATAAGTGGTGAAAATATGCATTTATTAGGTTTATATTCATCTGTATTTTACTTGAGTTTTAACCTATTTTCACCCACTTTATAGAGTATTCAGTAATTATTAGTGAACTTACACACTTTTGAATACAATTTAGGTAAAAGATCATTGGAGCGTGATGGAATGGAACGATGAAAATGAGCTGTTTGGATGCTTATACAAGACTTGGGGATGCGTGTCACGAGAGTCGAGACCAAGAAGGGACCACATGGGAGAAAAATAGGCATTTTGATGCATTTTTAGGCACGTCAGTTTGTATCCGGGTTACAAACCCGGACCAACCCCTTACAGAACTCTCTGTCAACATTTCACCCTGGTACGAGTTTGTGTCCAGATTTCCAAACCTGGACCACACTCTCATCAAACTCTCTACCCTCTTTTTGACATGGTTCGGGTTTGTGCCCAAGTTTACAAACCTGGACCACACTCTCGCCCAACTTTCTACCCTTATTTCACTTGGTCCGGGTTTGTGTCCGGGTTACAAACCCGGACCACTCTCACGCGTGTGCTCCAAATCGACAAAATGCATCAGAATGAGAAATTAATTCTCATTCTCTTCTGTGACACTCTAGCCCCGTTCTTTCAGCAGACAGAGGTGACAAACAGAGGGAAAAAGAGAAGAAGAAGAGGAGACTTCCTCACCTCATTCAAGAGCTCAACCACCCACATTAATGGCTATCTCTTTCTCCTTCTCTCTTTTGTAGCCCAATGCTTGAGTAGACTTATATAGTGCTTTGGGATGGTTTTTGACTCCAGACCCTAGAATGTGCTTGTAAATCTTATTATGCCTTAATATAGTTGTTTATCTCTTAATTATCATTCAATGCTCTTAAATTGATCTCTTGAGTGCATTCTTGGTGAACCTTTGCTACAATTTGGTTTTAAGTTAGGGTTTTTGACCAAATTTAGAGATAACCCTTGATGTTCACCCCTAGGGTTAGTGGGTATAATTTTGGGCCTTTATCTAGAACTTGCTTAATTGTACTTAGTGAGTTTAACCCTAATTGGTTTTGAAGGTTAAAATTAACTAAGTAAGACTTAGCCCATCTTTGGTTTAGAGGGTTATTATCTTTGTTCTATAAAAGACAACTATGGCATAAGAAGAATTGCTAGCATGTTTAGGTAGTTTGGGGTGATTACCAAATTCCCAAGGTACTCCTCCATCCAATCCATTAAACTATCAACTTTAGTTTATTTACTGTTATTTCATTTACCAAATCAATACAATCAAGCTTGCCGCCGGCTAAACCCCTATTTACTGTTTTCATTTCAATTACTAATTACCGAGACTAGGAAGTTAGGACCAATTTTCTTGTGGATACGACACTTATTGTACTACATCGATTAGGTGCACTTGCCTATTCCTTGCATTTATTTACATACTTTTTTATGTAGTTTTTGCACAACAATTCCACATCTTCCCATAGCGTTCATTGCTTTGCTCATCAACTTCATTCAACCCTTGTAGCAGTTGCCAAGACTCAAGATGATGCGGAATGACTTTTTGATAAAATCGATGTTGTATTGAATGTGATTAGACCTTCCATCAAAAATAGAGATATGCTTTGAGAGAACAAGCATCACAAAAAGAAGAAGCTCGTCACTTGGGTGGACTTGAAACAAGTCAAGGTTTGAATCAAGAACTTTTACTTAACAGACCAAGTGATACTCGTTGGGGTTCTCACTATAAGTCTCTAGTGACTTCGAATATTTTTTTCCATCTATAATTGAGGTGATAAGTGATATTCCAATAAAAGGCCTATAATCAAGTGATCGGATGAGGGCACAGGGACGTCTAACATCTTTGTATTCTTTCTGTTTTTCATTTATGTTGCATTTGATGAATAAAGTTTTAGCAATCATCGATGAGTAGAATATTGTTTTGAAAAAAAGAGAGCAAGATACTGTTAATGCTATGATACTACTCGATACTGCTAAAAGGAAGTTACAGAAAATGGAGATGATGGTTGGATTTATGTTGGAAGAGCTTATGTTGAACGTCACAGCTTTTGCTGACAATATGATATTGATGTGCTAGATATAGATGATATGCATACACAGTGGAGTTGGAGAATCAAATAACTGCGCAGAGTTGATGATGTGACTAATATGCAATACTTTCGTGTGAGTTTTTTATATACAATTATTGATATGTAGATTCTAGAGCTTAACAGTCGTTTCCCAAAAGTGAACACAGAATCGCTAGTTGGCATGAGTTTCTTGAATCCAGTTAAATCATTTTCTAGTTTTGACAAAACCAAGTTGTTGCGTATGGCACATCTATATCCGGATGATTTTGATGATGAAAACAATATCCAAGAGCTAAGTAATCAACTTGATGATTTCATTGCCAATATGTGCGAGGATGCAAGATTTTCTAACTTGAAGAAAATTAGTGATCTTGCAAGAAAGTTGGTTGAAACAAAGCAACATTTGAACTTTTCTTTAATCTTCTTGCTAGTTAAGCTTGCTTTAATTCTACCATTTGCTACAACAACATTTAAAGAGCATTATCTGCATGAAATATGTGAAGACCGATCTGCGTGACAAAATGGAAGATGACTTACTTAATGATTGTTTAGTTATTTATATAGAGAAAGATATTTTTTAGACCATTAGTGATGAACCTATTATAAAATTTATTTCAAGGAAGCCCTTTGTAGAGTGCAATTGTACTAGATGATGATATTATCTTTAAATTTGGATTATATTATGAATACAAGTTTTTTTTCATAATAGTAGTGCCCATATACTTCGAATCCTGACTCTACCCCTGATTATAAGATTCACTTAAAGATAAGTAAAGATACATAACTTTTACATGTTTCAACGGTGTTAGCTTCTTCAATGGTGCTAGTTGCCCTAGAGTTGTGTGGGGGTAGGGTTTGATTTACTTGGGTAGGGGTTTATAACCTAACCACATTAACAGAACCACATTAACCTTCTTCGACTATGTTATCGATCCTAGGGTTGTATAGGGAGTAGGGTTTTCTTTTTATTAGGTGTGTTGTATAGAGATGGGTTTTCTTTTTATTGAGTTGTAAGGGGGTAGGGTTTTCTTTTTCTTGGGTTGTTGTATGGGTGTTAGCTTTTTTTATAATGTGAGTCATCCTAGGACTGATTACTGAATCAAACTGAATAAGGTTCATTATATTATTTAATAATATTTATTTTGTCATAAAATATGATTCACTTTTAAAATACGTTTTACTACATGCTCAATCATTAAGTTTTAATTTACCAAAATATATCTAAATACATCTTGTTTTGTTTCAAAAAACAGAATTATGATAAACAAAACGATATACTTTTTTTTTTCTTTCAACACTTATATTTTGTAACTTACAAGATTTTGAAGTTTAAAAAATGAATTAGAGAAAATTACAATATATACCCTATATAGCTTCTCATATATTATGTGTAACCACCCAAATAGAATCTGACACACAACACAGCTCGATTGCACCACTGGTTCTCCAAACTCCACGAATATAGGTGCTGCTATACAGTGATATCTGAGTTAGAACCGAGCTTTGAGCCGTGTTACTTAAGGTTCAGGTTGCACTACAAACAAGTCATTTTTGAATACCGAGTACTTTGAGGTTAGCTATGGACGAGCAGAAATTTCATGAAATCCCACTATATTTTTAGCTAATTCTTGAAATCTCGTTAAAAAAATCACAAAATGTCACTATATTTTCGTAAAACTTCAATAAAATGTTACTAGTATTGACAAACAGATAGAAAAACACAAAATTACCCAAGTTAACAAGTACTTAAAAAACTCACAGTATGCCAGAAGTGTTAAAAAGTTAAAAAAAATTCAAAAAATTATTTAATATTTATTATAAAATTAAAAAAATTAAAATAAAAAATATAAATATAAAAATTTAAAATTGAAAATAAATTGTAAAAACAAATAAGATATTTTAACAATGAATTAATAAAAGTAATATTTTTGTTAATAATATAATTGAAATAACACTATTAAGACAATTCATATTTTTTGTACTCCATATTAACATAATTACACAATTTTTAATGATCAATAATCAAATTATAATTCCATAGAAAAAATATTTTTATGCAAGGGATAAAAAATTTTAAAAAATTTAAATTGCTGATAAAAAAATTAAAAAAAAAATTAAAAATTAAAAATAAATGATAAAAAATTAAAAAATTAATAAAAAAGGATTAAATATATAAAAAATAATTATCATTTTTTTAATTTATTCAATACCATAAATATTTATAGATTCTAAAAATGAAATTTCACCGATTTATTACTCAGAAACAGATAAAAAACCATAATTGTACTTTTCTAATTTATACCAAATTATAACATTTTTTTTCATACAATTTTTTATTCTTAAAAACATTTTATTCTACATTTCAAACAAGTTTTTATTATTTAATATGTCTGTATATATACATTCACAGTCGCTCTAATCAAATAATTATTATGTTTAGAATTTTAGTTTTTAAATTTTATCAGCAATATAAAAAAATATTTACTTTTAAATAAATAATAAGTTGCATATTATTAAATAGTAAAACTTGTTTAAAATGTAGAATAAAACGTTTTAAGAATAAAAAATGTATGATAAAAAATATGATATTTATTTTGTATAAATTATGGTACTAAATTGGTAGAAAAATCAGTACAATTATTTATTTAGAACTCAATATTTTATGGTATTGACTAAATTTTAAAAAAATGAAATAATTTTTTTAATATTTAATGATATTTTAATTTTTTCAATTTTTTAAAATTTTTATAATTTTTATACTTTTTTTATAATTTTGGAAAAATTACATCGCCCCCCATGACGTTTGGTGAAATTACACACCCCACCCACGAGGTTTCAAAAATTACTTTGCCCACCCCATGTGGTTTCCACTATTTTACATCCAGCAACTTTTCTAATATTTGATCAGCTTAAAAGATGGTTAAATGTTATCCAAAATTGCTGAAACTTTACATGGACGATTCTAAGATGTTATATTTTGATCTAGCGAGAAATCCAAAGTTTTTTAAGCTCATATGTGATATGTGGGACCCAATAAAACATGTGACATGTGAACGTATTTCATTGGGTCCCACAGGTGATATACGACCTTAAAAAACTTTGGATTTCACGCTAGATCAAAATATAAAACCTTAGAATTGTCCATGTAAAGTTTCATTAATTTTGGATAACATTTAACCATATTTTAAGCTGATCATATATTAGAAAAGTTGCTGGATGTAAAATAGTGGAAACCACATGGGTGGACAAAGTAATTTTTGAAACCTCATGGGTGGGGTGTGTAATTTCGCCAAACATCATGGGTGGGCGATGTAATTTTCCCTTTTTTTAATAATTTTTTTATATTTTTATTGTATTTGATTTTTTGTTAATTTTTAACACTTAGGGGCATATTGTGAACTTTAAAAGTACTTTGTTAACTAGTAGGGGTATTTTGTCTTTTTTCTATATGTAGTGGCATTTCATGGATTTCTTGGAAAATATAGTGGCATTTCGTGACTTTCTTTATTTTTAGTGGCATTTCATGAATTAGTCAAAAATATAATGGCATTTCATGAAATTTCCCTATTTTTATTTTTTCAATTGTTTAAATTTTTAAGTTTTTATAATTATTTATATTTTTATTGTATTTTAATTTTTTGTGAGTTTTTAACAGTTAGGGGATATTGTGAATTTAAAAGTACATTGTTAAAGGTATATTTTTTAAGTTTTTATTATTTTTATAATTTTTGTAAATTTATTTTATTAATTTTTATTTTTTATTGTATTTTGATATTTTTGTCATTTTTATAAATTTTTTAATATTTCTGAACATATTATGTACTTTAAAAATACTTTGTTAACTAGTAAAGGTATTTTTATCTTTTTTCATCTAATTAATAACTATAGTGATATTACATGGAATTTTACGAAAATATAGTAACACTTTGTACTTTTTTTCTAAATGTAGTGATATTTCATGAAATTTCCCTATAAACAATTACCGTTAGCTTATTTTGGCGTACTAAAGCAATGTTTATTATCTTGTTATCACAGTTGCAGGGAGTGTAATCAAATCACCCATTAGCTGACTATTTATGCTTTCTCACTATCGTACCGTTCTATCCTTTAGCCCTTGCAGGAGGATAAACCAGGGTGTTTTAGCGTTAATTTCTCTTGAGCTACCGCTCCATTCCTAGCCAAAAGGATTTTGATTGACAAGGTTGATCACATGAGAACGTCACACATCAGTGACCACAAACTATGCGATCGTAGCTATCAGATGGATGAAACAACATATTCATGCAAAACCACTACACAACAGAAATCGATTCAAATTCATCAATAAAATCCCATTGGGCCTGGGCGCACACAAACAACAAAAGCTAAGGGTACCGTACAGAGCATATTTCTACAACAACCAGAAGAAGTAACTCGATCTTTCATTCCTTCAACACCATTCACCCGACACAAGAGAGAAAAAGGAACATCAGAACAGCTCAACATGAAGGCGAAACAAGATTCAGCTTGCAACCCAACCTACACTCAAATCTTATACAAGTGTCTCTGTTAATAGAAAGGGATGTTTCACTCAATACAACTGATTAATGTTGGCAGGTTAATAGAAACAGCTTTAGTATCTCCTTCTTGGACTCCTTGAACGATGGCCCCTTGGAGATCTGCACAAATACCATAAAAGATACAATTACCCGCATAATTGTACTATTTATTAAGATCTTACTATTATCGAAGAACAACAGACACAGTTGATCAAGACATAAATATTTCCATCTATTGAAAAGGGCATACCTCCTTCGTGCATTCCTCCGTCTGTATGGGCCATTGCTGAATGCCCAGTCAACACCCACAGTTTGAGTGAGAAGTTGTTTTCCATTCATTTCACGTATAGCTACTTGTGCTTCCTCAAACTTCTCATACTCAATTAAAGCGTAACCCTGTAGAGTAATTACACATTGAACAAATTATCTTACATAGGTCCGTACTGCTACAAATGTGAATATCCAAAATTTACTCACAATTTACAGCTACTAAGTAGTAACATGAAAAAAGTTTCAGATGAAAAGAGTGGGTCCCCAACATACATCTGCTAGAACTTCCCTGGTGATCCAACAATTTTAGAGCCATGTAAAACAAAATAAAGCCAAAAGTTCAAAGATAGATTACGTTGTACCAAAATCGTGTACATGTCAGAAGACTTCAACAGAAGAGTCAGAAGGCACACAGATTGACAAAGAAGACCAGAGGCAATGTACCAGGCAATGACGTTACTCTCACACATGACAAATTTTCTTAGAAATGCTTTTGATGAATTAACAGGTACTCGGACACAAGTTATAGCTCAACAGCAAAACATAACAGTTGAAATCAAATACCTCAAATCTCAAATGACTTTTTAGTCCGAATTCAATATAAACCATTGATTCAATTTCAAAACGCTAATTATAGAGGAAAAGAACGAAAGATTATAATCACTCTTGGAAGAAACAAGCAATAGGTAGAGAATAATCAGAGAAAGGGAAGGGAGCACAAAGTGGAGTGAGCAACAGAGAGTGACAAAAAAAAGAAAGAGCGGGTGAACACTCACACGCATCCTACATAGGGATAACTAAATATGCAACTAGTCAAGTCAGAATTAACCAACGAGCCGACTATAACATATGTAACTTGTGAACTAAAGAATCTTAAACCCAGGCTTTCCTACAGCGTTTGACTGAACATAAATCAGCTATCACTCATACGCATATACATCCACAAACGGAAGCAAGCATACTGACCTCTCTCTCAGTATCGTACATATATACACATGCTAAAGCACACATGCCACAATTTGAAATTAAAAAAAAAAAAAATCTTCCTGCCTCATGCGCAAGGGAACTGATAGATATTAAGCACGAAGGACAGGTTTAGACTGAAGCACCTCCCCAGTATTTTTCACCGGTCATTCACTTGCTAAAAAAGAAGTTGACAACATCAATGTGCTAAAAACATTTAAAAAAGCACAACTCCAACCAATTGATTGCAACTACATAAATATAAGGCTTACACCTCAATAAAGAGTGGAAATCCAGAATCAGCACATTCAACAAAGCATATGCGCTCTAGTTAACAAGAACAAAGCAAATTCACTCAGGCATATATTTTTTAATAATAAGTTTGATTTATCCTGGTGCACTAATTGTTGAGTGGTCAATAATGAAATACTAGACAAACCAAGATTTACACTCAAAAGAAGCAAGATTAAGCCAACAGTAGCCCGTAGAAAAAAGAGGCATTGCAACAAACACAACAAGGATACTGAAAAGTCCTGTCTCACCTTGACAAAACCAGTACGTCGATCAAGATTCAAATGCAAATTCCTGATTTCCCCATATTCACCAAATGCATTCTGAAGGTCATCCTCACCCGCTTCTTCATGCACTCCACTGACAATTATAATCCAACCTTCAATAGCTGCAGGATCTCCCCGTATATTTATGTTAGGTTTCCAAATTGCAAAGCATAACTAGGATAACTATAGTCAAAAACACAAAAATCAAACGTTTTAAAATACGCCACAAAAAAGCAATTAAACAAAGGTTAAATGCCACATTTAGCTTCACAAAAATTACCAGGCTACTTGGAAAACTGGTAACCAAAATGTGAAAAATAAGCCAAACAGTAATACAAGCGGATACAGAGCCTACGTGCAGATAGAAAATACCACCACAAATTTGACAAGAATTCTTAAATAGCTAATGTTGATTAGGTACATTTTATTCTAAAGTACCTAACATATGTGTTACTTAGGGTTTATCTCCGCCGTGGGGAATTCGTCCATCTACGTATGGAATCTAATCACCTTGTTTGGAAGGCATCAGTGCCCAACCAAAGAAGGATGAAAAATAAAAGTCTACAACTAAACTGCAAGGTTCTCACACACTTTCCACATTTTTTATGAACAAACTTTCTTCAACTACACTACAAGGTTCTTCACCAATTAAAACAGTACAAGCATTAGAAACGTCCTACAGCAGACACCAACAAAATTCAAATACATTCTACCAAAAACCCTAAACCTAAAACTAGCATAGAGGAAACGGGCAAACGCTAAATGTAACAAGTAATTCAAAGAGGGAGGGGAAGAAGTAGAGACACATCAAGGTTGTTAACAAAAAAAAATAAGAGAAAGCTTTAGGGAACGCCAATAGCACTGACATCTTTGAGGGCCAGGTCCGCCATCGGAGTCAAGAGAGTCAAAATCTCGATCACTCAAACGAGTGCCGCGATCAGCGTCACCTGCTTCCCTAAAACCACGTCCCTTTCTTTTAGCTTCGCCGCCTAAACCTGACGAGGAGCCACCGGTTATGGTGGACCTGAGCTTTGGTAGTGGAGCCTTCGGGGAGGCATCGTCGGCGCCACCATCCTCGTCCATAAGGTCATCTTCCTCAGGCTCGAAGTCCACTGCCTCCACATCCGCCGCCGCCATAATCTTTCTCCTGCTTTCTTCTCCTTGCTCGGCCTAGTACGCGAGCCCCTCTTTCTCCTCCACGAAGATTTTTCAGAAACAAAAACCGATTGAAAGTTCCTATCCCCTGTCCGTCCAGAGTGAAAGAAATGGAACCCGAAGGACCGGGAAATAGGTAAAATCCCTTCTGGATGTCGGCCTTACAGAGAGAAACTAGTTGGCTTTCTCATAGCAGCTACTAATATTAGGCTCGAGTACACACCCCCTATCATGGGCCAAGGTGGCCCAATGAGTTCACGCTCATCAATCGAGAGTCCTATTTATCTTTGTTTTGAGGTGAACCCAAAGCAGAACAATGGCTTGGTCATAGCCCCCTATCATGGGCCAAGATGGCTTGTGAGTTCGTGCTCATCAACCGACAGTCTTATTTTACTTAGGTCCCGTTTGGTAAGTTTTTTATGATGTTTTTCCAGTTAAAACAGTTTTATTTTATTGGAAAGTAGCTCTATTAATGCTGGATAAAGACAGAAATTGACCTTTAAAAAAATTGTTGATTTAGTTGCGTTTGGAACTTAAAGCTACTTTATCCTCCCACCTCTGTCACTCCAAATACGTAAATACCCTCCTCACTTCTTTTTATTTTCAAATCTGTCATACTCCTCTCCCCGTTCTCCTCCTCCTCTCACCCACTACCGTGGCAACTCCGGACTACCTCCATAACAAAAGCTACATTGAAATCTAGTGTTTCACTTGTCTCCATCAGTTACACCAACCTTCTATTATGTATCTATTTTCACGCTTGATCTCGCAAAATAATTACCCACTAGCAGCACTCACAAATTCTTACCAACAACCTAGATATGGAATTAACTCAAGGGTGAACCGAAACAGTGTCAGATGAAATCACCCAACAAATAGAAACAACCTCTAGCATCAAGTCCAAATCGAATGCTGCTTGATTCGACCGGAGTTTGGGAGACATATAAAGGAATCCTCTTCACATAATTCATCCTCCTCCTCTCACCCACTACCATCTCCGATGACATTCTTCTATTATGGCGCAGTCCCACTTTACTTCCCTTAATCTGTGTCCTCCTCCTTAATATTAAGGGTGTTTCAGTAATATAAAAAAATAAAGACCATTTATTGTAAAGTTATTTGGCGAACAGCAACTCCATAAAAGCTAGATACAATTGCAAAAAATAAAGCTACCTTTATCTTGACCTTTAAGGTTAATGTCCTTACCGAATGGTACCATAGTATTGAGGTGAACCAAAAGTAGTACAATGGGTTGTGGGGGGGGGGGGGGGGGGTCAGGGAAGCGTAACTAAGAAACTCATTTTTTAGAGAATAAAGATACCTAGAAAGAAAATTTGAGAGAGGATAATGCACTACAGTTTTTAAACAAGTTGAATCATTTTTTTCTATTGGGGATGCCTTATGCTCGAGCTGATCAAATGGGTGAACGGGGCATGCCCGAATTTTTTTACTTGTGCTCGGCCCAACTTTATAATTTTTTTAAATAATTATTTTATATATAATAATAATAAACTTGGTCGGGCCAATCTTAGTGATGGGCCCAAGTTTTTGCCAGGACTCTATCTGGTTGTTATTCGAGTCTGATTTATTGTCCAAGCTCGTCCGAATATTTTTCATTGGGTGGGTTTTTGGGCTGTTTTCCTAACCGAACCGGGTGAGGGCATCGGACCGGGTCAGTGTTGATCAACTATACCTTATGCTTTAGCATTACGAGATTGATGGATGATATTTTTTAGAAATGTACCCTGGGAACTTTAAAGCATCGCTATTGGGATTGAAAATAGCATTTAGAAGTGATTTAATTGATGGAACTAATGGTGTGGTAGGATTAACGTTAATAAAGTGGGGTATCTCATTCAACTTTAGCATCCGCACACAGTATGATGTATCCTCCTATGTTCCTACCGTTAATGCACACTGCACACCAAACTCCATTGTGCTAACTTCAACCCCTGCTGAAGAAGATCCTCCATGAGCTCCATTGATACCAACTACGTACATCGAACCATACCTCTTCGACAACCAACACCCATGCCAAAAGATTCACCACCATCTATGCTTCCATCAACCCAGACTTCCAGCACATCTTGATTAGCCATATTACGATGACCTCCACCACCACATGCCCTTGTAACTGAGCTTGTCGTTTGGAGGAAGCCTTTAGCTTGATACCCCCACTCTAGACCTCGCGCCCCGCCATGAATGACCAAACATCTACCAAACCAAGATTTCCACAATAACAAAATGAGATTAGAATGGTGCTTCATGAGAAGATGTTCGGGTTGTGCCACCCCTTCCTTAGCCCACAATAGTGCAACATCTTTGCAAATGAGGAAAACATGCAACATAGACTCAACTACACCATAAAAACATATAGGATCAAACATATGCCCACATCTAGAAGCGAAAATTGCCTTACACGGTAGAAGCCCATGAAGAAATTTCCACTGAAAGACCTTAAATCGAGAAGGGAAGTTACACTTCCAAAGTTGTTGTAAAGCATTTCTTAAACAGCCCCTACTAGACCTTGAGTATTGAGTAGATTGTATGCTCAACCCTACAAAGTAGGCCAACTTGCCCGTGTAAGCTCCCGAATTGGAGAAAGCCCATGCCCACCAATCGTTATCCGCCCGTGTATGATCCAATTGAATTTCCATAATCTTAGTTGCATCCTCCTAAGAAAACCAAAGCTTGGCTAAAATTCCACCCCATGTTCTAGTAACTGGATCTATTAGCCAAGACACCCTACCAGGAAAATACCATGTTGTGAGTATTTTAGGTCAAAAGAATAAATTAAAGGTTTTACAAGATTCTCCAACATTTCTTAGCCAAGAGTTCCCTACTGAAGCACTAAATCCTAAAAGCCCAAGCCCCCGACACTAAGACTTTGACACATTGCGGACCATTTCTGCCAATGTGGACTACGTTTCTTTATTCTACCACCCTCCAGAAACAAGCCAAGAGGTGATGGACCTCAATGAGAACACTACAAGAAAACCTAGTTTTATCTACTGATGAATTGCTACTAACACATATATTTGTATCTATTTTAAAAATCACTACTTATTTTAATGATACTAACATAGTGGTTGCTATTGTACTACAACAACGACAATGGTAGCTAAATTTTTAAACATTACCCAAATGTCTACATCCTTATAAGACTGCTACCATAGTAGTAGCTATTTTGCTTCTTCTTGGTTTTTTTCTTTAAAAATAATTTTGCTACCAACACTGGTAGCTAAATTAAGGAATGGCTAGTGATGGTTGATGCTAATTCAATCATGATAACTATTGTGCTTCTATTTAAGCAACGGTATCATATATATATATATATATATATAATATATATATAAATAGTAATAAATTGCTACTATCTTAAAAGTTACTACCATGAAATAGATACGCTAAATTATGAAATTGCTACTGACACTTGATCATGGTTGCTATTATGCTTCTGATTGGGTGAGCATAGCAAATATTTTTAACAAGTAGATAAATTTTTACTACCTTAAATTATGAAACTATTATTGACTAACAATGCTAATGAGATTTAGCTGATATTATGCTACATTATAAGAAATGATAGCTAATATTTTAAGCGGTAGTAAAATTATAATTGTCTATATTTAAATGTGTGATTACTAGATAATTTAGAATGCAAACCCATTTATAATTATGAGAAAGACATTACCCCAAATTAATGTATATAGAGTTAAGGAATAGTAATTTTTTCAATCATTAAGGTATGCACATCTATATGTGATTAAGAATACTTTCAATTCACACTCTTTTTTTAATACAAACCTATTTACAATTGTGATGAAAAGGATAGAATTTTGAAATTACACAACATAAATGTAAATAAATAAAGTGAAGTAAAAAATTACACAAAAATACATTTTTTTCCAGTAATTAAGTATTTTAACACTATGCGTATTATATTTGATTAAAAATACTTTCAAATCTCACGACATCTCAAAAGAGTAACAAAATAGTATATAATTTAAAATACTAACCCATTTATAATAATGAAGAAAAAAAATATAGAATTTTAAGAAGTTTGCCTAAATAAATGTATATAAAGTTAAGTAAAAAAATGTATTTTTCAGCAATTAAGTACGTACTGTATATTTGATTGAAAAGTATTTTAAATTTCACAATTTCATAAAACAATAACAATATTGTATGTATCGTAGCCACGCAGTTATACATGATATAAAACATTATTTTCTTAAAAATAAAGGAAAGGGCTGTAACAACAACTTATCTATTGATGTGAAAAAAATGCAGGGGAAATAAAAGTTAGTAGAAAATTTTAGATTTTGTTGGTGAAAGAATTAAAAAATATTATTAGATATTGTTTCCTATTTTGACCATTTTATTAATTAGAAATTAAGGTATGAGTTGTTTGCGGGGTTTCCCCCACTTGTAAGTGTTCGGGGTCATTAAAGTGTTGCCTTCGACTTTGGAAGTCAAAGGTCCATGGGAAAATTTCGCTTGAATTTCATCCCTTATGGGTATACCTGTTTCCATGT
Organism: Limonium bicolor; assembly: GCA_023374045.1. Taxonomy (NCBI): domain Eukaryota; kingdom Viridiplantae; phylum Streptophyta; class Magnoliopsida; order Caryophyllales; family Plumbaginaceae; genus Limonium; species Limonium bicolor. The sequence goes on along the minus strand of CM041778.1, from coordinate 13,744,954 downwards.
TGTAAATGTACAATGCACAAACACAAACTATGACACAGAATGTGATTTGGAAGAATGCTCAAAAAGCTCATTACAGTTAGATACCCGAAAGTAGACTCATTCATGAGTTCAAGAACATCATTAACATAATTCAAATAAAACAATACAAAGTGCTGAAATTAGCAAAGCTATGAAATTTGAATAAAGGAAATATAGAAGATCCAATCACGTGAAAGTGACAGATCGAATGCGTAAATCCATCAAACATCGAATTCAATAGTTTAGAAGTTGTGACCATAAGTAAGAAACGAGTGCAAACGCCAAACAGGTCGAGTGTAGGTAGGAAGGCACCACATTGAAAATACAAACCTTGACCCTATGAGGACAAGACTTGTTTACACATTTAACCAAGAAAATACTAGGGGCACTCGATTGGAACGATCGATTGCTATAAACTCTAGCTCAGATTATGTAGGAAAATACTGGGGGCAATTGTTGGAACAACAATTTCCATGACAACATCAATCAAAACTTGAAGCTTAAGCTCATCATAAGTCTTACACACCACAACCACACAAACATCATTTCACCTCAAGCTCGTCATAAGCCTGACCTCTACATAAACTCTCAGGCTTGTCATAAGCCCTATCCCGCACCATTTCACCTCATTCTCATAATAAGCCCTGACCTCCATCCAAATCCCAGGCTCATCATAAGCCCTGTCCCACATCATTCCATCCAGGCTCGCCAGAAGATCTACCCCACATATTTTGATCTAGACTAGGGATGGCAATGGGTCCGCGGGTACCCATTTCACCCGGTCACCCGACCCGCTAAACGGGTGAAAAACCCGCATAAAACGGGTGAAAAACGGGTGACGGGTGGAACGGGTGCGGGTGCGGGTCGGGTGACGGGTGAACATTTTTCACCCATCACCCGACCCGCTCACCCGCATAGATATATATATTATATGTTAAATTGTTATTTATTATTCATTCTCCTTCACTCATGATTTTTGTAACCCTAACTAGTGAACAAGGAACATTCATGCTCTGGGTGACTGCGCCATTCTTTATTCTCACCACTCTCGGTAATTTTACAGCCCTAGCCTACTTGCTCTACGCAGTTTCTAATTATCTTCACTGAAGGTAATTGTAACCCTAGCTGGCAAACATGGAACAAAGATGCTCTATGCCTCTATTTTCTTTCTTCACTCTCGGTAATTTTGAAACCTTAACTGAAAAACAAATAACTTACATGCTCTACGAAGTTTTTCATTCTCTTCACTGAAGGTAATTTCGCAATCCTAACAGGCGAACATTGATCATACATACTCTGCACCTCTATTTTCTCTCTTCACTCGTGGTAATTTTGCAACCATAATTGGCGAACATGAAACGTACATGCTCTGTGCAATATTTCATTATTTTCTCTGAAGTAAATTTTGCAATCCTAACCGGAGAACATAGAACATACATGCTTTGTGTCTCTATTTTCTCTCCACTCACAAGTAATTTGCAAACCTTAGTGGCGAACAAGGAAAAAAAAAAAACAACGGGTAAATGGGTAAACGGGTTCACCCGCTTCACCGCGGGTGACGGGTGAACGGGTGATGGGTGATACATAACGGGTGACGGGTCGGGTACGGGTGGAGCGGATGAAGTCGGGTGACGGGTGCGGGTGATGGTCCACCCGACCCAAACCCGACCCATTGCCATCCCTAATCTAGACTTATCATAAGCTCTGTCACGCATCATTTCATCTAGGCTCGTCATAAACTCGGACCACCACAAAATCCCAGGCTCGTCATAAGCCTTGTCCCGCACCATTTCATCCAGGCTCATCATAATCCCTAACCTCCACACAGATACCCAAGCATGTAGTAAGTCTTGATCTTCACAAAAATACCCAAGCTCGTCATAAGCCCTGCCCATCACCACAAAAATCCTTAGGCTCGTCATAAGCCTTAATATTCGTCATTTACCCAGGCATGTAATAAGTCCTGACCACCATAGAAAATCCCCAGGCTCATCATAAGCTTTGATCATCACCACTTACCCCCAAGCACATAATATACCTTGACCACCACAAAAATTCCAGGCTCGTCATAAGCCCTGTCTCTCATCATTACATCTAGGCCCGGCATAACCCTGTCCATCTCAAAAATTACCACCACACATCATTTTCAAAGAGCGTGTTCATCTTCTTATAGCAATGCATAAGTTCTCAACCACTGCCTTGTTCATCCCCCATAATCAGCTTCTCACATTTTAGAATAGGTTTTGGTCCCTAGCTGCACCCGGATTTCATTTGCATTCTTCACACTTTGGAATAGGTTCCGGTCCTTAAATACAGGCGGATTTCATTTGCATTTCTCATATTTTTGAATAGGTTCTGGTCCCTAGATGCACCCGGATTTCATTTACATTTCTCACATTTTGGAATAGGTTCTGGTCCCTAGATACACGCGGATTTCATTTGTATTTCACATTTTGGAATAGGTTTTGGTCCTTAGATGCAACCAGATCATATCTTTCATCACATCAAATACATTGCGTCATCAAACACACTGCATCATCACATCATTTGCATGTCGGGTTGCTGACGCCTCGTGTACTCTGGTCAAGTTGACGAGGTGATGGCAATAAATCATCTGGTGTTAAATCAGCTTGTTTAGGGATCAACGAATGGTAGGCAAAGGCAAGAAGTCCCCATTGTCATACCAGGAGTTATCCCTGCACACCGGTTAGGGGCAATGGCAATAAGTCCACATAGGGTTCAATCAGAAGCACTGGACGGGTTTGGTCCCCATAAGCATCCGAGCATGGATAGGTTTTGGTCCCCAAAAGCATCCGAGCATCATCTTCATTTTTGTATTAGACGGGTTTTGGTCCCCAGAAGCATCCAAGTTATCTTCACATTTTCGCATTAGATGGGTTTTGGTCCCTAGAAGCATCTGAGTCATCTACATTTTCATGTTGGACGAGTTTCAGTCCCCAGAAGCATTTAAAGCATTTTCATTTTTCACATTGGATGGGTTTCGGTCCCCGAAGCATCCAAGTCATCTTCATCATTTATGCATTGGACGGTCCCCAGAAGCATTCGAGTCATCATCACATTTCAATCAGGACAGGTCCAGGCCCTTATAAGTGCCTAGTAAGCATCAACTATATTTTTGTTTAGGTAGTTAGCGCCTTAGAATAGCTCAACAATTTTTATAAGTAGTCAGCGCCTTAGAACAGCTCGACAACATCCCATCATCGACATCATTATAGGCAGTCAATGCCTTAGAAAAGCTCGACGACTTTCAACCATCGTTTGAGGTAATCAACTCCATAGATAGAATTGCTCGAAAAAACCTTGAACATTTCCATCCAGGTAGTTGGCGCCTTCGACTAGCCCAACAACTTCAGAATTCCTCTTCAGGCAGCCGACACCTTAAATAGCTCGGCATAGTCAGAAGATTTTCGGCAAAGGCTCAAGATAGGGAGCAATATTTTTAAAGTTGGGCAACATTTTGAGGTGTCACTCAAGCATCAACTAGCCTTTTCATCTTCACTACAAAGTCTAGTTGATGGGGGGCAATCTGCTATACCAAAATTTTGGCCCTGGAAGGAGTCCCGTTAGGCACGGATGCAACGAAGGGCAAAACGGTCAAAACACATGACATCATGAACTGTTAAGGATGTTTTCGGTAATTTTGATCTTTGCATGATTAACCCATGCACCTCAAATGGTTGTGACATCTTGATCATCATAAAAGGTGAATTTCCATGGTCAGATTCTACCCAGAAGTTACCCGACCAATTTAGGTAAACTTTGATCTTTTACCAAACTTTGTCTATCTCATTTGTTGCCTATATAAGGAGCTTTCCCAGCTGACTCAATGGACATTTAGAAATACTAAAAAGTCATAACATTATCCCAAGCTTTCCTCCCTCGTTTTTCAACTCTTGATCATTGAAATCGTACCCATATTATCCCGTAAATCACAAAATGAAGTCTTTGCACTCTCACCAAAGATCCAAACATTAAAATCCAAGATGTGAGGAATACCATCCAAATCACATAGTCGAAACTCAAGTCAAGATTCCATCAGATTGGCCTCCAATGAATCAATTGGAAAATCCTGACGCGAAGAAACCTCTGCCTACAGAGATCAAAACAAGTTAGAAACCCATTTTCTAACTCCCCTGAGTTTGATCCATTCTCTGTATAATTTTTAGTCTAACCGAGGTCATCTGGCATTTTAATTAGGGTTTAATTAAGTTTTGCCTGAAAAACTTGTTGGTTAAGGTTTGTTCCAACTTCAAATTGAAATCTTTCAAACACGAACTTTTTAAAAATATTCTAAGGAACACACCCTTAAAATTTGAGCCAAAACACTATCAGAAAACACCTAAACATGTCATCCGGTGGCGGTCTGCACCCACGCAAGCCATGTCCAGGGTCCCGAACACCTTGTCTGAAGCCACAGACGCCCTCAAACGGGTGAGATTAATTGTTTTAAAATTTTTAGGGTTTTAGTACATGTCCGAGCACATGGACACCCTATATGTGGGCTCAAAATCTAAAAAATTCAAAGATTCTATAAAGTTTGGTAGATTAAGTTTCGTGGTCACAGACATGAGAAAATTGACCTAATTCAGCTCCCGAAACCCTAGTTTAGGTATTTCAATTTTCACCATTAACTTTAGTGAAATATGTTAAAAAAATACAACAATGCAAAAGTTTGCACACTTTAGGATAATCAACTTTATGATAAGCCATTAATGACATAAGTAGTGAAAAATAACTTAGAAGGTGGTTAAAGTAACTTGAATCCAGAAATGTTAAAAATCAAGCCTCTGAACCTAAACTCTTACCTTTCCTAGTTTACGGTAGGTTAAAAGTAGGTGTAACATTCGAGTGGGCTAACTAACGAGTGTCCAAATGAGCATATTTTAGGGGTGCATTTCATATGTTAAATCAATAATTTTGATACTCATTCTTCACTCTAGCCAGTTTTTCTCTAGTTTTGTGTTCTATTGGTGTTTAACACATTTATTTTTTAAAAAGGAGGAATAACATAGCTAAGAATAAAGAAGGCGAAGAGACGAATGTGTGGGCACAACTGGATCCAAAATCAAAGCTAAAACGAAGAAACTAGAGCATAAACAAGTCGAAGTTGATTTATGGAAGTGTGGTCCTGGTTTGTGTCAAGGAAATAAACCCAGAGCACGCCCATAGTGGACTTTTTGCTCATTTTCACCCCGGTCTGGGTATATGTCTGGGAATATAACCTGGACCAAGCCCCAATTTGCAGCAAAACGCGTTTTAAAATGCCAAAAAAAGGGAAGTGAGGAGGTCAACTCGGGCAGCTGGTAGCGACGAACCAAGAGAGAAAAGAAGAGAAAGAAAAGGAAAGGAATAGAAAGAAGAATGAGAAAGGACAGAGCTACTCCCCCGTTGAAGCTCCACACTTTATCCATGGCCATTTCTCTCCCTTATCTTCTCTTTACTTCTACCATGTTTGAGTAATTTCCTTGTAGCTAGGTATTTGGATTTTGCCCCAAACTCCATTGTTGAATCTTGGATTTATGTTTAAGCTATATTTTAGTCCTTGTACTTATTTGAAGCTGATTATTGACTGATTATGGCCTTTAAGCTTGTCTTTGTTAATTTAGGGATTTGCTTAGGGTTTGCTCTAATTAATTATCATTATCTTAAATTGGTTGGTTTGATATCACTAATTAGTTTAGCATTAGTGTGGATTTCTATGGCTGGGTTTGCGGAAGTAGAATTCTATACCGTTGGGACTAAATCAATGTTAGCCGATTTTCACTAATTTTGAGATGAGGTTCTCATTGCAACTTAGGTTCGATTTGTGCTTAATGCTTCCGATTGAATTGAAGACTAGAACTGACAGTCGGTTTCCATATAAATTGGTTAGAATTAATAGATCAAGATCCGGCTATTAATTTAATTCCCGTTGTTTAGCTATTTATCGAAGATTCGATAGGTGGTAGCAAAGGGTTGCGGGGGCAATTTCCTATCCGGAGCTACACCTATCATAGATTAATTAGTTTAGTTTTATTGCTTTCTTTATTTTTCCTATCATAACCAAAAACCCCCAATTTACATTATGCATTGTTGTTTATATTCTTGCACAAACAATAAACTTATAATTGATTAGATAGTTACGAAGTCCCTACGGATACAACCTTGTTGGACTACAATGACTGGGTTCACTGCCCATGTAACACCCCGGATTTTCTAACATTTTATTAGGTCAATTTTTTTACAATTCAAGTTTTATATTGATAAGCAGCGGAAACAAAACCTAATCCGGTGTATTACTGCCACACTCGCAAAGGAACGAGTGTGAAGCCTAAACAATTAACTAATAACCAATTCATTATTTTTGACAAGAAAATCCAATGTCCATATTAACATTTTCTTAAAAATGCACAAGTCTTAAAGACTAAAATAAAATTCAATAACAAATAACTAGCCTATGTGGAGTCACCTTCCCAAACCCCAAGGACTTCATCAGTACCTGTGGCAGAAATCCAAAAACATAGAAAGGGCCACGATAAAGTCAGAAAAACCGAGTAAGCTACCACTACACCACATAAAAATCATTTTCTCTTTAGAAATAATTTAACAATATAACCACACAACATACAACACATTTCAATAATATTAACACAAACAACAAAATTATCAAAACTGTAAAATACTTCACATTGGATTTCTTTAGTAACCCAAAAATATATTAGTCAGATTATTTTAATTATCTTCCTTGTCCCAACGCGCAGCCAGGACAAAACAACTTTACTTTCTCTTTGGGTACAACACGCAGCTGTAACCCGGACCCCAACACGCAGCCGGGAATCCAACCAAGCCACTAAATCCTTAAGTGTGCACACCCCCCAATAGTTCAAAGGACTAAGGAGTAGATCTAGGGCTAACTGTGTCCTAGTGCGGCCCACAGTATCTCAAACTTATGCGTCCTAATGCGGCCCGCATTTATCATCTCATTCATGTGTCCTAATGTGGCCCACATGCACCATGGTTTTCTCCTCTTAAAAATTATTTTATTCGTTATTATTCTTTACCATATAATCTCATCAAAATCCACATATTTCACCATAAATAAATTATGATATCATCCTTTTTGAATAAATAATTCAATTTTCACAAAATCATTTCGTTAACGATTTCACAACAATATCAGTTGATCTCATAAATAAACTCATGACAAATTTTCCATCAATCTCTTTTTTTTAAAAATATATATTTAGATAACCACTGATATCCATTACAAAATAAGTCACTCACATAAGAAAATGAAATTATCACTAACACTTAACACTTCAATCTCAAACAATGATCACACACAAAATTCACATCCACGTGAAAATTCATTATTATAAATATAATAAAAATTAGTGAACGTAGTAACTTACTTGATATTTAGCAACGATTCGCAACAACCAAACAAAATATATTGATGTTGTCTTTCACAAATTCAGAGCTCTGCTACCTATGCGCCGCGGATTACATAGGAAGAAAATTGACTTATCTCTCCATCTCTACTTTTCCCTTTGTGTGTGAGTTGATATGCTGGATTTTCTTCTTACTATTTTTTTATTTTTGGTATGCGTGTGTATGGAAAGTAACAAGGGCATTTGTTTTTTCCTTTTGTTTGTGCCTACATATGCACTGGTAAGGTAGGGATGAGTGACGTATTATGTATATATATATATATATATATATATATATGTATGTGGAGCGAAGAGTAAAAAGAGGAAATGAAGAAGCAATATCTGTTGTCTGGCTCATAGAAGAATGCAAAAGAGAGATGACAGGAGGGAGATGGGAAAGATAAGAGACTAGATTGGCTGATGAAAATGAGTAGGATCACAACCCTTATATAGTTGACCAGGAAGTCTAAAAAGTGAGGGAATGCGAACCAGAAGTAATATAAGCTTATTTATTAATGAAGATACTTAAACCGTTTAATTGAATAATTGAAAACTAAAGGTTAGGGAATACGTAAAGATAAACTTATCTATTAAACAAATTAAGGAAATATGGATAGACGTAACCGACGTAATATATAGAGTCGGGAAATACGCAAGGACAAAACTAACTTATTAACTAAAATAAGAAAATATGGAAAGATAAAACCGACTTAGTAAATAGAGTTAGGAAATATGAAAAGATAAAACTGACCTCTTAAATTAAGTAACAACAATTATAGTATTAAAGTAAGTAACAAAAGTTAAATTAAAAATCAATCATAGCCTTTAAACATATAATATTTATCATAATTTCATTTTAATAAACAAAAGTACCATATTAATAAAAACATGAGGATCATTATTATGACATAAAAATTACAATCGACCTATTTTAAGACATGTTATTTTATTAACACGAATTATCTTTATTAAATACTATATACTATGCTCGTAAATTATAGTATAATACCATAAACTATATATTATGCTCGTGAACTAATATACTTATAAACTATATAATAGATGTATTTTAAATCAACATTACTCTTTGAATCATATCATTATTATGATTACTCCATTTTTAATTAATAAATATACCAAGTTAGCTAGAGAAATACAAGGATCATTAATACGAAGATAAAAATCACCACTACCATAGTTTTAAAACAGATTATTTTATTAAACGCATTGTCATTATTAAATACTGTATAATATGCTCACAAACTATATAATATATTTGTAAACTAGAAAATAAATGTATTTAAAATTTAGGGGTATTTCAGAAAATACCAAAAGATGTCACCGACGTATGGTAAAACTAACTTATTAAGTGTATGTAATAAAATCAACACTATCATTATTATAAACAAATAAATACACTAAAATAATAGAACATACACATGGATCATATTATGACATCAAAATCATAACCGACTTATTTTCAAAATGGATTATTTATTAATACGAACCACCTTTATTAAATACTCCCTCCGTCCTGAATTGACCGTCCTGTTTGCTTTATGGCACGTTTTTCCACTTCAATATTAAGCATATAAGATAAAATAATTTTATAAAACTAAATTTTGTAACATATAGTTTATCATGTAAGGAATTATATGCAAAACTTAAATTTTCAAAATTAATTTATCTTATATGTTAAAAATTGAAGTCAAACGACATGTCCAAATAGTAAACAGGACGGTCAATTCAGGACGGAGGGAGTACATAATGTGCTTGTAAATAATATAACGTACTTATAAAAATATAATATACTTGTAATCTATATGATATACATATAAACTATATAATTATGTATTTTGAAATTTAGGGGCATTTCCGCCCATTAGTTAGCAAGATAGTTTGATCACTATAATGCACAACACTAACCCTAGTTTTAATTATTATTGTTTCATAACATAGTTATTAAGCTTAGATTATAAGTAGACCTAGAATCTGAATAGATACTAATCAACTTGATCAACATAGGATAAGGTACAAAAAAACCCAGGGCTCACACCCTTCAACTTTGGAGCAACCACCTCAGTTTGCGTCTCCTCACTTTCCTAGGTCATGATGTCTGCACTTGCACCAACACGATGCCGCTTCAGTGGTACCACTACTAGAATATAGATTTTTGGTAACAATAAAAAATCTTTACCAAAAATAAAAAACGTCACTAATCCAATTTATTGTAATGACAAAAGTTTCTATACAAGATGATTTACCTAAAAATCAATTTATTTATTGTAACGATTTTTATTCGTTGTTAAAAGTGATATCGTTACTAAAAATATGATTATGCAACAATATATTGTTATTGTACTATCAATTTTTTTAAGTATTTAATACTATCTTTGGTAATGAAAAACTTGCCACTGATAGCAAGTATGATAATAATGTTAAGTCGTTACCAAAAACTTTGTAACAAAAAATTTGATTTTACTAGTGTACCCCTTGTAACACCCCTACTAATAATATACTGCTTACTGTCCAATCTCCTTACACATCAGATACACGCAGCGGATACTTACTTACATAATGTGGGTGATACAATGCCGTTAGTCACCCACGTGACTAACAAGGCTACTGCTACACATACAGTAGCGGTCTGATGGACCGGAATGTCCGAGTACTACGCACTTATCATACCTACTCCAATTACCAAGTCAAATACTACAACACCTATTCATTACAATACTCCAAGTTCAATACAATATAATCTACATACCGAGTTTACTAAGTTCCAATTACAATTACAATACCTCCTTCAATCTCATACGTACTCCTTACGAGTCTACACACTACCCGTTCCTCACACTACTTACTTTCTAAATACAAGGGTGTGCCGCCGGACTCTCTCCTTGGCCACATCCGCTTCGGGTACCTGCACACTAAAAAATGTCCCCCGAAGGGGTCAGCTTTCGCCGAGCATGATAACCGCATACCCCGCGTACTAGTGAGGGTACGCCGACCACTTGGTCGAATACATGCGGTTCATTTATTCACACAACATGCATACATGCTTTCATACTCAATACTACATTACTTTCACAAGGCATACATACACACATACATTTCATTGCATTCAAGGTAATACAATCATCCAATACATACTTACCTTTTCCCGAATACACATACGCATTATATACACAATATACAATACTTGTTAGCTTCATTGGTCCACCCGGGTTAATCGGGTGGAGATTACTCTTTTACTCATTACTTCATACATGCGCATACATACTCATACTCATACTTACTTACGGATCCATACTTACTTACTCTTACTCTTACTCAAGTTAAGTCGTCGGGACCTCCGGCCCTGGGGACTACACCGTCCCACCTCCGGGATTTACTTGACTCACTAATCCGGGATGCTACCCATTTAAGGGATTTGGGCCGCGGACCAGTTTAAGAGTCAGGAATTGCAGCCAACCTCTTGTGACTCCGCATCCTCACGCGTGGCCGAAGCTATATCGGACTTGTACTCATTCCAATTTACTCACTTAAGTTAGGAGTTAGCTAGTTAGGAATTAGCACAAGTCAACATTCAAGCCACAATAGTACAATACCCTACACATACATACGATGCATACAATATACAAGTACACTACAAAATTCAATACACATCATCATCATTCATATGTTTCATGAATTATACAAACATTGTTCAAGACAAATATCAAGAACAATGTAAACAAGCACAAGTAAGTGCAATATAATCCGATTCGTGCATTTATCTTATTAGGTGGTCAAATAAGCATACAAATCGGGGTAACCAGATTAGGATACAGGGCATGAAGAAATCATACCTTTCACCGTTGTACTTGTATCCCAACGTTCCTCCGGTGTTCACAAATCAAATCCTATGATATACATACAAATGAACGATTAACTAACTACGATTACTTTACTTGTACTCTTACTATGTTCCCTAACTCATTTACTAAGTCCTTAATTTCTTATACTTACATTTTATTCACTTACTTTCATTCACTTACAATGGCTTACTTACTTACATATACATGTACATCTGTATAGGTGGGTATACATACATATATATATACACTAGTTACATTCATTTAGTTTTAGTTTTTTTTTTTTGTAAGTTATGGGTCGACCGACCCACCGACCGACCCAACCCTGGGTCGGTCCATTCCAGTAAGTTCGTTCTCTGAAATTTCTCCCGACCGACCCAGAACTATTCCGACCGACCCATACGCTCCTGGGTCGGTCCATTGCCGAGAGTTTCGGGTCTGTTGTCCAAGTTCCGACCGACCCACCGACCGACCCACCTCTGGGTCGGTCGAAGTGCGAAACTTCGACAACAGAAAATTCGAGTCCGACCGACCCACGTCCGACCCACGGCCCCTGGGTCGGTCCATTCCCGAGAGGTTTATTTTCGTTACCTAAGCTCCGACCGACCCACGGTCCGACCCGGCTCTGGGTCGGTCGGTAGCAGAAAGCTGCTACAGACTTTGTTTTTCAATTCTTTTCTTACCCATTCCTTCCCCAATCTTCCTACATGTAATCCCACATGACATAATGCCATTTAGGCTTCCTAAAATACCTTATTTCATCCACCATATCCATTACTAAATCCATGAGACAATTTACACAATTTCCTCACTTCCTTTCAACTCCTACAACAGTTTTTCATTCTCTAATGCTACAGATTTTTCTACAACTCCTACCATTCAATATTTCCTCCACCAATGTTACTCCCAGTATCCCAAATACATTTCCAAGTCATTACATTACCTACACCCAAGTCCAACACTCTTCTTACCAATTCTTGCACACTAATCTTTCCTATCTTCTCCAATGCATGTTGATACATTTTGCTACAGATTTTGCACTTATTACTTCTCATACTACTACTACCATACCATGGTCATTAAACATCTCTACTATCCTCAATACATACCTTGGTTCTCCCATTCACCAAGTCATCCACAAGTGCACATATTCTTACCAAAATTTTGCCATAGTTCATCTACTTTTCTTACTTGGCCACACATACCAATTCTCACCAATTTCATTCCTAATCTAGCCACACCCTTACAAGGGTCCTACCAGCAATCAATACAAATATAAATCCATCCCAATACACCAATACTCCATCAAACATCAATACCAATACTCATACACAACCATTTGGCTCCAAGGCCTACAATTCACATACTAATGTACAAATACTCAAACTTACTCTCAAATACTCAAAACTTCATAAACTTCAATCCTAATACATTAGTTTGGTTTCTTTTATTCGTTTACCCATTCCATTACTCTAATGCACCAAAATTAACATTAATAAAGAGCTCTTACCTTGAGCTTTATAATTCCTTCATTCTTCTCCATTTCTTCTCTTGTTTTCTCTCTTGTCCCATTCGGTTTTGTGGGGAATGGAGTTGCCAAACTCCATTCCCATCACCCATAGCATACAAAACAAGTATAATTAATATACTAACCCTTAGATTTATACTAGTTCATTAAGATGTTTTAAACAAATTTCTAGGGTTTACCTCTTGAAGCTTTTAGGAGGGGTTTTAGCCCTTGATTCAAGAAGGTGCTCTCACCACCATTGGAGGGTTGATATTTTGCTCAAAAGAGAGAGGAAAAACAAGGCATTACAACAAGCCAAAATCGGCTACCAAAGAAAAATGGAGAAAACTTGAATCTTTTGTGGAGATTTATACCTTGTTGGAAAGAGGAGACTCCAAGCTCCATAATGGTGTACTTTTCTCTTTGAATGGGGTATACCCACGAAAATCAACTTCCTCATTTTTGGATTTTGAAAAGAGAGAAGTGTAGAGGATGATGAGGAGAGTAAGAATATGCAATTATTTTTGCGTTTGGAGTTCAAACGAAGATGGAGCATGCTAGAGAAGGAGGGAAGCCATTGTTGGTGTTGGAGAAGCTCCAAAAATCGCCCCAGCTGAGAGAGGAAGGAGGGAGACGGTGAGAGAGGGAGAGATTGGAGAGAGAAGAGGAAAGGTGGGAGTGAGAGGTGAGAGAGATTTTGCTTTTGTACTTTTACTTTTTGCTTTATGATTTACTTATTTGTTAGCTAGTTACATGTGTGTGTGAGGGGTTATTTAACCCTTTAAAAACCGGCCCCCTTACAATTATACTAGTTGGAGCGTTTTTCGTCTTTTACAGAAAACGCTCGTTATTTTACCCGGTTTAGGTACTATTCACTAACCGGGCCCGTTTTCCGGAATTTCCTCGTTTAATTAATTTTATTGACTATTAAGCTCCCATAGATGCTTAATAATTATTATTTAATGATTTATAATTTTTACGGGTCTGTTTGACCACTTAAAGTCACGTTTTCGGGTTTCCTCGAAAAACGTGCTCTAAAGTTCTATTAGCGTTTTAATACTTTATTTGGATCCGTTTTCTTCGGGAGTTGTTCCCATATATTATTTAGGTCTTATTAAACCTTTAGAATCCATATAATACGCTAACCGAGGTCTCATACCTCCTATGGTTATTTAACGCTTATTTAGCGTTTTTCTGCTTTTAAGCGTTTATTTATTTCTTTTAGATTTATTTTCCTTACTAATATTATTTAGGTACCATTAGGCCCTTAATTACGTATTAGATAAATTTTAATCCCTATATTTAAGTTCGGGGTATTTCAATCTACCCCCCTTAAGAACTTTGTCCTCAAAGTTGTTCGAGGTTATGGGATTACTATACTTACTCCTTAATACTTGTCTAGTACCAAAGTCATACATCCTTCCTCCTTACGATTTCCAAATCCATCCCTCAAGGTTCCTACCTACCGTACTATACCAATATACAATAGTTACTCCAATCCGCATTCCTACCAATCATCCGGTTCCTCATTACACGGTTCATACATACATACAGTGCAAAGCTATTCCCAAAGCAATGCAATACACATCACAATCCCGTAGGCACTCAGATCATTTCGACACAGGACTCCTCTATGTCCTGTTGCCCTTGGAATAATATAATATGCTACACTACTATCCTTCCGGTATAACTTCCAACAATTACTTACTCTCCAGTCTAAGAAAATTCTTTTTCACTACTAATTAGAAATCTTCCTAAAGCATACAACTCCAAGTTCCAATTTATATTCGTTACTCCTATCCTAAGTGTGATTCTTGTGACCACTTAAGGGGAGCTTCAAGAATCATTCGACCCTGATGTGATCAGCATCAGTGTTGAACTATCTTTCCACCCCAATTTGTGTTCGGTTTCCCTTGATCTGATCAGGATCAAGTTCGACTTCCCACATCAGTTTCAAACAGTCAAATATTTTAATGTTTTCATTTTCTATCTTTTTGCCCTTTCTAGTCATGATACCGATTCATACATCTCCAAAGGATGGAATCAATCCATCAATCATCCTCACTCTACTTCCCAAATGATTTACTCCGTGGTTCAATACCTAAATGCTCACTTCCTCAGCCTTCACTGCTTTCGTCCATCACTCTCCAATATTCTAACTAAGGACTACAGTACTTATGAAATTCAATCGTGTTCAATTTACTTCCAATAACTTACTTACAAATACACTACTCCTAGAATTCATTCATCTACTATTCTTATTTACTTCGTACTACTTCTTCAAGGGCTGCAATACTTGTGGAGCTCCGTCCACTACTCGTTACTCTTTACTTACTAATACCCTTACGCTGGTGTTACAAGATGGGTACATTCCTGCTATGGTATTTGCATATTTAATGTCTAGTTACCATAGTTACAATATGAATGAGTACTTATGTTTATTTAACATAGTATCAATCATCAATTTGATTCTCATTTGTGCTATGCACATTATGGTTTATGTGTTTTATTCACAAAGCTTACATTAAGCGGTTTTCGCTCTACCCCCCTTAAAAGGGATTACGCCCACGTAATCTACCATATGTTATTATTATTAAACATTGGTTACTAAGTTCGGGCACTCTGAAGCGTTTTAGCTTCTTTACTGTTTATTACATAATATACCCTTGTCAAAGGGTCCTAATCGTAACATTGGTTTAGTCTTTACACCAAGGATTCCTATATGAGTTTATTTAACTCATAATTAGTTCGGTTCTAGCCTAACCGGCTTCAAGGCATTAATAGCCATTCTATTATACTCACTAGGTACATTAATCTCCTAGCTAGGGCCCACTAGCTTCTGCTGCGCGACCCTGATAGCTTGGGTTATTCACCCTTCTTGTTGTCCTTAATGTGCTATACATAACCTTTTATCCGTCTATTATGGGAATAAGGTTTACTAAACAAATTCGGTATTCTTTTACCGTGTTCAAACTCAATGAGTATAGATTTTAACCAGCTCTCTGGTGATCTATTATGTATACTATTCGTGCTTTCACGATTGTTTACTAAGTTCATCCGACTTATTGTCGGGCGAGGTTAAGCCACTACTTAGTCGTAGTGCTTCCTCTGTTGTCAATAGATTCTGGATTATACCAGTTCTTCTGGTTCAGTACAAGTGTCTTTACTTGTATGACCTTGCCTTGATATGCATCGGTCCTAGTGACTTTCTTAAGTCTCTTTTCGCCCTTTTATTCCAATGGAATTCACACCTTGTGATTGTTAGTGTGTTTCACACTCTTCGTGCTTCTTTGGCCTTAGGCCGCACGGTTTGTTGCTAAGTTTGCTGAACTAGCTAGTGCCATGTTTGTTGGTGAAAAGAAAGGTTTACTACTGTTTACATCCTCCATATCCCTAGCCATCGCATTAGATCATTAGCTGCACAAGTGCAATACCAAAACACTCAGTCATACAGAGTGCAGAGGCGTAAACGCTTGACAGTAAGTCACTTATGTGATGGGTAAGGATATTTCTACTTGTTTTCTCATACTTATACTCCGCGTTATTATCTACTACTTCCTCATAGCGGTCGCTTGTTGCGCACCGTGTTCTTGCTCATTGTACAACATTGTTTTTACTGTCTCTGTTACTGTGATAGTTCCTTTTTACTTATTGTCATTGTCATTGGCACCATTTCCTTATGGTGTAAGTACACTAGGAGTTTCCTAGTTCATATGTATGATGATTGTTGTTGCATACCGTAATGGTATTATTTTCCCATTGTGGAGATGCCTTATCTCAACTCGGGTTTCATGTGTAGGTTAGCTTACCTCACATTATTTGCCCATTTACGATACCATTTTACCAAGTGTCTTGGTTGACAAAGGGTGAAGTAATTTATCGGGTTACAAGCTCTCTTGAGCGTTGATCCTTCATGGTGTGCAATGTGCACTCACATTGATTGTTTTGACAATGACTGTCCTCTCTAAGCTGAGCATTGGTTACAGGCTCTAGCTGTGTAGTTTTATTCTTGTATGTACGTCACCGGGACATCCCAAGAAATTTCCAGGGTTTTCTGGTCCCGTTCTCCAATTGGAGGGTATTTTATCACTGACAAATGAAGGTTTTTGTTGAGGGGTATGCTTCCGCTCATAAGTCTCGTGACGAGGTTTACCATGTTGGTGTTTATACAGTGGTTCACACATGCTTAGGTGCATGTGAAGTATACTTGCTCCTTTAAGTCGTGATAGTTTGGATATCTCGTTTCCTTATTCCATTGCCCCTTGGCAATATCTATTGAGTAGGCTTTATTGTTATAGTAGATGGAAGCCTTTACTAAGGGTTCACATCACCACTGCATTGGTGGTCTTCAGTTAACGAGGGTACCTTCCCTTGGGTTTCTCGTAGTGTCCAAATGTGGTCTAGGCCCATGTTGGCATTATCCTGATTCTTATGCCTCTGTGTTATTAGCTACAGTAGGCATGAAGGGTAGTTAAAAGCTTGTCAACTGTATACTAGGCTGGTGCTCTAGTGACAGTGACTCTGAGATGGCCATTACTCCAAGCCACTCAGGATGTTGGGTTTGAACTGATGGTCCAGTTGTTGATTTCTTGTCGTATGAGGTAATATCTCTTGCAAGTCTTGCCACCAAATGGTGTGGGTTATGCAACCATTGAGGTTTACCTGACATGGTTGGTTGATGGCTTTTAAGCCGTGTTGCTGCGAGCTATGCTCTTTGCAAGCTGCTTATATCTGTTTTCACTCCTTGTGTACCCATTGGTTGGAGGTATTACTGGGCTCCATGGTAAGTCGTGCCATCACGCTTCCGTTCATAGGAGGCCCTTTCTAGCATTCTGATGTTAATCAGTGCCTTTTGGTAATTTAGGGTATTTCTTGTTAAGCGAAATCCCTTCGGTGTCTTAACCGAGTGTTCGTTGTAGCTTTCGTGGTCTGATTATGACGCTTCGTTTGATTGTTGTTAATTCCGACAACCTTCAAGGTTTGCTCCTTGGGTGTTGTTAGGTTACGCCATTACATCCGGCTGATAACTATACCGCCTTGTGGTATTGCATTTTGAGTTATCCCCTTGTGGGTTATAGCGTCTCCCGTTCTTGGGTAGACTGTTTATACTCCTCCTAGTGTTTAGACTAGGCTTAAGATCCTGTCCAACGATGGATATACTTTATGGTAATCTTGTGACTGCTCTCGGGAACTCTGTCCCGTTTGTTGAGCATTGTGGTGTTCACGTTAGGCTTTTGCCTTACTGTGTTCAGGCTGGGTATCCCTTCCAGCTGTCATAGGTTGGTTTGACATCTTGAGACATATCCAATGTCTATTCTTACTAGTCTGTGCTCTTTGCACTTCCAATCTTACTCCTTATCTTCAATGCGTTCTCGGAGTTCCTTATACTTGTTCCTTAACTGAGTTTCCTTCTCCTTGGTTGTCTGTGGTGTCCAGTTGTTCTGGTTAGAATTCACTAGGTCCGTAGAACGGAGTCGACTACTTCCCGTGTGTCGTACACTACAGTATACATACGTGGGGTACCATTGATACGTTACCACTTACCCAACTATATGTCAGGCCCGCAAGCTCCTTCGGGTGCAGTGTCCCACATCCCGTAATTGGGTACACTCGTAGTGTTCGTCACACGCCTAGGTGAAGTATTCTATTGTCAACTCCTCTGTATCACTCTATGATACTCACCGAAATTCTGTTGGTTTGGTTTTAAAATCCAAGGTTTTAAAGAAAGTTATGGTTGAAGAAGGGTTTGGTTTTGAAAACAATGGTTCGGTGTTAAAAGAAATATCTCATGGCATAGCCATTTGAGGTCTTGACCAAGTCTAGCGTCCCGCTGACTGGTATTCTGAGTACAGTGGTCGGGTCATTAAGCCTTCCCAAGGTTTCATACGTCTGGTTGTTAGGATGTGTGATCCTGTGGTTGTTTCGTTACGGTCACCGTACATTACTATGTACTTGTGACATATTATTGTTCCTTTACACATTCGTGTTGCTACTGCACTTGCCGTGGCAAGTGCGTGGTACTGGTGGTTTTTGGGTAATCCTATGTCGATCACGGTACTGTTTCCACTCGTATGTGTTAGTCGTATTGACTGTTTCCTTGATTCTTATTGATCTATAATTGGTATACTCGATCCTTAGGTTTTCTCGGCGGTCTAGACATGGCTTAAGATCTGGGTACTTCTCCAATCCTTGGAGATTCCACTTATTTGGTTTGTGTTCCTTGTGGCTCGTTCCCACACATCTGTGGTTGTTACTGAGCCTTCCTTGTTTAGGCACTACCCTCGTAGTCCTATTGGATTGTAACTCATGGTTGTTCTTGTAGTTGTCTGAGCTGTATTGGCCAGGTATTGCAACCATAATGGCGTCGTAGTTTTGGAGTTAACCGCTTCCGATTATGTCCTTAGTCAGCTAGCATGCCGTTGGTGGTGCTGCTTGACTATTACTGTTGTCCCGCAGACTTGTGTCTCGGGTTATGTTATTACTCCTTTTTCCATTTCGTTGTACCGTTAGTGCTTCTTTCCTGCTGCTGGTTGACTAGCCAGGTCTCGCGACTGCTAAGCACGTCGCCCCATGCTGTTGTAAGTTGCAGCCTCCTCGTGGTTGGAGTGCTCGTTCCACCGCTATGGAGTGCGGGTATTGTGGTTTAACCGGGATCCCTTTCCGGGCTTCCAATCCTTGGAATATACTATATGTCGGTTCTTGTTTACAGTGTGATTGCTTCACAACTGCCAGATCGGGTTTCCCCGAGTATGAGAGGACCTTCCTTCTCTCTGGCGTCCTTTCCCAAGTTATACAGTGGGGGTTTGCGGCGGGCGGGACTGGTATTGTAGGTATCCGGTACTCACCGGTAGTTCCTATCTTGCATATCTCTAACGCTAACACTCAGCCCTTAGCCCTAAGCTTCTACTTCCTAACTCGGTATTCCTAAACTCGGTATTTCCAGTCATCAGAGCGATACTTCGCTCTGATACCACTTTTTGTAACACCCCTACTAATAATATACTGCTTACTGTCCAATCTCCTTACACATCAGATACACGCAGCGGGTACTTACTTACATAATGTGGGTGATACAATGCCGTTAGTCACCCACGTGACTAACAAGGCTACTGCTACTACATACAGTATCGGTCTGATGGACCGGAATGTCCGAGTACTACGCACTTATCATACCTACTCCAATTACCAATCAAATACTACAACACCTATTCATTACAATACTCCAAGTTCAATACATATAATCTACATACCGAGTTTACTAAGTTCCAATTACAATTACAATACCTCCTTCAATCTCATACTACTCCTACGAGTCTACACACTACCCGTTCCTCACAACTACTTACTTTCTAAATACAAGGGTGTGCCGCCGGACTCTCTCCTTGGCCACATCCGCTTCGGGTACCTGCACACTAAAAAATGTCCCCCGAAGGGGTCAGCTTTCGCCGAGCATGATAACCGCATACCCCGCGTACTAGTGAGGGTACGCCGACCACTTGGTCGAATACATGCGGTTCATTTATTCACACAACATGCATACATGCTTTCATACTCAATACTACATTACTTTCACAAGGCATACATACACACATACATTTCATGCATTCAAGGTACGCAATACAATCATCCAATACATACTTACCTTTTCCGAATACACATACGCATTATACACAATATACAATCTTGTTAGCTTCATTGGTCCACCCGGGTTAATCGGGTGGAGATTACTCTTTTACTCATTACTCATACATGCGCATACATACTCATACTCATACTTACTTACGGATCCATACTTACTTACTCTTACTCTTACTCAAGTTAAGTCGTCGGGACCTCCGGCCCTGGGGACTACACCGTCCCACCTCCGGGATTTACTTGACTCACTAATCCGGGATGCTACCCAT
This sequence comes from Limonium bicolor, assembly GCA_023374045.1. Taxonomy (NCBI): domain Eukaryota; kingdom Viridiplantae; phylum Streptophyta; class Magnoliopsida; order Caryophyllales; family Plumbaginaceae; genus Limonium; species Limonium bicolor. Next base: position 13,724,238 of record CM041778.1, on the reverse strand, counting down.
TTAAGGGATTTGGGCCGCGGACCAGTTTAAGAGTCAGGAATTGCAGCCAACCTCTTGTGACTCCGCATCCTCACGCGTGGCCGAAGCTATATCGGACTTGTACTCATTCCAATTTACTCACTTAAGTTAGGAGTTAGCTAGTTAGGAATTAGCACAAGTCAACATTCAAGCCACAATATACAATACCCATGTACACATACATACGAATGCATTACAATATACAAGTACACTACAAAATTCAATACACATATCATCATTCATATGTTTCATGAATTATACAAACATTGTTCAAGACAAATATCAAGAACAATAAACAAGCACAAGTAAGTGCAATATATCCGATTCGTGCATTTATCTTATTAGGTGTCAAATAAGCACACAAATCGGGGTAACCAGATTAGGATACAGGGCATGAAGAAATCATACCTTTCACCGTTGTACTTGTATCCCAACGTTCCTCCGGTGTTCACAAATCAAATCCTATGATATACATACAAATGAACGATTAACTAACTACGATTACTTTACTTGTACTCTTACTATTTCCCTAACTCATATTACTAAGTCCTTATATTCTTATACTTACATTTTATTCACTTACTTTCATTCACTTACAATGGCTTACTTACTTACATATACATGTACATATGTATAGGTGGGTATACATACATATATATATATATATATATACACTAGTTACATTCATTTAGTTTTAGTTTTTTTTTTTTGTAAGTTATGGGTCGACCGACCCACCGACCGACCCAACCCTGGGTCGGTCCATTCCAGTAAGTTTCGTTCTCTGAAATTTCTCCCGACCGACCCAGAACTATTCCGACCGACCCATACGCTCCTGGGTCGGTCCATTGCCGAGAGTTTCGGGTCTGTTGTCCAAGTTCCGACCGACCCACCGACCGACCCACCTCTGGGTCGGTCGAAGTGCGAAACTTCGACAACAGAAAATTCGAGTCCGACCGACCCACGTCCGACCCACGGCCCCTGGGTCGGTCCATTCCCGAGAGGTTTATTTTCGTTACCTAAGCTCCGACCGACCCACGGTCCGACCCGGCTCTGGGTCGGTCGGTAGCAGAAAGCTGCTACAGACTTTGTTTTTCAATTCTTTTCTTACCCATTCCTTCCCCAATCTTCCTACATGTAATCCCACATGAATAATGCCATTTAGGCTTCCTAAAATACCTTATTTCATCCACCATATCCATTACTAAATCCATGAGACAATTTACACAATTTCCTCACTTCCTTTCAACTCCTACAACAGTTTTTCATTCTCTAATGCTACAGATTTTTCTACAACTCCTACCATTCAATATTTCCTCCACCAATGTTACTCCAGTATCCCAAATACATTTCCAAGTCATTACATTACCTACACCCAAGTCCAACACTCTTCTTACCAATTCTTGCACACTAATCTTTCCTATCTTCTCCAATGCATGTTGATACATTTTGCTACAGATTTTGCACTTATTACTTCTCATACTACTACTACCATACCATGGTCATTAAACATCTCTACTATCCTCAATACATACCTTGGTTCTCCCATTCACCAAGTCATCCACAAGTGCACATATTCTTACCAAAATTTTGCCATAGTTCATCTACTTTTCTTACTTGGCCACACATACCAATTCTCACCAATTTCATTCCTAATCTAGCCACACCCTTACAAGGGTCCTACCAGCAATCAATACAAATATAAATCCATCCCAATACACCAATACTCCATCAAACATCAATACCAATACTCATACACAACCATTTGGCTCCAAGGCCTACAATTCACATACTAATGTACAAATACTCAAACTTACTCTCAAATACTCAAAACTTCATAAACTTCAATCCTAATACATTAGTTTGGTTTCTTTTATTCGTTTACCCATTCCATTACTCTAATGCACCAAAATTAACATTAATAAAGAGCTCTTACCTTGAGCTTTATAATTCCTTCATTCTTCTCCATTTCTTCTCTTGTTTTCTCTCTTGTCCCATTCGGTTTTGTGGGGAATGGAGTTGCCAAACTCCATTCCCATCACCCATAGCATACAAAACAAGTATAATTAATATACTAACCCTTAGATTTATACTAGTTCATTAAGATGTTTTAAACAAATTTCTAGGGTTTACCTCTTGAAGCTTTTAGGAGGGGTTTTAGCCCTTGATTCAAGAAGGTGCTCTCACCACCATTGGAGGGTTGATATTTTGCTCAAAAGAGAGAGGAAAAACAAGGCATTACAACAAGCCAAAATCGGCTACCAAAGAAAAATGGAGAAAACTTGAATCTTTTGTGGAGATTTATACCTTGTTGGAAAGAGGAGACTCCAAGCTCCATAATGGTGTACTTTTCTCTTGAATGGGGTATACCCACGAAAATCAACTTCCTCATTTTTGGATTTTGAAAAGAGAGAAGTGTAGAGGATGATGAGGAGAGTAAGAATATGCAATTATTTTTGCGTTTGGAGTTCAAACGAAGATGGAGCATGCTAGAGAAGGAGGGAAGCCATTGTTGGTGTTGGAGAAGCTCCAAAAATCGCCCCAGCTGAGAGAGGAAGGAGGGAGACGGTGAGAGAGGGAGAGATTGGAGAGAGAGAGGAAAGGTGGGAGTGAGAGGTGAGAGAGAGTTATTTTGCTTTTGTACTTTTACTTTTTGCTTTATGATTTACTTATTTGTTAGCTAGTTACATGTGTGTGTGAGGGGTTATTTAACCCTTTAAAAACCGGCCCCCTTACAATTATACTAGTTGGAGCGTTTTTCGTCTTTTACAGAAAACGCTCGTTATTTTACCCGGTTTAGGTACTATTCACTAACCGGGCCCGTTTTCCGGAATTTCCTCGTTTAATTAATTTTATTGACTATTAAGCTCCCATAGATGCTTAATAATTATTATTTAATGATTTATAATTTTTACGGGTCTGTTTGACCACTTAAAGTCACGTTTTCGGGTTTCCTCGAAAAACGTGCTCTAAAGTTCTATTAGCGTTTTAATACTTTATTTGGATCCGTTTTCTTCGGGAGTTGTTCCCATATATTATTTAGGTCTTATTAAACCTTTAGAATCCATATAATACGCTAACCGAGGTCTCATACCTCCTATGGTTATTTAACGCTTATTTAGCGTTTTTCTGCTTTTAAGCGTTTATTTATTTCTTTTAGATTTATTTTCCTTACTAATATTATTTAGGTACCATTAGGCCCTTAATTACGTATTAGATAAATTTTAATCCCTATATTAAGTCGGGGTATTTCAAACTCTTTCTGCCAAAAAAAAAGAAAACTCCACAACATGCCAACTCACACATACACTTACTTTCCCCCGCAATAGAGGATCTCGAAGGACGGAGCCATGGCCTCTCCCACCATCTTTCACAAAAACAACAAATGAAATGTTCAAAGGAATCGGTGAGTCAATGCAACTCCAAAGTCAAACACCAAAAAAGAACACCGAAATGTTCAAGAAGATCGAGTCAATGCAACTCCAAAAAGCCGAAAGCCAAAATTCAAAGCAGAGAACAACGTTTGAGAAGTTGATGAGCCAATGCATTTCGAAAACAAAATGAGAAGAAAGTTCAACCGTGCGCCAGAAGAGCAAGAAGGAGAAATCAAATCCACAAGGACAATGATGTCCCGTAGAAATCAATAAGGTTTATCAAAACCCGTCTAATCATACCACCCAGGCAAAGGCGAAACATATCCTATATTGCACAAAAGCTCCACTACCACAAATTGATCCTCAATCCCTGTGACATACATCTACCCGCATCCCGTTACAACCCAATAAAGACCTCTGACTCATAAGTCGATGAGCGTTAACTGAAAGTATCGGATCTGAAACATGAATCATAAGTTTTCGTACTTGTTATCAAACATGTCCCTTAATACCAAAGGGACCATGAGCAAATGAGTGTGACCTACACCACAAGGTCTTATGAGTGTGAGTGAATCTTCATTCTAAACACCAGGACATAAACAGCCTACCCCGTTGCAGGTGAGAAATTTGTGAGGATCGGAAGGTCCAGAACCTCAAAAGGAATTCTAAGGAAAATACTGCTCCGACCATCGAGAGTATCATCACACCATTAGCACACACAGCTATACTCACGAGAGATTGACCCGCATCCCTCCATGAGAAGAAAGTGATTCACACATTCCAATTCAACAATCACTCAAGATCGAGCCGAAGATGTTTTATATTCGTAAACCTTGTATTAATAGAGATATGGCCATACCTTTTCTCTAAAAATTGTATATGCATTTTGCATCGTACCTAGCATTTAATACCTGCATGCATCATAAGCACTCCATCATCAACACCTGACTAGTAAGAACTCTACCTAGTCTCGCTGAAAGTCGACTTCAGTTGCAGTTGTTGAAACGTAACTTTTGATCAAAAGATGTCAACTGGAGCCATCCCAGACCATCATCAAGCTACCTCGAACCATCTCGGAGCCACCCTGGGCTATCCTCGAGCTACATCGAACCAAACTACAGTCATCCGAGGTCGTATAAAGACAATTATGGAGCCATCCAATGTCATGCTCAAGCCTCATCAACACCATATTCAGAACCAAACTGGAGCCATGCGGGAGCCATCATCCGACATTGAAACCATCTTTGGAACTCTACAGGGGGCATCCTAACAGTCCGAGAACAATACGGGAGCCACGTCAAAGCTATTTCGTCACCAAGGTCTTGCCTACAGAATTTCGAACTACGTATAGTCTGATCTCAATACGAAATTGAGTACGTAGGCAGCCCGCCCAGGGTGCGACCACCTCAAAGGAAAAATTCCCCTTTGTTCCCCACTATCATCAAACGGAGCCATCTTGTAGTCTCCCCGAGGCCACCCCCAGCTATCCTGGAGCCATCTCGAGGAATCTGAATCGTAATGACCATCGAAGCCATTAATCCACAACCAAAAAATGTCAACCACATCAAAACCCCCAATCACATCGACCCACCATTCGACTCAAAATCCAAACCAAAGCAAACCCACTAACCACCCAGAAAATCTTTAACCAATCGAAACTAGATCGAACCCACCGACCATCTCGAAAATCTCAATCCAAGTTGAAACCCACCAACCATCCCAGAGTCATTGCTCACAATGGGGTCTTGAATCATGTCAAAGCCATCCGACCACACTAGAGCCACCCACCGCCGTCCGGAGCCATCCGATCATATTGGAGCCCTTGAATCATATCGAAGCCATCCAATTAAATCAAAACCATCGAGTTCCCAAAGTCACTCATTCACAAAAAACCATCCATACAAAAAACCAATCACAAAAATCAAAACAAAAACTCAAGAGCCATACCGGAGCCATCTCGAAACTCTGGAGCCAAAAGTCCTACCAAATCCCGAAACTATAGTGCACATCGGGCGAGACTGTCAAAACAAAACCGAAACACAATTCCCACACTGGCAAAGCCAAGGGCAACATCTATCACATCCCTCATAGGAGAAACCGAAAAGCATCCAATCCCAAATCAATCCACAATCAAAGTCATCCTCAAATCGACCACTCAAAACAACGAGTTTCGTACAACTCAATCAAAGTATTATAGGCCCCTCATAAGTCCTATAGCTAGATGTCAAGAGGTCTAGTTGAGGCCCGTCATAAGTCCTCGTACTTTCAATTGCATTCTAGGCCCGTCATAAGTCCTAGAGCTAGACACCGAGTTCTAGTTGAGGCTCGTCATTAGTCCTCATGCATAACCCTTATTCCAATTGTATTCTAGGCCCGTCATTAGTCCTAGAGCTAGACATCGAGATCTAGTTGAGGCCCGTCATTAGTCCTCATACATTTCGAAGATGCATTCTAGGCCCGTCATAAGTCCTAGAGCTAGACACCGAGTTCTAGTTGAGGCCCGTCATTAGTCCTCATGCATAACCAATATACCGATTGTATTCTAGGCCCGTCATTAGTCCTAGAGCTAGACACCGAGATCTAGTTGAGGCCCGTCATTAGTCCTCATACATTTCGAAGATGCATTCTAGGCCCGTCATAAGTCCTAGAGCTAGACACTGAGTTCTAGTTGAGGCCCGTCTTTAGTCCTCATGCATAACCTATATACCGATTGTATTCTAGGCCCGTCATTAGTCCTAGAGCTAGACGCCGAGATCTAGTTGAGGCCCGTCATTAGTCCTCATACATTTCGAAGATGCATTCAAGGCCCGTCATAAGTCCTAGAGCTAGACACCGAGTTCTAGTTGAGGCCCGTCATTAGTCCTCATGCATAACCAATATACCGATTGTATTCTAGGCCCGTCATTAGTCCTAGAGCTAGACGCCGAGATCTAGTTGAGGCCCGTCATTAGTCCTCATACATTTCGAAGATGCATTCTAGGCCCGTCATAAGTCCTAGAGCTAGACACCGAGTTCTAGTTGAGGCCCGTCATTAGTCCTCATGCATAACCAATATACCGATTGTATTCTAGGCCCGTCATTAGTCCTAGAGCTAGACGCCGAGATCTAGTTGAGGCCCGTCATTAGTCCTCATACATTTCGAAGATGCATTCTAGGCCCGTCATAAGTCCTAGAGCTAGACACCGAGTTCTAGTTGAGGCCCGTCATTAGTCCTCATGCATAGGTTGATTGATCGTATTCTAGGCCCGTCATTAGTCCTAGAGCTAGACGTCGAGATCTAGTTGAGGCCCGTCATTAGTCCTCATACCATCAATCACCGCAATCTGGGGCCCGTCATAAGTCCCCGTGCACCCGCACCTATAAGAGCAAATCATATGCCGCGGTGAGAATATTTGGTGCCCCGTCAACCTTGATCTAATTCTGCAAGCCTTCTATTGCAGAATTGAATCAAGGGGAGCCATCTGTAGACACCAAAAATTCTCACCCCATAAAGCAAATTCAGAGATAATGAATAAAATAAGGGGGGTCGTCGCCTTTCTTTCTCAATACGTATTAGCGTGCGTGCCAAAACAAAACCATTGTTTTATAATCTTTTCCAAAGCATTTCATAAAAACAAGATTCTTCAAAATGAATTTCCGACGACAGTCCGGTTTCAAAATCATCCCTCTTTGTTTATTCACTTATTTTACTATTTTATTTTTGTTCATGTTCCTTTTGTTTATTTATTCATCTATCCGCTTTTTTATATTTTATTTTATTCTACTATTAACATTAGTATTTTCATTTCTGTTTATACACACTCATTTTCATCTTACAAACCCAATCCACACTTGGTTGAAGTTTGGCCTAGCCCAATTCCTTAAACCCACACTATTTTCAGCCCATGGCCCCATGAAGCCCGCCCAAACCCTACCATCTAAACCCTAAGGGGTGACCTTGACCTTTTTTTTAACGGCTTCTTCGTTCTTTCACCCGCCTGGATTCTCTTCCAAAAAAACCTAGCGCCCACAGGAGCAAAAAATACGGTAGCCGCTCTCGAGTCTCGACGATTGGCTCTCGATTGTTTTCTTCTTCAACGGACGCAATGTCATTCACCCCTCTTTTCTCACTACTCCACGCCCGAAACACCATTCACCCATTCTTCTCATACTGAAAATCAACCACCAACACCATTCCATCGACGGGAACTTGCACTGCTCTGAATCCCTCATTCTCTCAACCCCCTCCTTCGTTCTTCCTCAAAACCCGAAAGTCAAGCCAGAGCCACGGCTTTACTCGTGCATTATGAACTCGAATTCCCTACCCTCTCTCCGAGATTTCCTGCTCTCCCTCAACCCCAAATACTTTCGAGCTTCAAACAGAAGAAATCGGCCTCGATCTTCTTCTACTTTGGCGACTTCACTTCACCCCCTTCGTCTTCAAAAATGGAGAACAAGGAACAATATGCTCAGACCTCTCTTCACTCTTCTCGACCCGTTAATTTTGCTCGCCCAACTAACGATAAGGAACAATCAGTCAAATCGTGTTTTTCGTTGTTCCGCGATGGTGAATCCTTGCCGGCCTTGGGAAATCGCCATCGCCTCCTTATCGGAGTACCGGCCTTCTCCGATTCTTGGTAAGGGCTTCCTGATTTTGGGTGGTGAAGAATCTCTTCCCTAGTCGAATCAATTTTCCATCATCATCTTTCCGCCGCCCTGAGCTAAAATGGGGTCCCGGCCTACTTCTGCCTCCTGATGACGCTCTTTTTCTGGATTTCTTCTTCTTGTCGGTTGAACTCGAATGCAGAAACTAAGTTCGCTTTCGGTCCATTTCAATTCTTACTGACTGTTTTTTTACTGATTATTGCCTATTTGGTTTCGAAGTAAAAAGGGGTTTTCAGTTTATCATCTTAACGCCTCTTTCAATTGCTTGTTGATTATGAGGAAATGCGGGCGATTCACTCCTTTGTTACTCTCTTCTCGCGATGAATTTGGTCCCGCGTCGGCGATGCCCCTTTCCGGCCTTTGGGTGTCATTGTCGCAGCCAGATCATGTGGAGATTTGTATATTTCCTTATCGGTAATCTCAAATTTGAGGTGTCCAGGTTGTCTTCCTTCTCCCTTTTTCTGTGCTTTGACCTGGTGAGCTTTACTGCCATTTCTGGTTCACGCACTGGGCTTGCTAAATTTGGTGAGTTTGGAGATTGGTTCACCTCTGTTAACTTGGCCCTTGCGTTGGGATCTGATTGCCTGCTTAGCTTACGTTGAGAGTTACTCAATTCGTTTTGCCTCTTGCGCACTATATGTTTGAGTTTGGGAATCCCACCTGATGGCTTTTATTTAATCTGTTGATTGTCGATTAATCTTGCTTAAGTTGGTGGTTACTTCGGTGTTATAGAGGAATTCGCCAATCCCGTAATGACTGATTCTTGTTGAGGCTATTCGACTCTGTTTAAGGCTGAGATTCATGCCGATATTGGGTTTTGTTGTTGGGCCTCGATAATTTGTCAATATACTGATTTGGCCCCATCACTCTTTCCGGCCTTTTGGTGAATTGAGGCCCACGTATCTCCTTTGGCTGAAGAGTTTGGGTTTGGTTATGGATTTCTTTGATTTGGGCCGCGCTTGCTGGATCGGTACTCTGGCTTTGGACCATGCAAAGTGACTATACCATCGGTGCTTTGGGGCTTGACTTCTATGGGTTTGGGAAATTCAATCCTTCACCTTTTACTATAATTTAAGCGCCTTTCATATTTAATTGTCCCTTACGCATTGATACCGGTTTGGAAATTAGATTGAAACTAGCATTACTTGACCCTCGCGTTTAGATAAGAGCATGAATTGAGTTATAGTTGCCCCATGCTATAATTGTTAAGACAAATCACTCATTGGTTGGATGGTAACTTATTAATTTTTCATCTTAGAGGGAAATGATATAAACCCTTCTAGGTATGATCCCACATGACTCACAACCCCTATCTTTGATACTACACTTTGGTTGAGTTATAATCTACGATGATGAATTAATTTGAGTAGCAACCCCAATGCTTGATTTATCTTACAATCTTAGCATTTGTTGGCAGCTCGTAAACTCTTTTATATGTTCTCGGTTGGGGTGTGGGAGATGATTAGATTGCCCCCTTTCCTCCCATTGAGAGGGGCCGTATGATCCCATTGCACACATCCCAACCCTCTTCCGTTCTTTGACTAATGCAGTTTGCCTCTTTTGGTTGTGTTTTGACATGTACATAATGCTCGTGAAACGGGAAACTAACCTAAGACTAAGGAACGGGATCTTGACTTGGATTATCGGGGTCTCTGCTTCAAACATATGTAACGGTTGGTGCACTTCTTGCTGATCCTGTCAGCTCAAGTGAGGCGGCGTCGATATGACCCCCCATAGCAGCTCTTTAATTAAGATTGTTATCTATGTTTGTATTAATTTGTAGTTTGTTTATTGTTCTTACTTTTGGTTGTTTTTTGATTTATTTATTTTCGTAATTTAATTCATTCTCTGCATGTCAACAATTTTAGCACGTTATCTCTAGCTTGTTTTGTTATGTTATTCTAGTGCTTAGTTTACCCCTTCTACATATGGATTTGAGCTTGGAAATTAATTTGAAATCTTATAGGATTTTTGCTGGTGTTCAATCACCAAACTTTTGTACATAACGTTTACACTTCATTTTGCTTCTCCAATGTTTGTACCCTATGTGAGATATCTGCGTTGCTGCTTTGTGATTTATGCCTCTAGCTCATTGCTTATTGATGTTTTAAGCCCTAGTTATTCCCCTTAGGACCTTTTAAGCTGACAGAAAAGTTTAGGATGTATTATCGCCCCACACCTAATGGGTCTCTCATTCGTTTCGTGGGGCGTTAATCTCCTATAACTTAAGAAAACACTCAAACCACCCTTATATGTACATAAGAACAAAAACTTCAAAAAAACAAGCCCTTAAGGCTAATTTAGAAGGGTTTAGGATGTGAAACCACCCCATGCCTAACGGATCTCTCATTCATTTTATGAGGGTGGAATCCTCCTTTACACTCAACATACCCATAATCAAGAGTTAATAAACCAATCAATAAATTGATGCATCTCACTTGTTAATACCTCACAAATCAAGCCCAAAAATCAATAAGCCCCATCTTTGGCCCATTTCTAAAAATCTCATCAAAGGCCCAAGCCCAAATTGAAATCAAAAGCCTAAGGCCCAATTTCAAACAAGGCCCAGTTTTGGCCCGACTTCAAGCAAGGCCCCTTTTTTCGGCCCAACTCCAAATAAGGCCCAATTTTTAACCCAATTCAATCCAAACCCAATTTGGGCCCGAACTGAATTTGGGCCCAAACCCACGATGGCCCATACCCATTTCGGTCCAAGCCCAGTTTGACCCAAACCCAACTCGGTCCATTAAGCCCGACTCGGCCTATATCCTACCAGGCCCAAACCCGACCCTTTGCAATGTAAAATCCAAATCAAGCCGAAATCCAAAGTCAAAATCCAAATCAAGCCCACGACCCAAACGTTGACCTTGACCCAAACGTTGACCTTGACTCAAACATTGACCTTGACCCAAATGTTGCCCTTGACCCCAAACGTTGACTTTGACCCAAACATTGACTTCGACCCAAACATTGACTTTGACCCAAACATTGACCTTGACCCAAACATTGACCTTGACCCAAACGTTGACCTTGATCCAACTTTGACCTGGCCCGTTTTCCAAGCCCGATTCAATTCAATCCAATTCATACTCAATCCCATTCAAACCCAAATTGTAGATTCCATCCAAACTCTAAAAATCCAAAAAAAACATTCCTCATTATTCAGCTTTAATTCAAAAATCCTGAAAATCTCTTTCCTCAAATTTTCAAACAGTTATTTTTATTCAAACTTCATCAAGTTTTCAAAAGAAACCATTTTGTGGAATTTTAAAGGAAAAACTCTTCTCACATCACAGAAAACTCTTCTCAAACGTAGAAAGTTCTTCTCACATATACACAAAGTTTTCTACTAAAACATTTATCAAAATCAGTGTTTCTTCATCGAGAATTCCGAACAACTTCAAACATTTTCCAACTTAGTTTTCAAACTCAAAAATAAGCCGTTTTCGGGGGACATGGAATGTCTAACTCCTTCAAAAAAACGTTTTCTTCCTGGTTAGACATCACTTGTACCTCTTCTAAAATAAAAATCCGAGGCGGGGCACTGGGGTCGCCATATCCCTTGTCGCGGTCTGGATTTCTTTAGGCGGGGCATTAGGGTGACAAACCTCCTCTAGTTGCAGCCTTGATTTTTACGAGGTGGGGCGCTAGGGATGTGACTGCCTTCCTAGTTGCAGCCGGGATTTCCGAATCTTCTAACTCCCTTCCACTCGATTTCAATGTTTTTGGTTTTTAACGTTTTAAACCCGGGAGTTAGAGACGTTATTAGGGTTTGACGGAGAGTATCCCATTCATGATACTTCTCTCTAAATCCTATATTTCGACATAAATTTATTGCCCCATCTTTCGAGCCTTGGCACTTACCATTCATTAAGTGTCGCGCTCGAGGGGGTACATAGGGTGATCCCTCGGATCATCCACCTTTTCACAACAAAATAATTTTCCTCAACCATTTTCAAACCTTGAACCTAAAAAACCCGGGATCTCTCCTAAATTCCAATTGCCTCACACATTCAAATCATCATTCAATCCCCAACTCAAATCGTCTCCCAAATCCCAATTTCTTCTAAACTCCTAAAGTCTCACAGGCCCGAGCGCCTCATAGACTCAAACATCTCAATTTCTCCATCATTTTAAGATTCAAGTGTCTCACAGACCCGAGCGTCTCACAGGCCTTGACATCCCATTACTCCCACTACATGAACATCCCAAATGTCTCATAGACCCGAGCGTCTCACAGACTAACACCTTAAAAACCTTCAAAACCCCAAAATCTCTAAAAACCCGAAAACCCTGAACTACGTAAGGTCTGATCTCAACAGGGAGTTGAGTACGTAGGCAACCCACACAGGGTGCGACCCTACATCAATCAAAATGCCATTTTTCACTCGGCCATCTCACCTCCAAATAACCCTGTATTGTCTCACAGACCCAAGCGTCTCACAGACTTTGTTATCCCAATGATTCGAATATCTCACAGACCAGAGCATCTCACAGACCCGAGCGTCTCACAGATCCAAGCGTCTCACAGACTTCGACATCTCAAGGTTTCAAACATCTCATAGGCCCGAGCGTCTCACAGACTACAACATCCCACACATCAAACATCTCAAAAACCCTCAGCTTCTAAAACCTAAAAACGTGAACTACGTAAGGTCTGATCTCAACATGGAGTTGAGTACGTAGGCAGCCCATCTAGGGTGCAACCCCATTCCGAACAAAAACCCCTTCCCCTTCCAATGTGGCTCTCACATCTTTCAAAACGCTCAAACCTTCTTCGGCTCCCACAAACTTCTAGCCATCAGACTTCAAGTCTTGTCTATTCACTCAACCTCAAACTTCCCCCAAATCGTCATTATACTCATTCGAATTCATCAATTCTTCTTCTTGGCGCTAGCTTGGCAGAAAAGCTCGCCTCATCCACTCATTTTCTTTCCTCCTCTCCTAATCCTATCCTAGGCTTTTAAATGAATCTCTCTAAAAGGGTTTTGAAAGAAGGTAATCCCGACAATTGGAGACCGAGGTTTCCTCGGGCACCAATCCGAAGTCGTGGTCGTTGCCACTTCCAAGGGGTGTAACCTAGTGCGAACCCACAATAGAATCTCTGACCTGACCAGATAAGTCCTATCCATAGGCAACAATTTCAGAGTCAACCAACGGTTCTTAGAACCCTCCTTCCCTTCCTTCCTAGTATCTTAGGTCAAACTAGGTGGCGACTCTAGTCAATTCCGCCTTATAGAGGCATAAGTCCGCGTGGAGCCCATCGAGAGCGGGTGTAGTGCACGCTTGCACTCCCCTTTATGCTTTCTGGGAAAGACGGACGATTTAATAGGTATTTGAGGGATGCCAGAATAACGGGTTTTCACCCTCCACAGAATGGTATTTCTAGGATCTAGGCTTTTTAGTCAGAACCATATTTAGATAGACCCCCTCATACCGAAAAATCACCCTCCACAGCCGGACGACGTTGTTCGTCGTCAATTAGCAACTGATTAGAGACGGGACAATCCGTCACTAACAATTTAATTTGCGACGGTTCATCGCTACATTGGGGACGGAATTTGAAATATTCAGTTAACAAATTAGCAACGGAATTTTCCGTCGCTATTTTGTTGAATATTGAAAGTTTTATTTAATATTTTGATTTCTAATATATATTCATCGGTACATTTTGACATTGATATATTTTATTCAAATCAACCTGTTATATTACTACATAAAGATTTACTCGTATTAATTGAACACAAAATGCTATTTTTACTAAACAAAATATAATACAATCACTTGTAATATTAGTTCAATCAAAGTTTCATACAATCAAAGTCTAATGCAATCAAAGTGTAACACACTCAAGCAATCTAGTTATGTTCGTGCTCCTAACCATGCCCTTCCTCTGGACGATACATCTGATCATCTGCATCACCCGGATCACCTGAGCCACCACCTAGACCTCCCCACGGACCCCATCCACCCGGCATACTAGAGCTAACACCAGGAGCATCATACAGACCCTGCTGAGAGGGAAACATATGACAGACGAGCACTCATATCAACGTCTACATCTCCGTGCTACGCAAGTCTTGGCGGATTGTTACTCCTCGGTACGAATTTGCTCCATATAAGTGTCAAGCAGCCTCTGTAGCAGATCCCGCTCAATGTCCGACTTCATCAACTTGTATGTACTATGGTCGTAGCCAGTAGCACGTGAGCTAGTGCTAGTGTTGTGGAATGAGTCGGGGAAATACTCTGGTGCTGTAACACCCCATCCAAAGCTAATTGTGGTTATCGCAAAACTGAACACTTAAACGAATATGTCACAGCGGAAATCATAAACACCTGGACCTTGCCACGGTCTGATCACAGAATATACCGGCCTTAATAATTACAACACTTTTCCAAAATAACTGTCCAACCCAAAAGCATCACCATCCAAAATACCACAACCAACCGAGTACAAGTAGCTAAACCATAATCACAACCTTACATCAGTTTAAATATAAACAGTCGGGTGCACAGGCGCAACCCGAACTCAAAATAAACATCCCACCCTAAGTCTAACCGCTCCTACTCTCGTAGTGTGTCCTCATGGGTCTCTTACCTGCAACTTTAAAAATAGCCCCCAAGGGGGTCAGCACGAATGCTGGTACACCCTCTCATGGCCCCCAAGCTAACGGGGCTACGACGACTAATTGTCGATAGCATGGAAATTGATTACATACACAAGCATAATATGAAGTGCAATAACAATAACCACAGATGAACACATATAGTTCACAAACAATGAACGACTCAAGCGTTCCCTTATCAAGTGGATTAGTAACCCCCTCCTTAGTCCTCATTTCCTTAATCTCATTTCCTTACCTTAATCTCAATCTTAAATTATTCTCAGTATACAAACCATTCCTGGAAGGGAATGGTTGTAGCTTAATTCGAACCTGGGATTTAGGTGATCCCACCGCACCATCTTAATGCCACCTACTCTGGACAGGAGTCCAGCGTAGTTGAGCCGGCAACCGGCCCTAGGCTACAAGTCCGAAGACAAGTCCTTAAGCGGAGGGCGGATCTGATTCAGATACCGTCCCCCTTTTTCCTTAGCATGCATGACCGGAGATCGGTCCCGGGTTTCCTCACTCAAGTTCCAGTTAGTAGAGATCTTAATCACCGTGTGCTAGCTAAGCCTTAACGGGCATTAACCAACAACCACCAAACTTAACTCTTATTCTTAACTCAGTAAGTACTAAACTTGGTTAGTAACAATCTCAAGTCTCGCGGATTAGTGTAACTGTAACACATACACAACGAGAGCAATTATAACCGGTTGCATGCTTTATCTTGTTTTAGTCATAGCAATTAAACAGATAGCACACAAGCTGAGGGACACCTCGTTAGCAAGCAGGTCACAAGAAAGATTGTACAGTTCACCGTCGATCGTTGTTTGATTAACCTTCTTCGGGGTCCCAATTCACAAACCTAAAACATTCATTCATTTTTAGGTCATTAGTTATTTGTACCTTACTTAACTCACTTAATCCCTAAGGATTCCCATTCAATAACCTCTCGAGTCTTTGCCACTTAGCTTACAAACTTAACTTTAAACATTAAAATTTATACTTAACTTAACTTAACTTAATCCCTTAAGTTCTTAGGGTCCCAATCATTACCACCCTACCAAAGGTATACCTTATTACCAATTACCATCCTTAGAATTTAAAATTTCTTTTTTTTTTTTTTTTTTTAGGCCCGACCGAACTTCCGACCGACCTTACCTAAGGTCGGTCCATTCCAGAACACTTTACCGTTTGAAAATTCTACCCCGACCGACCTTGCAAGTCCGGTCCCCAAGGTCGGTCCATTCCCGAGAGTTTCCCCGAGGGAAATTTAAGCTCGACCGAACTTGCCAAGTCCGGTCCCATGTTCGGTCGATTCCAGAGACTTATTACCGTACAAAATTCTTGGCATGACCGACCTTGCAAGTCTGGTCCCAAGGTCGGTCGATTCCAGAGACTTAATTCCTTCACAAAATACATACCCGACCGAACTTGTAAGTCCGGTCCTATGTTCGGTCGATTCCAGAAACTTCTCCGGTAGTATAATTTGAGCTCGACCGACCTTGTAGGTCCGGTCCTAAGGTCGGTCGGCTCCAGAACCTTGTTTCTAAATTCTCTTTTAACTTCAAACTTCTCCTCATATATCCTAATATGTTATAACCTCATTTGGGCACCTCAAATACACCTTAAGCCCTCCTCTAAACACATTAAATCATTCACCAAGATCCACCTTAGTCATTATGCATTTTCCTTGTAATAATGCTAACACTTGTAATGTTTTCCACTAGGTTTCTAGGTGGTGGTTCATACCTAATGTAACCACTATGCCAAATGTTTTCCTCACCACTATAACATCATCTCCCAAGCATCTTTCACCATCTAAAATTCTTTTATGCCTTTACTTAAAGTTCCTTCACAAACTTAAACTTCCATCCATCAACACATTATTTCCTTCCTAGTTGTTTACCAACATTTGCCTAAGTCCTAAATACTCAAATACATTCTCTTGATTCCTAAATCCTTCATGGCGATACCTAAGTCATTATAAATCATTAGAACACCTTAATCTCACCCTTTTTCATCAAGACAACTTCTAGAACATCCTAGTACTTCCTTAGTCATTAAATCCCCTTAGAATATCTTAAACACTTAAGTTCTCCTTTAAATTTTGCCATGGGTTCTCTAGTATATAGTACATCCTAACACTTGGTTTTTCTCCATCAAACAACCAATACCACTCACATTCTCATCACAACACCTTAACACACAATTTACACCAAAACTACACCACATCATCTTATAGTGCATAAACTTAAATGCTTGGCACTTAGGCCCTTAAATGACAATAATCTTAACCACTGAATTTCCACATATATTTGCCTTCAACCTGCGAATACACACAACAAGGCTCCCATTGAAATAAAATGCTTCTTGTAATTCACCTCAACATTGTTTTAACTATCTCTTCTTCTCATTTGCTCTATAGTCACAAGTGCACAAGTATAGTCATTGTTTCTCCTAGGTTTTATATAACCCTTTTCTAATGTAAACTCTACACTAAACTCATCACATATCTAAATCCCGTTCCCTTAAACAATAAAACACCTTAAGGTAAGTAATTTACCTTGTTCTTTTACAAGCTTTAAAAGCTTTCTTCCTTAGGTTTTTTCCTTTCTCAATCTCGGTCACCAATATATATCTCCTTGCCAATGTTCTAACCAATATCCAATGACTCCAATGAGTACTAGATAATACATTAACCCTAAGGAACAAACCCTAGGTTAAAAATGTGCTTTAAGGTATTAAGGTGATTGTTTTACCTTGGTTTCTCAAGACAAGCTTGGATATGAAGCAAGAAGAACCTCCTCAATCCTTTGAAGAGTAGAAAACAAGCTAGAACAAGGCATAAACATGGAGTCCCATGAGTGCAAATTTTCGGACAAGGAAGAAAAAGATGGAAACCTAGATTTTCTTACACTTTCTTTACCTTAAGAGAATGGAGAAGCCAATGGAGTCTCCAAACTTGAATTTCCTCCTCTAATGGTGGTTTGACTTGGCACCAAAATGAAGCTCTTGAAGTTTTGAAAAGATAGAAAGAGAGAGCTTGAGCTAACTAAGGAGAATATGTAATTTGTTTTGGTTTTGGAGCTAAAATGAGTGAGTTGTGTGCAAGGCTAGATGAAGCTAGCATGGAGGTATGCTTCACGTTAATGGAGAAGGGAGAGAGAGCAAGAAACCGTGGGAAACAAGGGAGAATGAAGAAGTGAGGAGAGAGAACCACTAAAGGTGAGATATTATGTTAAAAAGGTGAATAGTTAACTTACTTGCTTTATAAGTCTTTATTTGATTAATGAGTCATAAAGGTGGTGACTCACCTTATAAGAAACCGGCCCCCATTAGTAACAAGGGGTACTTAAGTCTTTGTTGACCAAATATCTCACTTATATTGTCTTATGTTATAAACTAGCTTAATTAATTTACTATTCACAAAACAAGGCACATTGTTGTGAAATTTTTGATTTCCCATTGATATAGACTTCCAAATGTGACTATATAGTACACATGTTAATTAAAGAGTAATGATGGGCATTTAGCCATTCAAAACTCATTTACAAGACAATTTTTCAAAAACGTGCTTTAAGGGTCCTTAAAGCACATTTTGTGTTTTAACTTGTTTTCAAGCTTGGTTTTCTTTGGTAATTGATTTAAAATGACCATTAGAATATTACTAAGGTCTTAGAACAATATTTGGGTACTCTCCCAAGTCTCTCCAAGCTTAGAGCACGTTTTTGCTTAAACTGCTCTTTTGGTGTTTCCTTATATTTTCTTTGATTAGAAATGTTTCTTAATGTTTCTAAGGCATTATTTAGCCTCCTTATATCTTAGTTTATCATTTAAACACCACATCTAAGTTTGGGGTATTTCAGGTGCTACCTCACCGACACCGTAGATCCTCTACTTTCTCGATTTCCCTTCGATGGTCTTGTAAAAAATTTCATTAGGGTCAACCGGTGTGGCCTCAGCAGATGGATCATCTGGAGCGCCCAACTCTTGAGTAACAGCATCTAACAGATCTTCGTATTTATGCTTCATAATCACAACACAATGATATCATTTACTCTTCGTTATTGAATAGATTTGAATGTAATACAAATGTTTACAAAAGTTACATTAAACACTTACAACGGTGTCCTCGACTTTAGCGCAAACTGGCACATTGTTTCCATGCTAATCCTTGCTCAAATGAGTATGTATGAACAGTGTGTAAGCATCTGCATTTGGCTTCGTACCGTATTTCTTAGTCTAACAACAAAACACTTGATTAAATTAGATAGATTAAGCAAGTCTAAAAAATTGACATAATCTCGATTTTTTTTACATTTCCCCACACATACAATCCAAGATTGCACATGTCGGAACCTGATAACAATCACAACTCACAGCTTGCATTCATAGTTTGCATTCATATTTACACTCATATTTGCACTCACATTCATATTCACTCATAGTCACAGACACACTTCACAACCACACTACATATAAGCATATCATATTTTTGACATATTTCTAAGAGTTAATAGCATCAAACTAAATATAAAATAAAAAACTCACCAAACCCTTTTATGCTCCTTCATCAAGCGTGATCCACATGCATGGGTAGACAGGCCACCACCATGTGTGTGCTCAGTTCTGTGGTTACGAGAGTTAGCCTCGTTGATGTTTTTGTACTTTGCACTCCCCCATTGTTCTTCCCATGCTTGCCATACATCATCTATGACTTTTCTCTTCATCTTCCTACACTTCATCTTGTAGAGTGTGTCTGGATATCGTCTACTGATCTTCTCGCAGAATATGTCATAGACCACATTCTCAAGTTGAGGACCCCAACGAAAGTGCTTCTGCATAAATTAGTAAAGTGGTTTAAGCGCAACTTAACAAACAAAGAAATGAAGATAAATTGCTGAAAATTTTATGGTTAAGTATCTTGAACTCGTTGAAGTAAAATCTGTGGCCATCCTGACCCAACCCACCCAGGTATAATCTTCAAGAAACCATCTGGTCTCAAAGTAAGGAAGTAGAGCACAGATAACATTATTTGAAGGCATACTCCCTATAATTATATGGTATGTCACAAATTTACAATTAGCAAATATATGATAAACAAACCTTATTGTAAATGGTTTTGTAATTATAAAGTAGTACTTAATTGTCACAAACAGTGATGATGTCGCGAGGATCGACACGGCTACCGTGTGAAGCTTCTGAGCTATGTGGTGTGTCAGCTGGTGAATCATCAAGGAGTGGAGGATTTTTTGAAGTTGTGTCAATCGCTAATTCTGTAACTAATTCGCTGTTTTCTAGGGCACGTGCCAACCCCAAGAGTCCAACGAGTTTCTCAAAGTTGGAACTTTGGTAACAATCTGTAGCGCCCCCAAAACCACCCTGGTTGAGAGACCGTTACACGCCGCGCGCTTATTACCTAAGACACGTAAGGCTACACTAGTGAATCCCCAATCAAAATCAAATACTCATATATTAACCATAAAGTACACCTTGTCTTTACAAACCATAAGCGGAAGCTAAATACAAACTGGAACTAAATACAAGGCAGAAGCCCAAACTGAAATACATAATAGAGCTAAATACAAAAGGGCCCCAAAGTCATACAAACTAAAAATAGAATCCAAATGCCAAAACAAATAGTAGAACCCGAGTCTCCTTACACGAACTAAAACCTGCAAATTAGACGGAAATAGGGGTGAGCCAAACTATAGCTCAGCAGGTTATAAACTTCATCAGCTGAGCATGCTCAAAACTAATACTGAACATACATTAATACTTTATACGAAAGCATAGCGAAATCGGAATAGAGGCCTTAGAGGAAGAAGGCAGATTCGAAAGCTTAATAATGTCGAAAGCTTAACCACAAACAGAAGCTTAACAAAATCAAAAGCAGAGGTCGTAGCGGAAGTATTTTAAACAGACAAAGGTCGAGCAGAACGAGCCAAGTGATATCAAATCAGGAGGAGTAGTAATAGTCAAATCAGAAGGCATAAGCTTTGCAAATCAAAGACTTCTCATGAAATACCCCGAACTTAATTATGGTGATTAAATATTTCTAATATGGTAATTGAGGGCCTAATAGTGCCTAAAGAATATTAGTGAAGAGAATAAAGCCAAAGGAAAAGAGAAAACGCTTAAAAAGCGTAAATTGTAAAAACGAGCGTTGCACAACCATAGGAGGTATGTGACCTCGGTTAGGGTATTATATGGATCCCTAAGGTTTATTCATGCCTAATTAATGTACGGGGGTGATTCCCGAAGAAAATGAATCCGTAAAATGGATTAAAAACGCTAATGAAGCCTTAGAGCACGTTTCTCGAGAAAACCCAAAAATGTGACTTTGAGTGGTCAAATGGACGTGTAAAAATAATAGTCAATCAAATAAATATAATTAAAAATTAATGGAAGCTTAAGAACCATTAAAATTAAAGAAACGAGAAAAATCCGGAAAACGGGCCCGGTTAGTGAATAGTGCTAAAACCGGGTAAAGTAACGAGCGTTTTCTGTAAAAGACGAAAACGCCCCAGCCTAACTAATAAAGGTGGCCGGTTTTTATGAGGGAATTAACTCTCTCTCACACATACACGTAATTAGCCAGAAAATAATAGAAGAAACAAAAAATAAATAAAGTGAGAAAAAGTACTAAAAGCAAAAAGCACCCTCTCTCTCCTCTCATTTCTCTCTTTCCCACCTTTCTCCTTCCTCCAGCCATCTCTGTAACACCCCTAATACGCACATGATACTAAATGAAATCGCAGCGGAATTAAATAACTAAACAGTAACTAACGCTTCGGTGCTACAACGCCGTCAACCACCCACGTGGTTGACAAGGCAGAATAAATACAATTGTACCGGTCTGATGATCAGACTCCCGAGCATAAAACGAAAACATAAATACATTATATACAATACCGAGTACTACATACATCCTTCACTGTAACACGTCACTGTAAACTGCAACATCCAAAGTATATAACGCCACAGGAGCACAGGCGCATCCCGGGCCAACATCCAAAAGTATACAAAAGGGATTACATCCTAGGATCTAAAGCCACTCCGCTTCTTCGATCCTCATCCTGCAGTATAAGAAATATGGATCCCCCGAGGGGGTCAGCAACCCTTGGCTGGTATGGCTAACGCGCAGCCCATCGGCTACCGGGATACGCGCAGCTAATTGTCATTATAACATGGCATTCATTTATATACATAACATAACATAACATGGAGCATAGCATCGATGGTGCACAGCTCATCATCACATACACGGTGGATCTTCGTTCCACAATAACAAACCACAAGGGTCAAATAACATAAGAGCCTAGAGAGTGATTCACTCTCATGTTAAGCTCGTTAAACACACTCATTACCGCTCTGTCAGACGAACGAGTAACTTAAGTCACAGATGGTTCGGATTTAGTGACCCGAACACACCACACAAACACAGGTTCCCACTAAACCGATCATAAGTCAGAATAGGTAAGCTTTGGAAGAAGCTAGCGGAGATCGAACGCCAAATTAAGGAGAACAATCTTAACAACATAAGAGTCGAATCTGATTCAGATATCTACTCTTAACTTACATGCATGACCGGATAACCGGATTCCTCACTTCCCAGTTAAACTTGTTAGAAGTTCATAGTGGAACTTAACAACCAACACACAATAGGTGGTAAGTCATGTTAGACACACACAAGGGAATTGAGTCACAACATCACATCACAATAATATGAACAACTGTAAACTCATTACATGTTTAAATCTTATAACGTTGTAAACACACAGAAAAACATACAACACACAAACGGTGTAAACCGCTAGACAACAGACTGCAAGAAAACCATACCTTGGTCCTTGCCTCGTTTGTTTCCACCTTGAGAGAATCCTAAACACATTAGTAACGTCGGTTAATTAACGCACTAATCCATTATTAACATTATCTACTCAACATTACTAGTTTATTTTTATTTTACACTTGTTACATCTTTCATCCTTTTAATTGCCTTTAAAACCCACCTAACATGTCTTATATAACCTTATTATATCATTACTAACCAACTACTATTTTTAGATAACAATTCCCATCTTAAAACAATAATTTTTGGTCCATACAGTGGCCTGTCCGAACTTGTGTCCGAGCTTCCAAGTTCGGACACAAGCCGTGATTTTAGACAGAAAACATACACACGTCCGAACTTATGTCCGGACTTCGGAAGTTCGGACGTGAGCCGAGAAAAATCTAGACAGAAATCCATGCGTCCGAACATGTGTCCGGACTTCCAAAGTTCGGACACAGTTCGAGGATAATCCTAAGGATGGGTGGGTACGTCCGAACATGTGTCCGGACTTCCCAAGTTCGGACACTGTTCGCGAGTGAGAATTTCTTTACCCAACAGGGCCTGTCCGAACTTCCACATCCGGACGGAAGTTCGGACAAGGCATTATACTCAAATTTCTAAGCCTTTAAACACTTAACCAAATTTCTCCAAAGCCTCCAACCCTTATAGTATCTTCTCCTTAAGCCTCTTAATGCTTCCTAACAACATTTGGTACCCTTATATCCACATACAACATCCATGAAACTCATTTTCTAATTCCTTAAGCCCTTACTTATTTCTTTGTAAAATTCCTTAACACTTACAACATTTTGTACTAGGTTTCTAAATGGTGTTTCTCACCTATTATAACTACTATCCCAAAACGCTTTCTCCTCATCTTAACATCATCTCTTAAGCACTATTTCTCACAACCAACTCCTTATGTCACTCTTGAAGTTCTTTTCCAAGTTTACACTTTCTCCTTATTTACCAAAGTTTGCCTAAGTCTTTACCTAAGTCCCAAAATGACTTTGGTACATACTAAAATCTCAAGCTCATTTTAAACCTAGAACTTCACATTTGTTACCTAAATTTCGACATAGGTTCTCCTAGAACATTACTAAACCAAAACACTTGTTTTACCAACAAACAACCAAGAACACTAAAAATCCATCAAGTACTTATTATACACAAACTTCACTCACAAAGCACTACATCACAATATAGTGCATAATTTAAATTGCATGGCACTTAGGCCCTTAAATGACATGGCTCTTAGGCCCTTAAGATGCATAAATCATAAACACTGAATTTCCACAATATATTTGCCTTTAACCTGCAAATACACTCAACAACACATATGCCTTTTACTAAGCTCTTGAGAACACTTTACTAAGTCATTCACCATTTGCTCTTTAGGTAGTTTAATAAGCATTTATAAGCTCATTTCTCCTAAGGCATTAAAACAACATTAGGTTAGTAGATTTACCTCTTTTGCAAAATAACTTCTTTCTTGTTTCCTTTAGAAAACCGATAGAGTACTTGATTCTTTGACAAGTTCTAAACAATATACAAACATTATAATGAGTATTCAAGCTATAAGCTCCATCTCATTGTAAACCCTATTTTACATTGTTTCAAAAACATTAATGTAGTTGTTTTACCTTGCTCTTTGAAGAGAGTTTGAATATCTAGCAAGAGAGGACTCCACCTAGTCCATGAAGAGTTGGAATGAAGCTAGAACAAGTCACACAAAGAGCTCCTTCAATATATTTTCGGACATGACAAAAACAAGGAGGAAATGATTTTTATTTGAGATTCCTTACCTAGAAGCAAGGAGAGTAACAATATGTAAAAATACAAGCTCAAGCTCCTTCAATGGAGAAACTCCATGGCACCGAAATGGTTGTCTTGAAGTTTGGAGAAGATAGAAATGAAGAGCTTGAGGAGAGGAAGAAGATGGTGGTGTTTGTTTTTGATTTGGACAAGTGAGCAAGGTTTACAAGAGATCAAAGTGGGAGTTTCAATGGGGTGTGGTATTACCGTGAGAGAACAGCAAGAAGAAGGAAGAAGAGAGGTGGGAAACCGTGTGAGCAAGGAAAGAAATGAGAGAATGAAGATTGGTTTACTTTAGAAGATATTTGTAGTTTAAAGTAAATAGTACATTATTAGTCATATTTACTTAACAAAATAACAAAGGGTGGTGAGTCACCACCTTAGAAAACCGGCCCCAAATATAATGAGGGATATAGTCTTTGTTTGTCAATTTAATTACTTATACAAACATATGTTACAAAATAGCTTATAAAAGTTACTATTCATAAAACAAGGCACATAGAAGTGAAATTTTTGATTTCCCATTAATATAGACACCCAAATGTGATATTATATAGTACACATATTATTTAAGAGTAATGATGGACATCTAGCCACTCAAAACTCATTTACAAGACAATTTTTCAAAAATGTGCTTTAAGACTCCTTAAAGCACATTTTGTGTTTAAACTTGTTTTCAAGCTTGGTTTTCTTTGGTAATTGATTTAATATGTTCATTAGTGTATAAATGAGGTCTTGGTAAGTTCATTAGGTCTTAACCAAGTTTATCCCAAGCTTAGAGCACATTTTGGCTCTTATTGACTTTAAAGCACATTTTGTGTTTCCTTTTGTTTAAATTTGTTTACTAATGTTTCTAAGACTTTTTTTAGTCTTAATACACCATATTTAAGTGTTTAAACAATATATTAAGGTTTGGGGTATTTCAATCTACCCCCCTTAAAAGAACTTTGTCCTCAAAGTTCATACTTCCACATATCCTAAATATTAGAACACGGGAACACTTATAAACAATACTTCCATACATCACTAACAACACACTTACATAACATTGGACACCAGGTCCATACAACATAACATCGGGTACATAACATTGGACACAAGGTCCATACAACATTATCCACATCATTCAGACACAACGGTCTGTAACATAACAACATAACATAGACGATGTATTCAAATACACGTCGTACACACATAACCGAAACGGCTCTACCCCCCTTAAAAAGGGGTACGCCCCGTACCCTATACACATAAGACTAAGAAGTAAACAATGACGGGTACTTCGCCTTCATCTTATCTTCCAGCTCCCAAGTGGCCTCCTCAACGTCCTGGTTAGACCAGAGAACTTTCACCAGTCTCACGGACTTATGGCGAGTGTCTCGAGTCTTAGCATCCAGAATCCGTACCGGAGTCTCCACTGATCGCATGGTCGGCTCTAAGGTTAGCCTTTCAGGCTGAAGCACATGAGACGGATGAGACATATACTTCTTCAACTGGGACACATGAAATACATCATGTACCTTGCCCAGCTCGGCGGGTAGGTCTAGTCTATAGGCTACCGGGCCGATCCGCTCCGTCACAACATAAGGCCCCACATACTTTGGGCTCAACTTGCCCTTCTGGCCAAAACGAAATACTCCCTTCATGGGGGATACTCTCAAAAATACCTGATCGCCCACGGCGAACTCCAGGTCACGTCTGCGCACATCTGCGTACGACTTCTGTCTATCCTGAGCTGCTTCATGTTAGCCCGATCTGGCGAACTTCTGCCTGAACTTGCTCAAGATACTCTGGTCCTATAATGACCGTCTCACTCGACTCATCCCAGCATAATGGCGTGCGGCATGGTCTACCGTACAAGGCCTGGAAGGGAGACATCTTGATCGAAGCATGATAACTGTTGTTGTAACTAAACTCGATCAGATGTAACTTATCAATCCAGCTGGTCTGAAAGTCAAGTGCACAAGCACGTAGCATATCCTCAAGTGTCTGAATGTGCGCTCACTCTGACCATCGGTCTGTGGGTGAAACGCTGTACTCAATTTCAATTCAGTACCCAATGCCTCTCGTGTGGACTTCCAATATCTGGATAAGAATCTGGTATCTCTGTCAGATACAATCGTTTTTGGTACACCATGATGTCTTACAATCTCTTTATCAAACAGTTCTGCCAATCTTGCCACTTTCCAAGTGTCCTTCATCGGAATGAATCGGGCCACCTTGGTCAGTCGGTCAACTATCACCCATATCATATTCAGACCTCCCCTTGTAGGCGGAAGCCCTACTACAAAGTCCATGGAGATATCATGGAACTTCCACTCAGGCACTGGCATTGGCTGTACCATACCACCAGGCCGTCGGTGCTCAAACTTGACCTTCTGGCAAGTGAGACACCTCAACACATAATCACTAACATCTTTCTTCATTCCAGTCCACCAAAAATACCTTTTCATACTCTTATACATCTTTGAAGCTCCGGGGTGAATCGAAGTAGTAGAACAATGGGATTCACTCAATATGCGCTCCTTCAACTCAGCGCTACTCCTAGGTATACACAACGGCCATTCAGCCTAATCAGGTCATCATCGTGGAGTCTGAAGTCGTACTTCTGACCCTCGAATGTGCCATCAATAAGCTTCTGCCGGATCTCCAGCATATACTGATCCGTCATCTGAGCACTCCGCACCTCTTCAACCAAGCCAGTATGAGAGACTAGCGAATGGAGAGAGTGTGCTCGGCGACTCAGTGCGTCAGCTACCACATTTGCCTTACCCTCTTTGTATTGCAGATTAATATCGTAGTCATTCAGAAACTCAACCCACCTTCTTTGCCTCATGTTCAACTCTTTCTGAGTGAACAAGTACTTTAAGCTTTTATGGTCAGAATAGATTGTCACACTTACCCCATACAAATAATGTCGCCATATCTTCAATGCGAAGACAATGGCACCCAATTCTAAGTCGTGGGTAGGGTAGTTCTCCTCATGCTTCTTCAGCTGACGGGAGGCGTATGCTACGACCTTCCCGTGTGCATCAACACAACCCATACCTCTGCCTGATGCGTCGCAGTAGACCTCAAAACCATCTGGACCGTCTGGTATAGTCAGGACTGGTGCAGATGTCAGAGCATCCTTGAGACTCGCGAAAGAACTCTCACAGTCACTGTCCACTCGAATGGTGCATCCTTCTTCATTAAGGAAGTCATCGGCTTCGAGATACTGGAGAAGTCCTTCACAAACCTCCTATAATAACCTGCCAGACCGAGGAAGCTCCTGATATCAGTGACTGTCTTCGGCCTAGGCCAGGTGCGCACTGCATCTATCTTTGCCGGATCAACAGCGATCCCGGCCTCAGAAATCACATGTCCAAGGAAGATACTTGGTTCAACCAAAATTCACATTTCGAAAACTTTGCATACAACTGGTTCCTCCTTAGAGTTTGTAACACATTTCTCAGGTGGCTTTCGTGCTCACCTCTTGATTTAGAATACACAAGAATGTCATCGATGAAGACTACCACTAATTTGTCCAACTGATCTTGGAACAAACGGTTCATTAAGTCCATGAACTTTGCTGGTGCATTCGATAAGCCAAATGCATAACTGTGAACTCATAATGCCCTACCTCGTTCTGAAAGCTGTCTTCTCGATATCACTGTCACGGATGGCAATCTGATGGTATCCGGACGTAAGTCTATCTTGGAGATACTGATGCAACCCCTCAGCTGATAAATAGATCGTCGATGCGTGGTAAAGGGTAACGGTTCTTCACCGTAACAGCATTCAGCTCCCGATAATCAATACCAGGCGGAGTACCGTCTTTCTTCTTCACGAAGAGAACCGGCACTCCCCATGTGATACACTAGGGCGGATAAAGCCCTTGTCGAGTAGGTCTCTCAGCAGCTCCTTAGCTCTGTCATCTCTGCTGGAGCCATACGATAGGTGCTTTCGCAATGGGTCCAGTGCCGGAACTAAGTCGATCTCAAACTCAACCTCTCGTCTGGGCGGCATGCCCGGCAGTTCCTTAGGAAATACATCAGGAAACTCCGACACTACCGGCACATCTGGGCTAAACTCAGGGTCTCTCTCTATGTCCTGGACATAGCAGAGGTATACATCACTCCCTCGTCGTAACTCACGATACATGGCCATGGCGGTGATGATCTGAGGCGAAGGCTCCCTGGGCCTCTGGCGGTATGATATGGTAACCCCAGATGGACTCCGAAGAAGCAGTCGATGCTCGGCACACAGGATTCTGCCCTTGTACCGCTTCAACCAGTTCATCCCGACAATCACATCAAATCCAAGTCCGTCGAACTCTATCAGGTCGATCGGGAACTCTTCACCTCTGATTCGTACAATGACATCTCGGTGGTAGCGGGTACATCTGATCCGCTCTTTCGATGGGAGAGTGACCAAGAAGTCTGGCATTTCCTCTCCATCTAACCCCAGCCTCTTCGCAAAAGATAGCGAAACAAATGTGTATGAGGCTCCAGAGTCGAACAAGATCGATGCATCCACGCCATTCACTGGAAAGGTACCGGTGAGGATTGTGCCGCTCTTGCCGGCTTCTGCCTCATTGCAGACATTCAATGTACCTCCCGTTCCGAGTGCACAGCCTAATTCATTGGCAAACTAATAAGTACTGGGTAATAACACGGTTGATATACTTCAATAACTCCACTTTATTCATTAACACTTCCTCTTTACAACATTGTTGGTTTACATGGTTGGTATAACTTAACACATACATAACTCCCTTAACATATACGGCTTAACACATTACAAAAGTATCAAGGCTTAGAATTGTCTGAATGTCAAATTAAAACGTCCGGGTTTCATGTGTGTGGCATTGATCACTGCCGACGGTGCGGTATTCAGTTTGATCTTCCTGATGCCATGATATAGCATCCTTGACTGCCCACCCATGATAATACATCTCCTTGACTTTAACATACTTCCTTGCGAGATCAGCACGCTTTGCTCGCCATATACGAACAGCGGTATCACCAATGGACCAAGACACCACGGGTACTCTCTTACTTAGAGACTCGGGTGACTCGTCCTTATCTTGGTGTAAACCTAACGTCCACCTTCTGGTAGAAGTTCACAATACACAAATCTGCTTCCACATTGGAATCGAATCCGTTTCAAACTTGTTGAGCATATCCCACGGCGTGATTAACGACCGCACGGAAATCCTCAGGTATATTGGTACCGTTGCTCCATCTACAGCTCGCACTTCTTGATATGACTTGGTGTAAGGGTTCCAGTCCTTACCCATGCACATCATCTTCAATTGCATTCTTGATCGTTCGGATATTCAGGTGTGTAGAAACCTCCAGGTTTAGCTCCAAGTTCGTCGCATCGTCTGATGACATGGACTTGTGCTTCCAGTGTCAGGTATCCACTTAAGAGTATCATACCTGGCTGGATAACCTGACATTGCTCCATTGGAAAGTCGGTGATGTTGATGGTGGTCTCTTCAGGGTTTGGTGTGGGTGGGATTGGATAACATATTGAAGGTTCCTTTCAGTTTAGAATTATCTAATTAGGTGTCTTTCACACTATACTTTAACTCCTTACTCGCATGATAATACACTTGAACTCACTAGGACACATAAGCATGAAATGCGGTATGCAATCACTTATTACATTCAACAGGTTAGGCGGTACCTGGTCTAGAAGAGGGCCCTGGCGCCTCAGACCGGTCCACCACATTCAGGGTGGCCTTGCTAGGTCCGACCCTTTCCCCTTCTGGGAATCAGTATGCCTCTGATCAGTGGGTGGCTGGTTAGCCGTCTTCGGGCCATCAATAGCTGCTGTGGCCTTACCCTTCCACTGCCCCTTGGGCTTGTTGACTCTGCTGTTGGGGTTCCGGTAACACTCGTGGTCACGGTGGCCCCACTTCTCGCAGTATCGACACTGCACCTCATTTCCCTTGCAGTCCTTGCCGGGGTGGTCTCCATTGCACCACTTACAGTAATAGTGGCGCTCCGGTCCAGAGCCCGAGCTAGCTGCTAACACAATACACACTCAGTACTTGTTCCACAACTTATCAACATACACATCAACTTATTACACATGATTAAACCATTACCCTTTGGTGGGTAAGAGCGTAGGGGCTTCGCCGCATAAGCATATGTGAGCTTCAGTGGCTCCTCAGCTGTGGTGGTTGGGCTTGGCCCTTGTCACCCTGGTGCTGACTCTTCTGGGGCTGGGGATAAGGTTCTTCTTCTTCTTTCCTCCCCCGTACCCCTGCGAACTCTGGCCCTCGCTCGTGGCCTTGCGCTTGTGCGCATTCTCCTCGTCCCTCAGACGGACGGTGATCTCCACCTTAGCAGCGGCATGATAGCACTCCTGTATTTAGGATGATCAGTCATGCCCCGCAATACATACTCACAAACTCACATTAATACTCACTTGTAGACTACACATATTCACATCACTCTTTATTTAAATTACCTGCAAGGTAGTATACTCAGCTGGCCCCATCCCATAGCGAAGACGGTGGCTGAGACCGTTATAGAAACGGTTTACCAGCACCCGGTTCGAGTATCCCAGGTCCGGTAACAGGTGGACAAGGCCGGTGAAGGCCAGTGTAGTAGTACTCATCACCGACACCTTGTCCCCTGCCTCAGACTATCCAGCTCCAGGCGCTTGGGCCTTTGAACGTGCACAGGGTAGTATTTGGCTCGCAGCAGAGCCGTGTACTCCCTCCAGCCAAACTGAGGATCCGCCATCCGGTCCTCCCTCACTAGCTTCCACCAGTTTGTGCCGAACCCTTCAGGTAGTAAGCGGCAAGACGGACCTTAGCCTCTGAAGGTACAGCCAAGGTCTCGTAGGCGGTCTCCAACTCGGAGATGTACGCCTCCAGCTTA
This sequence comes from Limonium bicolor, assembly GCA_023374045.1. NCBI lineage: Eukaryota > Viridiplantae > Streptophyta > Magnoliopsida > Caryophyllales > Plumbaginaceae > Limonium > Limonium bicolor. The sequence goes on along the minus strand of CM041778.1, from coordinate 13,693,067 downwards.
CGGGGTCGGTCTCCCCATGAAACGAAGGGGGTCTCAGATCTGCCAATGCCTTGACCCAGTTGGTCTCTCGTGGCAGTGGCGGTGGGTGGCTGAACTCCGGGCATCTGCCCTGCTGCTGGATCGCAGCTACAAGCTGGGGTACCATCTGGGCCACAGCGGCTGCTACAGCCTCAGCCATAACCTGAGCCGTAAGTGTTCTCGCCCTGGTCACCCCAGTACCAGTACCACTTCCGCGGCCTCTACCGCGTGGTCTACCTGCCATCTGTATTTACATGAATATTCATTAGCAATATGCTTGCACACTATCGGTCAACGGTTTGTAACGCTTCCCGACAATAAGGTATCTCCACACTTAGTTAGTGGTTAACCTTTCCATAACTGATCACTTAGGTAACTGTAGTTAGGTTTCCTAACTCGGTATATTCCTAAGCTCGGTATTCTAGTCATCAGAGCGATACTTCGCTCTGATACCACTTTTTGTAACACCCCTAATACGCACATGATACTAAATGAATGAATCGCAGCGGAATTAAATAACTAAACAGTAACTAACGCTTCGGTGCTACAACGCCGTCAACCACCCACGTGGTTGACAAGGCAGAATAAATACAATTGTACCGGTCTGATGATCAGACTCCCGAGCATAAAACGAAAACATAAATACTTATATACAATACCGAGTACTACATACATCCTTCACTGTAACACGTCACTGTAAACTGCACAATCCAAAGTATATAACGCCACAGGAGCATAGGCGCATCCCGGGCCAACATCCAAAAGTATACAAAAGGGATTACATCCTAGGATCTAAAGCCACTCCGCTTCTTCGATCCTCATCCTGCAGTATAAGAAATATGGATCCCCGAGGGGGTCAGCAACCCTTGGCTGGTATGGCTAACGCGAGCCCATCGGCTACCGGGATACGCGCAGCTAATTGTCATTATAACATGGCATCATTTATATACATAACATAACATAACATGGAGCATAGCATCGATGGTGCACAGCTCATCATCACATACACGGTGGATCTTCGTTCCACAATAACAAACCACAAGGGTCAAATAACATAAGAGCCTAGAGAGTGATTCACTCTCATGTTAAGCTCGTTAAACACACTCATTACCGCTCTGTCAGACGAACGAGTAACTTAAGTCACAGATGGTTCGGATTTAGTGACCCGAACACACCACACAAACACAGGTTCCCATAAACCGATCATAAGTCAGAATAGGTAAGCTTGGAAGAAGCTAGCGGGAGATCGAACGCCAAATTAAGGAGAACAATCTTAACAACATAAGAGTCGAATCTGATTCAGATATCTACTCTTAACTTACATGCATGACCGGATAACCGGATTCCTCACTTCCCAGTTAACACTTGTTAGAAGTTCATAGTGGAACTTAACAACCAACACACAATAGGTGGTAAGTCATGTAGACACACACAAGGGAATTGAGTCACAACATCACATCACAATATATGAACAACTGTAAACTCATTACATGTTTAAATCTTATAACGTTGTAAACACACAGAAAAAAAAATACAACACACAAACCGGTGTAAACCGCTAGACAACAGATGCAAGAAAACCATACCTTGGTCCTTGCCTCGTTTCGTTTCCACCTTGAGAGAATCCTAAACACATAGTAACGTCGTTAATTAACGCACTAATCCATTATTAACATTATCTACTCAACATTACTAGTTTATTTTATTTACACTTGTTACATCTTTCATCCTTTTAATTGCCTTTAAAACCCACCTAACATGTCTATATAACCTTATTATATCATTACTAACCAAACTAATTTTTAGATAACAATTCCCATCTTAAAACAATAATTTTTGGTCCATACAGTGGCCTGTCCGAACTTGTGTCCGAGCTTCCAAGTTCGGACACAAGCCGTGATTTTAGACAGAAAACAGACACACGTCCGAACTTATGTCCGGACTTCGGAAGTTCGGACGTGAGCCGAGAAAAAATCTAGACAGAAATCCATGCGTCCGAACATGTGTCCGGACTTCCAAAGTTCGGACACAGTTCGAGGATAATCCTAAGGATGGGTGGGTACGTCCGAACATGTGTCCGGACTTCCCAAGTTCGGACACTGTTCGCGAGTGAGAATTTCTTTACCCAACAGGGCCTGTCCGAACTTCCACATCCGGACGGAAGTTCGGACAAGGCATTATACTCAAATTTCTAAGCCTTTAAACACTTAACCAAATTTCTCCAAAGCCTCCAACCCTTATAGTATCTTCTCCTTAAGCCTTAATGCTTCCTAACAACATTTGGTACCCTTATATCCACATACAACATCCATGAAACTCATTTTCTAATTCCTTAAGCCCTTACTTATTTCTTTGTAAAATTCCTTAACACTTACAACATTTTGTACTAGGTTTCTAAATGGTGTTTCTCACCTATTATAACTACTATCCCAAAACGCTTTCCTCATCTTAACATCATCATCTCTTAAGCACTATTTCTCACAACCAACTCCTTATGTCACTCTTGAAGTTCTTTCCAAGTTTACACTTTCTCCTTATTTACCAAAGTTTGCCTAAGTCTTTACCTAAGTCCCAAAATGACTTTGGTACATACTAAAATCTCAAGCTCATTTTAACACCTAGAACTTCACATTTGTCACCTAAATTTCGACATAGGTTCTCCTAGAACATTACTAAACCAAAACACCTTGTTTTTACCAACAAACAACCAAGAACACTAAAAATCCATCAAGTACTTATTATACACAAACTTCACTCACAAAGCACTACATCACAATATAGTGCATAATTTAAATTGCATGGCACTTAGGCCCTTAAATGACATGGCTCTTAGGCCCTTAAGATGCATAAATCATAAACACTGAATTTCCACAATATATTTGCCTTTAACCTGCAAATACACTCAACAACACATATGCCTTTTACTAAGCTCTTGAGAACACTTTACTAAGTCATTCACCATTTGCTCTTTAGGTAGTTTAATAAGCATTTATAAGCTCATTTCTCCTAAGGCATTTAAAACAACATTAGGTTAGTAGATTTACCTCTTTTGCAAAATAACTTCTTTCTTGTTTCCTTTAGAAAACCGATAGAGTACTTGATTTTGACAAGTTCTAAACAATATACAAACATTATAATGAGTATTCAAGCTATAAGCTCCATCTCATTGTAAACCCTAATTTTACATTGTTTCAAAAACATTAATGTAGTTGTTTTACCTTGCTCTTTGAAGAGAGTTTAAATATCTAGCAAGAGAGGACTCCACCTAGTCCATGAAGAGTTGGAATGAAGCTAGAACAAGGTCACACAAAGAGCTCCTTCAATATATATTTTCGGACATGACAAAAACAGGAGGAAAACTTGATTTTTGTTTGAGATTCCTTACCTAGAAGCAAAGGAGAGTAACAATATGTAAAAATACAAGCTCAAGCTCCTTCAATGGAGAAACTCCATGGCACCGAAATGGTTGTCTTGAAGTTTGGAGAAGATAGAAATGAAGAGCTTGAGGAGAGGAAGAAGATGGTGGTGTTTGTTTTTGATTGGACAAGTGAGCAAGGTTTAACAAGAGATCAAAGTGGGAGTTTCAATGGAGGTGTGTGTATTACCGTGAGAGAACAGCAAGAAGAAGAAGAAGAAGAGAGGTAGGAAGAAGAGAGGGGGGAAACCGTGTGAATGAAGAAAGGAAATGAGAGAATGAAGATTGGTTTACTTTTAGAAGATATTTTGTAGTTTTAAAGTAAATAGTACATTCATTAGTCATCATTATTTACTTAACAAAATAACAAGAGGGTGGTGAGTCACCACACCTTAGAAAACCGGCCCCCTTAATATAATGAGGGTGATATAGTCTTTGTTTGTCAATTTAATTACTTATACAAACATATGTTACAAAATAGCTTATAAAAGTTACTATTCATAAAACAAGGCACATAGAAGTGAAATTTTTGATTTCCCATTAATATAGACACCCAAATGTGATATTATATAGTACACATACGTATTTAAGAGTAATGATGGACATCTAGCCACTCAAAACTCATTTACAAGAGACATTTTTCGAAAATGTGCTTTAAGACTCCTTAAAGCACATTTTGTGTTTAAACTTGTTTTCAAGCTTGGTTTTCTTGGTAATTGATTAAATATGTTCATTAGTGTATAAATAAGGTCTTGGTAAGTTCATTAGGTCTTAACCAAGTTTATCCCAAGCTTAGAGCACATTTTGGCTCTTATTGACTTTAAAGCACATTTTGTGTTTCCTTTTGTTAAATTTGTTTACTAATGTTTCTAAGACTCTTTTTAGTCTTAATACACCATATTTAAGTGTTTAAACAATATATTAAGATTTGGGGTATTCAATCTCCCTCCCCCTCTCAAGCTGCTGAACGATTTTTGAGGCCCTCCAATGGCTTCCTCTCTTTCTCTTCATGCTCAAGCTTCATTAAAGCTCCAAATGCAAAAATAAAACATATTTGAACTCCCCTCATCAAGAGCTACACTTCTATCTTTTCAAAATTTCAAATGGAGGAAGTTGACCTCCATGGGTGTTGGCCATTGGTGAAGAGAAAGCCACATGTTCTTGAAGCTTGGAGTCTCCCCTTTCATTTAAGGTAAAAAGTTCCAAGGGAAAACTCATTTTCTCCCTCTTCTTTCTTGGCCGATTTTTACCCCCTTTTGATACCTTGTTCTTCTCTTGATTTGAGCATTGGTTCAAGCCTCCAATGGTGGTGGAACCCTCCTTTTGATTCAAGGCTTAAAACCTCTTCAAGAGCTCCCAAGGTAATGACCTAAATTAGTGCCTTAAACACTCTCCTTTGTAGTTTGGAATTTTCCATGAGCCTAAGGGTTATACTTAGCTCTCATTCCCACTTGGGTATTGAAGTAGAGTTGGGCAACTCCATGGCTTTTGGCGATCTCCAAGCAAAGAGAGAGAGGAGGAAGAGAAAAGAAGAGAAAGGGAGAGAAAGGAAGAGAAAAAAAGAAATTCGAGACTCAAAGGTAAATAACCTACCTTAACTCCTATTCCTAATGTTTGTAAAATTTTGGGATAGAAAATGAAATAAATGAACCCAAAATAATGGTAATAGAAATGTGTTTGGTAGTTAGAGGAGAGTATTGTGATGGAATTGTGATTTAAGGGCCTAAGAGCCATGCATTTTATAATTTATGCATTATGTTGTGTTGGAGGATTATGAATGAATTTTGAATGGATATTGTGTGCTGGTAGGACCCTCTATGGCTGTGGCTAGTTGTTAATGAATTTAGGTGATAAATGGTGCAATTGGGAACGTTAGAATTGTAGGTGAGTTGTGGCAAAATTTGTGTAGAAATCTAAGAGGTTTAAGTGTTATTATGAGTGAAGAAGTGACCTAGGAATAACTAGGTGTTTTAGTGAACTGAATTGAGTGGATTAATCACCCATAGATGGTGGTTGAGGGTGAGGGCATAGGAATGATAGGACAAAAATCTGTAGCGAAACCGTGTTTTGGTGTTATGAGTTCCTAGGAAAAAGTTAGTTTGCATAACCTTGGGAATGGAGGATGAACTTGTGTGATGAAATGCAATGGTTAGGAAAGATTTAGAATGGTCAAAATGCTTGAGGGCAAAAAGTGTGAAACAAGATGTAAATAAGAGGATTTTGGAAATGCACTAAAGTGCATAAGTGCAAAAATGAGAATTTAAGTTGTAGAATTGAGCAAGAATGGAGTATGAGTATGACCAATGATTTGGGAAGGTTTAAGGAGTTTTTTGGGGTGCTAAAACATGTTAGGAAACATGTGGAATGATTAGGAAAAGATTGGGTGAGAATTGAGGTGAATTTGGAGTTCAAAGTGAGTAAAGTAGTTAAAATGGGTACTGGGCTGGACCGACCTTAGGACCGACCTTGGTAGGGTTGGTCGGCCTGCTGAAATTTGCAAATCCGGAGTATTCTGACTTCGACCGACCTTAGGACTGACCTTAGTAAGGTCGGTCGGGCTAAACTTTTCAAATCCGGAAGTCTTCTGACTTTGACCGACCTTAGGACCTCGGTCGGACTGAAATTTTGTAAAACCGTAACCTACTGACTCTAACCGACCTTGCGACCGACCTTGGCAAGGTAGGTCGGGTAAAAAAAATGGCATTAGTAGTAAGCCATTGGGAGTGTAATGATGGTAAGAAAAATATGCACCTAAGAACCTAAGTAGACAAGTGCGGAGGAGAAATGAACGAGAAGTTGTGAACTTAGGAACACTTGAGCAAAACTGAGATTAACGGGGTAACGGGGTAAACTACGGGAGTATAGTAGTTGTTACATACCGTAGTACTTTGTTATTAATAGAAACCCTTGAAATGTTATCAGTGAATCAAGTGTGAACCGAGGAACATGAGGTGACGTGGTGAAGTAACTCGTCGTGGTGTGAGGTATGATTTTTAATGCCCTGTATGCTAACTGGATTACTCTGATTTGTGTGTTGTTTGCTTGTGTGGCGATCTAATCAAGATGAAAGCATGAAAATGATTTATTGCATTTGATATGTATGTCTTGATACATGATGTATGAGCTAGCCATATTTGAATGCTTGTGTGGTCTTACTTAGTGGTATAGACCGGCTCATAAATGAGCACTATTTGATTAGGGACTCGTAGAAAGAGTCGTTCCGTAAATTAACGAAAACGTGAAAGCACACAAAACTATTGATTCCAGAATAACGATAACACAAACTTATGAACTCACTAGAACGTGAGAGAAGTGTACGAGATTAGTAAACTCCCGATAATGGTTAGATAACCGAATTGAAATAATCCACGAAACAATAATAGTGGAACACTATAATGAACCTCTATTCAGAGGATAAGGATAGTTCAAAGATATGAACCTTTGAGAGAAGTAAAGGAATGATAAGGGACCACTAAACTCCCTTAGAAAAATAGTCTACCTACAATATGAGGATCCGACCTAGTATGAGAAAATGTCCCGAACATTAAAGTATTCGAAACGTTGGGAAAACCATTAAATCTGAGAATACTAGAAATTGAAATAATTCCCTAAGCTATTAGATGAAATCGAGAGAGATACTTCTAGGCTGACCTTTATGATCATAATGTAACTCCGAGAGAGGAGCCTTGGGAAATTGAGTAGTCCGGTAGAGATACGGACGTCTGAGTATTTGAGGAACTAAGTATATAGTTCCATTTGATAGTCGAACCTTTCCACTATGCTAGACCTAGAGTAGGGTCGAAACCGGGGAAGTAAGACTTGTAATTGAAAGCCCGGTGGTGAGTCTTGTGTATGACTCTGCCCGGAGGTCATGTGTAATGACTTAAAAGGTATCCATTTGAGTATTGAATTTGGGTGTTGAAATTGAGAATTTGAGTTGAGAATGAGAATAAGAGAGATGAGTAAGAGTAACCCAAGAGAATGGGTAAGATAATGAATAATTGACTAAGGCGTAGTGAGGTAGAAACCTCAAGGCCTAAGAGTAAGTTGATACTAACTAACAAACTTATTGTGTTAGTTGTTATTGTATTCCTTGTTTGAATGCCTTTGAATGCGAGCATGATTATTGAATTAAAATGAATCTCATGTTCACGACCAAGTAGTCGACGTACCCCCGTTAGCACGCAGGGTATGCGAATTTCATACCAGCAATTCACTGAGCCCCTTGGGGTGCCATTTTTACTTATAGGTACTTTGAAGCCGTATACCGTTCGAGAGTAGGACGGGGTTGCTATGTAAGCATGGGTAGTCGTTTAAGGAATTGGTACTTGATTGTAAAGTTGTATTGTAAGTCCGAAGAGTTATCGGTTATATGAGGATTGTAGTAGACTCGGTATAGAATGGATTTGAGACTTGTATTTGTATCGAGATTTAAATAAGGAATGAAATGTATTGATTGGTATAGAGTACTCGGTATACTTGTTCATCAGACCGATATTGTAATTGAATTGTTGTATTGGATTTGGCCTTGTTAGTCACGTGTGTGACTAACGGCATTGTATCACCCACCGTTCGGAGTAAGAATTCCGCTGCTATGGTATTGGTAATTGAGACGGGTTAGGAGGTAAGGACTTGATTGGCGGTAGGGGGGGGGTGTTACATCTCAGAAGACAGAAAGCACACAGTAGACTGCCTCAAGTCAAATACAGACAGAGCAGACAGAAATAGATCACTTAGTAAACCAGAAACTTTCAGAGGACAGAAAGCACACAGTAGTTTGTCAGAAATTAGAAATGGGCAGAATAGATGGAAACAGATCACTTATAAACAGAGATGAGACACTAGCACTGAACACAACACTCAGAAAGGGTCAGAGACCCATGGATCTAACAGATCCCTCGATAACGCAGAAATGACCCGAAGGCCAAAGGACCCGTCGGTCCCACAAAACAGAAATGGGAATGACCTAACACTCAGAATGACGTCTACATAGCATGCTACGAGATAGCCTGACCCAGCCTTCCATGACTCAGAATGTACAGAAACTAGGTCCCCAAAACAGAAGTTCAATCAAAACAGAACATAAGATATTGTGCGGCACAAACACCAAGGCACAAAGCCTTAAACACATCAAAGCATAAGTCGGAGCTAAAATAGATGTCTTAAGGCAAGACCAATGAAATATGGAAGATGAAACTGAAGTCAGAAGCTTATGCACACTTTCAGAGCAAATCAGAAGTCAAAGGCTTTTCGAGAACTTTCAGATCACAATACACATAAACTGGTGCCAAAACTTATCAAAACATAAAGTAGACACTGAGAAGAATCCAACGCCGCAAACGACACTTAAAATGGAGTTCAAACGAAAAGTTATGCAAAAACAGAGGCGTGTCTGGACATGTGTCCAAACTTACAAGTTCGGACGCATGCCAAACTGTGAAATCCAACACATCCGGACGCAAGTCTGGTTTGAAAACGGAAAGACGTCCAGACAGAGCCCAAAATCAGTAAAACGTGTCCGAACTTGTGTCCGAACCTGCAAGTTTGGACACAAGTCAAATGCAAATCTTGAAAATCATCCTCGTATCCCGTCCGGACTTACATGTCCTGACGGATGTCCAGACACAGCGTAAAACACAAAATTATAGAGGCATCCGCACCCACGTCTAGGCTTACAAGTCCGGACGCAAGTCCGGACACGATGGAATTTGTAGAAAACAAAGTCGAATCAGAGAAGAATTTCAGAGGTAGATTATCCATTGTCAAAGCACTGAATTTACATATCAAATTACATAAAACGAACACAATCCCACGTGGTTTTAATAGAGCAAAATGTAAATCAGAAACCGATCAAACTCGTCACCAATCAGACAATTAGATAAACATATACAGAAACAATAACCGGAACTCCTCGTGGGTGAACATACACAACCAAATCTATCTACCACCTACCTCACATCCAACGCAAAGCAATCTCTGCGGACTCAACTCAACGCTCCCCTCGAATCTCCACTCGAACGACGAACACTCGAACTGAATAACCGGATCCAAAATCAGAAAAGGAAAAGGAACCGGAATTCTTCAACGAATAACTCCAGTGATTTAGCCTTTGGAGGACAGATTGAAGAGAAAGAATGCAAAGGGAGGAAGTTACTATTAAAGAGGAGCAAAGCGGAGAGGAGAGGAGGGAATAGTCGTGAAACTGTTGTTGAAGGAAAGAACGTGAATTGAGAAAGAAAAGAAAATAAGGAAGGATGAGGAAAATAAAAAGAGTTATTAATTCCTTCATTAACTAATAATAAATGCAAACGGGAAAAGGACAAATGTGACCTTTCTTCTAACTTTGAATAGTAAGCCACCAATGACATAAGCATATTATTATAACATTGGAATCAATACGAATTCCCTTTGCGAATCAGGAAGGAAATAAATAAAAAACAATTATGGGGCATAACACAATCTCAACATCCAGTGTGAGGTGGATATTTTGGAAGTTTATGAGTATTTCAGGTTAATTGGCGAAAATTAAGAAAATCAGACACATAATCCTCGAGGTTACCTGTAGGAGGAAGAGTACTAACAAGCTTAAAAGAGTGGGATTTAGGGATCCAAGGGGAGTTCCAAAACGGAGTGTCAAGCCCATTACCGATCAGTCTCCCGCCCCCTTTATTAAGAACCTCAATATTAGCAGTGAAGGGTTTCCAAACAGCATTGTCTTTCTTTCCAGGTTTAATGTCTATGAGGTTACAAGAAAGAAAATAAACCTGCTTGAGAACAATGGCAACCAAAGAGTGAGGAATGGTGAGGATGCACCAAAGCTGCTTACATATAAGAACTCTGTTGAAATTTTCAATGACCTTGAAACCCAGGCCACCTTTATCAGAGCTTTTACACACTTAAGACCATTTTGTCCTGTGAATAGATCTTGTATCCAATTTCCCACTCCATTAGAAAAAGGCAAAAATCGAATCAAGTTTAGCAATGATAGATTTGTGGGAGAGAAAATAGGGACATATTGAAAACAAGAATAACTTGTAGAACACTTGTCACCAGGATAGATCGAGTTGCTTAGGACATCGGTTTGGTCCAAGTAGAGATTCTTTTTTACTGAGGTGATGAGGTATTGAAACAACTCTTTTTTGTTAAAGTCAACTTTAAGTAGAAGGCCCAGATATCTAGATAAGGATGGGACTTCAGCCACAGTGAAAATAGAAGCAACTTGATTTCTGGTAATAGAAATTAGTTTTACTAAAAATCAATTCACTTTTGTCCAGGTTGATTTTATGCTAGCAAGAATTTATGGAGAATAGAGTTTACATCATTAGAATTCTCATCAAAGGTGGTACCAAAGAAAATGACGTCGTCAAAAAAAGCAAGGTGAGTAATGAAAGGGTTATTAGCAGTGAGTTTGATACCTCTGAACTGGTATCTCATCAGCATTATTCAAAGCTCTTGAAATAGCTTCCTGAATCAAGATGAATAGAAATGGAGAGAGGGGATCACCTTGTCTTATTCCTTTAGATTGAGTGAAGAATTCCCCTGGGGCACCATTAACTATAACAGAGCATCTAACTGACATAATCTAACTGAAATAATACAGTTCATAACAGGATTAATCCAATTCGAAGGAAACCCCATAGATATAATAATGTTTTCCATAAAGTTAAACTCCATTATGTCATATGCTTTGCTTGAAACAACTTTAATAGCAAATAAACCTTTTTTTGCTTGATTACAGGAAAAAAATATAGGATTTCACTTACTAGAATCACATTATCTGTCAGCAATCTTCCTTTAACAGATTCAGCCTGATTTTCAGAAATGATATTGGGGAGAATATGAGTAACGCTATTAGAAAGAACTTCAGAAGCAATCTTGTAAACAAAATTGCACGGAGCAATAGGTAGAATTTTCAATATTGACAGCTCCTGTAATCTTTGGAATTAGAGCAATAATATAATCATTAATCATCAGTTCGTCCTCTCTGACTGAAACTAACATAATAGTTTCTATCACGTGGTTACTAACTGTACTCCAACAAGTTTTGAAAAAGTTGCCATTAAAACCATCAGGCCCATGAGATTTGTTAGAACCCATTTGTTTCATTGGCTCAATTATCTAAATAACGACATTAGGACATCTCATAATATTGATGTGATTAGTAGACAGACAGTTCTTAACATAATCAGAGAAAAGAGAGTCGGGTTGAGGAGCTGTAGAAGTGAAAAGTACCTTGGAAGTACCTTATAGCAAGCTTGGTTCAAAAGCTCAAAAATCCTGTAAACTCTGATATTACCCGAGGCTTTGGCATGAAAAAAACCAGTGTTTTGTCTCTCTCTTTGATCCAAGCATCTCTAGATCTTTGATTCCATCAAATTTCTTCCTTGAGACCCAACACTTCAATCTTAGTAATAAGTCTTTTCATATTAGACTTAATTCCAACGAGATAGGTTAGGAAGAGAGGATTGGTAGATCAGCTTTTTGTTTCTGATCATCCATTGAATCTTTTTCATAGCCCAACCTTTCCAAGCTTTCATCTTGTCAGAACAGATTGTTAGCTTTTGAGAAAGAGAAAGATTCCCTAAGGGCTAGACCTCTTTCATAATCTTTGAACGTTTAGATTCTAAACACCACACATTCCCGAATATGAAGATGTGAAGAAAAGGTTCGTGCTGCCCAAAGAACCTTATAAAAATTAGGGAGTGAGAAGAATCAGATGACCATTGTTAAGTGTGGATAAATAATGGTATGCATGTGTTTGTATGTGTTTATGTTTTCCAATCATCAAAGCGTTTATTAACTGTGTGCATACGTCATTCGGACTTGTGATATCAATTATTACCTAAGTCTTATGAACTATTAGGAGAGAGACTCCAATTATCATTTTATGAGAGTGAAATACTCCTAACAGTACTAAGTGAGGAACTTAGTTTAGAGACCAGGTAATAACCATCTCTAGAGCGATGACTCGACTTTTGAACATCACCTAACAGACTTCTAGGTATGTGTAAGACCCTATGCGCATCCAATAAAATGTGTTCTCCAATAACGAGATTGAATCTCCAGGAGATTAATTAAAACACACTAACAAATGAAAGTGTGATTATTAATGATATGTTGTTTAGTAAACCCTGGTCTGCATTCGTTCCAGCAGGTTGCGCATAGTGATCACTAGAGTTTAACACCCGTTTAGGGTCTACTCTTGTTTATCTAACGAGCCGGATACGATCGTTAGTCGGAGTGTGCTACCGTTGGCCACATGGCTTCGGCCATATGAAGATCTACCACTGTAGATCAGTAAGCCCACCTACTCACTATAGATGGCACCGAACTACTGTCCAAAAATATAAATGTGTGAGGCTAAATGGGAATTTGTCTTTAACATGACACCCGTATGTTTATGTGAGATTGTTGGAAGTGGGGCTTCATGTGATGGAAATAAACAAGTGAGACTAACTGGACTTCAACTAACTCTTACCTTACCGTTGATTCGAATTTAATTATTCAATTATAAATATCATAATAGCATGTCTTGGTGTGTGATGTTTGAATACCTGTTGTGTGTTTTAATTCCGTATTTACAGTTATGTTATAAGCATGTAAACGGTACAGCATGAAACGAACCCATGTTTATCAAGATGGCTAAAACGACCTAAGTGGCCTAAAGGGTCTAGGATCACATACTAGCATGCTCAGCGTTTTTCTGAGCCTATACGGCACCACATTACAGGAATTGATCGAGACTTGGAGCCGGAGTGCGGGACCGTTGGGTAGAGGACGACGCCTTCTAGTTCCTACACATTTCAGATTTTCGTTATGTATCATATTCTACGATGTAATTAGTGGGAACGTTTTTAGATGCTCACTGGTCTTCGTTATCGTCGTATGGATTTAGTATGTGTAGGTTAGTAGTATAGTATCTCGGTTCATCAAGCGGTTATCGATTCTAGTATTGAGATAATTGATTGCTTCGTTACCCACATGGGTGAGTAACAGCGTGTGACACCCGAGTGATAATTATTAGTGTTTAACTTCCGCTGTGAGACGTCTTTAATTATGCTACGAGAGTGATTATTACGAGTTTAATGTGAGGGGTGTTACATTTACCTTTTGATTTATCTACACTGAATCTTTCATTAGACTATATATTTACAATGGATAAATCCGATTGTCATCCTTAAGCTCAGTATAATTGACTGTATGATTGATTTTTTTTTTGTAAACAAGCAATATATTACTAATCCTTTCACAAATGGAAAAATGAGTCCCAAAAAACTAATATTTCATCCCATTGAAACAATTTGAATCTCTTAATTTGTTTCTGTTAGGATTTTGGGCTCATTTCCCCAGAATCATGGTGAGAATCGTCATGGTTATCGAAGAATAATGACTAGATTTATGTACCGATAGAAAATAGTGACACAAGGATATACATGTTTCGGTCCCAACATGGCCTACGTCTATGGGAGGAGATAAAACAACTTCCATTAAGAGGATGAGAATTACAAGTTTACATGGGGATTACCAAATCAACCCATTAACTCATTTCCTTGGTGTTTTTACCCGAGACCTTTTGAGCTCCTGCAGACCCACCATTGACTATCTAGGATGTGATCCACACAAGCTAGGATAAGTTTAATCCACGGGTTACTAGATCTAGGGCTGTCCATTAGGTTAGGTTAATTTGGTTAAACCCGATAACCAAAATTATTTTGATTATTTTTAACCAAAAATTTAACCGATTTTATAATTCGGTTTTAGGTTATAACCGAAATTATTTTGGTTTGGTTTTTGGTTATATGTGTGAAAGTTTGGTTAACCGAAAACCAAAAATATATGACACATATATAATATACCGGTTACCTTATCTTAAAGACGATATTTTACCTTTAAAGCACAAATGTATCATTGTGTCATTAAATGAGATTTTATCCTTTTGGTGGTTATTCTATGTGCTGGCGGGAATTTTATACTCTTAATTAAGTGTAGATAATCCATTTAGACAAACTTTCCACTCAACATTTAATATTTACATGATGAAATCCTCATTAATCCCTTAAAGCACAAAAATATCATTAATGGCGTTAAAGTCATATTTTGACCGTTGGTCTTCTTTTTATTGTTTTCAAACACCTTCTCTCTCTTAATAAATACAGGAAGTTCAATATTCAAAGTTTCCTATCCCTTTACCAAATCAAACCCTCTTAAATTCCTTAAACACAAAATTGTCATTAAGACCTTGAAGTCATCTTTTGACATTTGGCATGCCTTTTCAAATTTTACAAAACTCATCACTATTACATAAGACTTGAGATTCAATATTCAAAGATAATTACTATCACTTCTTGCCGTTACTGAATTAAATCCCCTTAATGCCTTAATTGTCATAATGGCCTTTAGATTTCCATGGTCTATCTTCCAACAACTCATTAAATCTTTAGACAGGGAAGGATCCAAAGTGGGGCCGGGGGGCACCCGACCCCCCCCCCCCCCAAAAAAAAAACTTTTGAAAATTTATAAATGCTCTTATGAATTTTTGTAAAAGTACAAAATGGCATAACATTTTAAAGAGTGATAGTGTCAAAAAAAAATTTGCCCCCCAAAACAAAGCTCCTGGATCCGCTACTGTCTTTAGACCGGTTAATTTAAATTATCTTCCTTTTTGAAAGAATTACCATTAGATTAAATTTTCCAACTTCCCTAAATCATTCTAACTCCTCTAAATTATCTAGGCATTCTCTCACTTCCTTGCCCTAATTTGCACTGCACTGATAAGTATATAAACACATAGAGGGATAGGGTTATACACATCACATTCTTTACACAATTTGAATCAAGAAAGCTCTCTTCTATCTTTTTTTGTATTCAAACTTTCTCACCTTATCTTCTACTACCCACAGGGTGAGATAACTAAGCCACAAGAATAGGAACCATGAGGGAGGAGTCCTAAGAAGAGAAAGAAACGCATGTATGTCCCCCTAGAAATTTTAGATATATGCGTGTGGGTAATCTCCTTTTATGGAATAGAGGGTTGGTGACTGCTACCCGTTTGTAATAGAGAGATGTTGTAATCACGTTGCTATGGTGGATTCTTCCATTATTGTGGTCGTAGTTGATAGGAAGCGGAAAAAGAATCTGTCAGAGGATACTCTATGTGACATTTTAGTTGTTCATTTTGCTTTTTAACAGTTCATATTCAGACTAAGCCTTGGGATTTCTGACTAGGGGGTATATATTTTTTTAGTCTACCGGTGTTTAACAAGAAATGAATATGTCTTCATTAACTCATAACTAAAAGTATTCATAATCAAAATTGGACACCAATCCCAAAAAAATGTGTTAATTAGAAAAAATCATGATACATTAAAAATTACCTTATTCTAAAATGTACGACTAAGGTATATATTTTGTTTTTTGTTTCTTCAATAACACTTTATGTAAACTTTTAACAAGCAAATTTAGTCTTAAATTTTCAAACATTGTATTTTAAAAATAATCTACTATTAAATAAGTGAAAAAAGAGGGGAACAAATTAATGGAGATGCAGGTTAATGTATTTAAACTTACTAGTTTTTGAATATTTAGTAACCATTTTTTAATACCCATTCAAAAATTTTGTTTATTTAGTTCTATTTATAGACCAAAATACTTCAGTTAACCGAATAACAAAAATATTTTGAAAAAAAAAATAAAAATATTAATTAAAAATATTATAAATATTAATAAAAATCTTAATTTTCCTTTATTAGGTTATTTTTTGTTATTAAATGTAAATTTTTTTTTACTTAGTTAACTCGGTTATTGACTATTGATTCGGTTATAATTGAGATAACTAGTTTTTTTTTAAAAAAAAAAAGTTTGGTTTGGGTTAACACCAAAGGGATACTGCATAAATGTGATTAAATATAGAAATGTATAATGTATCGGAATCAGCTTTAGAAATTCAACTCAAAGAATTGCATCATTTGATTCAGTCCTATATGTTTTCTCTTCTCTTGGTCAGGCACTTTCTGGTATCCTACATTAGTTCTATCCAATTAGCATTTTGTCTTGGGCTTATTGTCATGATATTGTGTAGCCTTATTATCTGCTACCGCACATTTTTATATCATGTTCTTTGCGATTACTTCCATGACCCTGCGACAATAGTGTGACCTCCGGTGGCATTGCTTTATCATTACAAATGCTATGAATTAGATTGCCAAGAGCTATTATGATTCAACTTGGCCTGACATGCTTTGCAAGATTCAATATTTTCATATGTTTTGGTATCGGGTAAACTATCAAACATCTATGACATATAAGTGATCCTATCTACAATCACTACAAGAAATGCAAGATTTAGCATCCGATTAAGAAACAGACGCTATTTTTTTATTAGCGTCCGAGATTAGCATCTGATTTTTCTGTGTGGACGCTGAATTGTCTAAATTGATTTCGGACTAGCTGGACACAGATTAGCGTCTGATATTAGCGTGCGACAATAAATCGGACACTAAGTTATGTCTAGACTTATACTGGACACTAGCGGACGTAAATTAGCGTCCAATATTAGTGTTTGACATAAAATTAGACGCTAATATCCATATATGAAGAAAAAAAAATCATTTTAACAATATGGTACCATACTACTTTACACATAGTAATTCGTTTTAGTAAGAGTAATGTTAACCACTGTTGACTCCTTTTCCGACGCACCACCCACCTCTCTCATCGATCACATTTGCATTCAATTTTTTCACTACACTCAACATTGATTATGGGCAGTTTACCATCGGTCCTTGAATTTAAGGGGGGGGGGGGCAGATGACAATCTCGTCAAGTAATTAAGGGAGCAGATGCCAATCTCCTCAAGTAATTACTGCTCGACATTACGTTCAACAACCAAATCTGCTTGTGGGATTCGAGTTGTTTGTGCTTGAATATAGTTCTGTAATCTCCTTCAACAAGCGTTCATGTAAAAATCTATTTCTTTACGTTTCTTTGCATCTATTATTTACCGTTTTTGCAACAGATATGGTGGTAATTTCAGATTTGTATGATATGCACACATACATTCAGGGGCGGAGAGGGGGGGGGGGGGGGGGGGGGGGGGTGGGGTTGGTGCGTGTGCGTGTGCGGCCCTCCCAACTCCCCCGACTACATACGTTAAATTTAATTTTAAATTTATTCTTATATAGTTTAGTTATGTTAATAGATATTGTTCGCTCCGACATGAGATTTTGTAAAATATCATCATATCACTAAGTTTTATTTATTATCAATTTAATTTTTATTAATATGTAATATTTGTTTTAGAATTATATTATAAAAATCATTTTTAGTCTATATAGATTAGAAAATCATAATATTCTTATTTTAGTAATATAGTTTAAAGTAAAACGGATTATTATGTCACCCTTAGTAATCATGGACCCCTCATATCCATAATACAAGTGTTAATTGTTTTTTATTACAAATTTCATAAATTAAATAATATTAGAATTACTCAAATAACTTTTAGAAGAAGTTTTTAGAAAAAATCTACTAGTTTGTAACTAGTGTTCTACAATAATTGCATTAGCATATAATTTAGTATACCATATTTTGAAATTTTGGAATAAAAAAGGTAAAACAAACTTATTTATATGTTAATCTATATTTTCAATTTTATTTTAATTTTATGTCAAATTTAATATCTAATATAATTTTTACATATAATTATAAGTATTGAAAATTTATATTATTTTTAAAAATTAAAATTAAATTTAAAATATTAATTAATATTATTAAAAAATTCTCGCCTCCCTTATAAATATTCTTGGTATCTACTAAACATTGCATAAGTGGCGGGTAACGTTCGAGGGGCAAAATGTGTTCGGATTAGGTCGTAAAACTCAAAAAATAACCATGCATGGTGATAAGTGTCTAAATGAGCATGTTTTATAGGTGTATGTCATATTTTATATTAACACTTTTCTTGCTCATTTCTCCACTTTTGTTAGTTTTCCTCTAAATTATGTTTATTTGTACTTACTTACTTTCACGATAATATTACTCACTTATTATATATTTCTTAGATTTATGTATTGATATGAACTGATACATTTTATGTGTCTAATGCAGGAAAATTACAATAGACCCGTATAATAATATATATATATATATATACTAAAAATATCACGTACATCACTTCAGTATAAAAATGAATCACGTGTGAAGTGATCATGGGCACATTATATTGTTCACGTTCAATTTTATTCACGAGCTATCATTTTCACGAGCAGCAACAACCGCCTAATATAAGAGCATATGCAACCGCTTGCATATAGGCGGACAACTCTGGCTTGCTACCGCCTAATAAGAGGCGGCCAGAAATACATGCAACCGCCAATATATAGGCGGACAACACAGAGAGGACCGCATGTTATTGAGCGGACGCGTATAAATGTGCGCGACCTTATCTTCTTCTTCGTCTGCAACTCGCGCCGACTCTCTGCCCACTGCCATATCTATCTACTCCGCCTACCTTAATTTCCTCACGCGTCAGCCTTGTCCCCTGCGCAATAAATGAGCAATCAACGAGCTCAATCAGTTAACTCCTCTGCTGCTTCTTCCTTTCCCTATATAAACGCACGCAACTTCACCACAAAAATCAATCAACGCATCCACCACCCCATACAATCCACGACCACTTCACCACACCTCACGCCATCTCATTTCTCTTCTCCGCCTTCTCCATTTTTATTTATTTCCACATTCCACAAAATCCACCTCTAGCCCTACGTATACAAAATAGCAGAGTGAGCCGGAGTGATTACGGATGATTTCTATTACTCTTGTCTCTGTCTATCTATTTAATATGTTAGGCTAGTTTACGTATACTCTGGGAATGGTTATTATGTGTTTGTATTAATTATGCATTATTTTACTGGTTTTAATTATATATAGTTTGTTACATTTTAAAGGTTATCTGACACCTTTTTAATAAATGTCATGAGTTTATTAAATTGCTTTCCTAAGTCTATTTTGATCAGACCGGTGATAAATAGATAGGTTAATTAAGACGTAAAACTGGAGGAAACTTGTTATGATTTAATAAGTAGTATTCAGTTGCAAATGTAATTCCTCAATACTCCTCTGCCGTTCGCAGGCTTTTGCTTGAACCTTGATTAGAACCTTGCATTACAGGTGAACGAGTTCTTATGAGGCTATGACTTAGTCCTTAAGATAATTACAGGAACCTTGCCAAATTATAAACCAGAGAGATAGCTTAATTATGCAGATTATTAACTGACCCGAGTTCCATTATATATACTAACTGACTACCAGATTTTGTACATTATTTCTGATTATTTTTTATATCTTTTCTTTTTATTTATTTTATTAAGTATTTCAATCCACTTCCCCCCTCTTGTGACACGCTTAGGTACTATTATATGTACATAGTCCCACGGTTCGACATCCGGTTGCTTACATTTTCACTATACTACTGCGATCGGGATTTGTTTGCAGCCCGACGTTTATTTGGAGTTTTTAATTTCTTTTCTTTTAATTTTACACCAGTTTAACCACTCAGATTATAACGTCTGCAAAAATGGCGCCGTTGCCGGGGACTAGTTTATTCTAGTCCCTAAGCCCCGGATTATTCACTTGTTATATTAGATTATTTTGTCTATATTATTTTTTTGTTTGTTGTTATATTAATTTTCTTATATATTTTGTTTATATTATTTTTATGTTTGTTTCTAATCATTTTATTTCTAATCTGTTCCAGTAGTTTTGTTTTATATACAAAAAAAAACACAAAAAAAAAATGGAAATGGAACAGGTGTTCGAGCAAGAGTTCTGCTATTCAGAGTATTTATACTGCTCCGTTTGGGGGAGGAGCTCATATTATGAGGATTGTCTCATATTACAAGAGCAACTCTGGTTAGAAGATCAACCAGAATACCTGGAGAGACTCGCTCAACCAGAACAGCAACCGAAGAGCGAAATAATTTTCATGAGGTACAACACCCCACTACGGATGTAAGTTATCCTCTTCCCTCTACAATCGCCTACCACCAGTTTCCATCCTTCTCTGTGCTCTACCCAGAAGATGAGGATATTTATATCCTCGAAAATAAAGAGAAGGAATTGCCATCACCTCCCACCAAAATATCCAAACAAAACGCCATTATCACCTTCGAAGAATTAATTTCTCTGAAGATGATATCAAACAGCGTTCTTTCTACAAACCTCACCTACAAGAGGAGGATATTTACATCCTCCAATTTGAGAAGAAGAAAAATCAGCACCACCGGGTCTTCTGTTAGAACTACGTTCCCGACAATACCTCCTCAAAAACCAGATTTTGTGGAGTATTAATTTTCTTATTTTATATGCCGAGGTAACGTTTTGTTTTGACAGGATAACAAAGCGGGCGTCTAGCTAAAGACGTTAAGTAAAGAAGGGCAGCTTCCCGGGAGGCAACCCGGGCGGGTACTTGTACTTTTTTATTTTACTTTATGTACTTTTAATTTTCAGGTTCTCTTTAAATTTTATTTTTGCTAAACTTTTAACCCCGTTTTTAGTATGGTTGCTTCTAGTGTCTTATGCAGGTGCACCTTCATATTTACACCGCAACCAAGCTACGCTACTTGAGGCTGAAGCTCAAGTGTGGGGGAACTCCTATAAACGCGAGCAAAAATAATATCAGGGGAGTGAGTACCAGTTTCATTAATTTTGCTTTTATTTAAATATAAAAACTGCAGAGGAGCGTTTATGTGCTTAAATGTTTATTTGTGATCTTTGTGTTATCTCTATTTTATCTACTTACCGAAAAGGTCTTCTGAGACCTTCCCTTGTTTTTCCTGGTGAACAATGAGGACATTGTTCAAATAAGTGTGGGGGAGTGTGCCCTTTTCGGTAAACATTTGTGCTTAAATGTTTAATCTCTCTCCTTATCATGCGTTTGTCCAATTCAAATATTATGGACCCTTTATATGTGGGTTGTTCTCTTTAAGAATAAATATTGTATGAATTATAGGATAAATGGTACAAATTTTAAAATTTGATTACTTTCGAGGAGCATTTTATATGGGGGTGTGGACCAAATAATCTGCAATGGTTGGATTATTGCTCAGGGTTTCTTTCTGTCTTCTCTCTTAGGGATTGCTAAGGGGTACTTCTCTGTTAAAAACAAAGAAAAATAATAAGGGACTTACGAGACACCATTGGAAACCAACAAAAGAGAGTTGAGTGTTCTTAAATACAAAGGCGTTATGCCTACATTTTCTCATCCCTTTGCAAAAGTGAAATAATGCATAAATGCATAAATCTATTCTCCTTTTGTTTTCTCTCAATGCCCATTCTTGAGAGAAGTTGGCCATGGTAAAAGTTCTCAGAGTCACCTAAAAACAAAAGAAACATTGAAGTTCTTAGATCATACCCCGAAACTCTATATTTATTTTTACCCTGAGCACACCTATGCCACCAGCAGTTAATTTTTCACACTCCTCAATAAGTTTGTTGAAGATCATGTTTATCCTACCCTTCATGATAATATTTGTTAGTATTGAGCATTCCCTACTTACTTGGGTACGTGATTTTGCTTGAGGACAAGCAAAAAGATAAGTGTGGGGGTGTGATAAGTGTCTAAATGAGCATGGTTTATAGGTGTGTTATGTCATATATTATATTAACACTTTCTTGCTCATTTCTCCACTTTTGTTAGTTTTCCTCTAAATTATGTTTATTTGTACTTACTTACTTTCACGATAATATTACTCACTTATTATATATTTTCTTAGATTTATGTATTGATATGAACTGATACATTTTATGTGTCTAATGCAGGAAAATTACAATAGACCCGTATATATATATATATAACACGTACATCACTTCAGTATAAAATGAATCACGTGTGAAGTGATCATGGGCACGTATTATTTGTTCACGTTCAATTTTATTCACGAGCTATCATTTTCACGAGCAGCAACAACCGCCTAATATAAGAGCATATGCAACCGCTTGCATATAGGCGGACAACTCTGGCTTGCTACCGCCTAATAAGAGGCGGCCAGAAATACATGCAACCGCCAATATATAGGCGGACAACACAGAGAGGACCGCATGTTATTGAGCGGACGCGTATAAATGTGCGCGACCTTATCTTCTTCTTCGTCTGCAACTCGCGCCGACTCTCTGCCCACTGCCATATCTATTCTACTCCGCCTACCTTTAATTTTCTCACGCGTCAGCCTTGTCCCCTGCGCAATAAATGAGCAATCAACGAGCTCAATCAGTTAAACTCCTCTGCGTTTCTTCCTTTCCCTATATAAACGCACGCAACTTCACCACAAAAATCAATCAAACGCATCCACCACCCATACAATCCACGACCACTTCACCACACCTCACGCATCTCATTTCTCTTCTCCCGCCTTCTCCATTTTTATTTATTTCCACATCCACAAAATCCACCTCTAGCCCTACGTATACAAAATAGCAAGAGTGAGCCGGAGTGATTACGGATGATTTCTATTACTCTTGTTCTGTCTATCTATTTAATATGTTAGGCTAGTTTACGTATACTCTGGGAATGGTTATTATGTGTTTGTATTAATATGCATTATTTTTACTGGTTTTAATTATATATAGTTTGTTTACATTTTAAGGTTATCTCGCACCTTTTTAATAAATGTCATGAGTTTATTAAATTGCTTTCCTAAGTCTATTTTGATCAGACGCGGTGATAAATAGATAGGTTAATTAAGACGTAAAACTGGAGGAAACTTGTTATGATTTAATAAGTTAGTATTCAGTTGCAAATGTAATTCCTCAATACTCCTCTGCCATTCGCAGGCTTTTGCTTGAACCTTGATTAGAACCTTGCATTACAGGTGAACGAGTTCTTATGAGGCTATGACTTAGTCCTTAAGATAATTACAGGAACCTTGCCAAATTATTAAACCAGTAGAGATAGCTTAATTATGCAGATTATATTAACCTGACCCAGAGTTCCATTTTATTTATCTACTAACTTAGTTTATTTTATCTTTTCTTTTTATTTATTTTACAAGTCATTAAATCCCCCCTCTTGTGACACGCTTAGGTACTATTATATGTACATTAGTCCCACGGTTCGACATCCGGTTGCTTACATTTTCACTATACTACTACGACCGGGATTTGTTTGCAGCCCAACGTTTTATTTTGAGTTTTTAATTTCTTTTCTTTTATTTTACACCAGTTTAACCACTCAGATTATAACGTCTGCACATGGCGTGAATGCATTCTGGATATTTGTTTCCTGAAATTGTGAAGAATTGAAGACGAAAGAGAAAGACATGTGCGTGGTTCGATAAAGGTAAAAAAAAGGGGTAGAATGGTGCTTTAACTCGTAATTGGAGACTTATATAATCGTGGACATAGAACACATAGATTTAACCCGCACATTAATCCCGACGTATACCCCACGAATCGCAAGTCATAAGCTGCACATTTATGGGCTTCAATTTCAAAAGCTCACAATCGAACGGGATCTTTGTCGATAAAAAATAAAAATTGATTGAAGGATGGATAAGGACGTAACAGCAATACTAGAATCATTAAATGGGACAATGAAAAGAGATAAAAGAAAGTGTAGCAACCACTTCCCAATATCTCCACAGTTAAAAACTTAAAATAAAACCAAGGGCTCCAAGGTTGCTGGCAGTTTTCCCTTTTGTCTTTTATCCTCTTCTTCGTTGATCTTTCTTCTCTACCTATATAATTGAAGATCCCATCTCCATCCTCCTCCTATTCCTTCTTTCTCCCATAGCTATATATAGTCTATACCTCCATCTTCTTCATCTTTAATCAATTTCTAACAGTTTACAATAATAATAGTAGACCCAAGAAGCAACAGTACACCGTTGCAGTAACTTGAGGAAAATAACAAGAAAAATCATCAAAAATCATGTTGGGTATATTTCACAAGGGTTTTGCACATCGACCAGAGGAGCTGAAAAGTCTAGTCTCACCAAAACCAAAACATCCAGCGGTAAACTAATTTTAATACCCACGTACCCAACACACACACACGCATCTCTTTTCAATCAATCACCAATCTGAGCCTGATTAACTAACTTAACAAATAATTGTAATTATTGTTATGTTTCAAGTTATTCTGTGGGTATGAAGACATATACTGTCTATTCAAAGGGAATTTAAATAGTCTCTGCCCATTAATAAAACGGTACGGATTATCACCCAAGGGAACAAATGAAGCCTTGCTTGTAATTGAAGCTTACAAGACATTAAGAGATAGAGGACCTTACCCTGATGATCAAATCATCAAGGATTTTGATGGTAGCTATGCTTTCCTCATCTATGATAACGCTAAGCCTGAGGGTGCCCTCTTCACCGCTCTGTATACTATACTCTAAATTCAACCTTTCTACACACTCACTCCCTCTCTAATTAACCCATCTTTTTTCTTTTGAGAATAGAATTGACCCATCTTTTCTATTAATACAATTGTGATAATGTTTGTTGCTAATAAACAGAGTTCTGACGGGTTAGTGAAGTTGTACTGGGGCATAGCAGTAGATGGGTCAGCTATTATATCCGATGAAGTGAATGTTGTTAAAGATGCATGTGGGAAATCCTTTGCTCCATTCCCCAACTGGATGTACGTTTTATAGTGGTGGTGGATTGATGAGTTGAACATCCATTGAATAAGATGAGACCAATGCCAAGAGTGATAGTGAAGGTGCTATGTGTGCGCTAATTTCAAAGTTGATAAGTATAGTTGGATTAATAGTAGGCCTCGTGTTGGGAGTGAATCTAATTGGACCGATTACTCGAACACTAAGTGTAGTAGTTGTGGATTCATCCTCTGCTGGGTCTACTCTTACCGGTTGAATATCAACCTAATGATGATGATCAATAACTGCAAAATAAATTGTACCTCTCTGTTTGTAGTGCTGTTATTGTATTAATAATGAGGTCCAATGTTTGTGGTTTGTGCTCGATTTTGGTAGTGGTGGAATGGTTTAAGGCTACTTGCGCTGCTTGTGATGTATCTTGTGACAGGGCTGGCTATGAGCCTGTTCAGGCTGGGCTACCGAATAGGGCCCTAAAATTAGGGGGCCCAATTTTTATTTTTTACTTTTAAGTTTTTAGAGAAATTTCACTAAATACCATTGAGTTTTTACTTAATTCACGATATACCACTATGTTCTTAAAATTACACATGATAACACTGAGTTTTTACTTATTTCACCAGATAACACTCTGTCTCATATTCTGTAACTTCTATGTTATTTTTCTTGGAAAATGTCAAAAATACTCTTGTTATTAATTAATTGTCTCACAATTAATTGTCATATTGATAAATTTATAAGATACCACCTTAGTTTAACTAATAATAGGGTATTCTAGCTTTTTTTTAGGGATATTAACGGAGAATTAATGAAATATGTAACAGAGTGTTATCTGTGAAATAAGAAAAATTGGTGTTATCCTATGTAATTTTAGAAACACAGTGTATATCATGAATTAAGCAAAAACTCAGTGGTATTTGGTGAAATTCCCCTAAGTTTTATTATGGAAAAATTATATAAGAGTCAAAATTTATCTTAAATAAAATAAAAAAATACTTTTGTTTAGGATACATTCAAAAATGTAAACATGCCTTTTATAAATCTATAATTAAATTAATAAATTTTTTATTTTACATAATTTAATTTTATAAGGGATCTCAATTAAACTTTAGCACAGGGCCATGAAAAATCATCGGGACGGCCCTGTCTGTGTGTCCGACCGACAACAACGTTGATGAAGTGACACACCTTGTTTCTCATCTATTAGATTTTGATTTGTCTGGCTAGTTCATACTCTCTTTTTCACTAAAATAAATGTTAATTGCACACATGAAGAAATGTGACACCTATCATTTTTTAAGAATTTGGTGATTGCTACTAGTAAATGAGTTTTACCAACTCGTAGTTTCGTTGTTGTACTCTATCAGTAATCAGGTGTTACAAAATTGCTTGAAAATATGTAAGTTGTAAGGTAATGGATAGAGAATTCAGTATGAGATTAATGAACATGACAACAATATTATCCGTATATAGTGTGTGTTACTGTAGCGATTTGGGAGTGATTAAAAACCTAGAAGAAATTCTTGGAGTATAAGCTCTCTTTGAGATGAGTATGGGAACATCCTTTTCTTGTTATGCTAACATCCTCAATTTATTTATTTTCAACGATGATTTGTAATATAATAAACTTGGTTTTGACTAAAAATATGACCACATGTTTATGATGAAACGTATTATAATTTAACTACTATATTGAAATACCCCGGATCTAGGAATGGCGATTAAATTACTCTAATATGATTATAAAAGGCCTAATGGTGCCTAAAGAGTATTGGTAAAAAGAATAAAACCAAAAGAAAAGAGAAAACGCTTGAAAAGCGAAAAACGCTAAAATACGCGTTAAATGAGTATAAGAGATATATGATCTCGAGAGGGTCCGAGATGGATTCCTAAGGCTTAGTTAGGCCTAATAAGTATACGGGAATGATTCCCGAAGAAACGGATCCAAATAATGGATTAAAACGCTAACGGAGTTTAAAGCACGTTTTTTTGAGAAACCCGAAAACGTGACTTTAAGTGGTCAAATGGACCCGTAAAAATTATAGTTGATTATATAACTATAATTAAGTATTAATGGAAGCTTAATAGCCATTAAAAATAAAGAAACGAGAAAAATCCGAAAAACGGGCCCGGTAGTGAATAGTGCCAAACCGGGTAAAATAACGAGCGTTTTCTGTAAGAAAATGAAAAACGCTCCAGCTTACTAATATGGTGGGGGCCGATTTTTATGAGTCATGTGACTCCCCCCTCTCACAATAATAAAGTAATCAATTTTCTATTAGTCACAAGATGACAAAAAAATAAAGTAGAGTGTGTGAATAGTGAGGAAGACTTAAAACCCATCTCTCCCTCCTTGTTCCCCACACTCACGTTTTATTTCTTCCCACCAGAGCCCCTTTC